>CACSLI010000239.1:2400000-3000000 GCA_902706615.1 Meloidogyne luci
GGAATAGGTCTATGTTACGAGCCCAGACCCAGCGCCCGTAGACTCCCCGCGAGGCGCGTGCCGCAAAACCCCGCGCGAAGCGCGGGGTTTTGCACAAGCGCCTCGCCGACGCTCCATAGGTTTAGGTTTTTTGTTTTTTGTGTCATAACTTTGTCTAATCTTGTCTAATCACGGTGATTTGGTTTTTCGATTTTCAATCGCCTGTATCTCGGTTCAAAAATTTTTCCTCGGGCTAAAACTGGTGGCATTCGACTCAGCTCGACTAGCTCTTTCGAATGATATAACATTTGTATATTAACTCCGGGGCCCACGTACTAAAGTGACCCCGGGTAGTGTTCAGCACTCCCGACATGCACTCAACGGGAGACTCAGGTTCGATGCCTGGCGGTACTTGGTGGCTGCTTTAGTATAGTCCTTGTGTATTACGTCAAAAAAATTTCTTTTCTACTTCTTCTGATTTTCTGATATTTAAATAATATAAATTTTTAATTGTTGATCTTTAAGAATAATTGTCATAGTTTATTCGGTTATATGATTGATACTCCTCTAATTATGTCATCGGTTCGAATATAATTTAATTAATCTTAATACATTTGGTCTTTAATCGCTAAAAATAAATTTTGTTGCCTTTTAAAAGGCATTTACACGAATATCTACATTTATTCTAAATTTAATGAATAATTTATTCCCCATCCCCCCAAACTTTTGCCACAAATTCATTTATCTTTGTTCTCTATTCTCTTTAAAATGCCGTTAATATTTATTGATGAATTTTGTTAAAATTTTCTCTTTTATTTCTATTCTCTTTTACTTGCCAACCTAGCTTTTCTTTTAAATAAATTCCACCCAACTAAAAATGGGGACCCTTTTGGCACACGCTTTATTTTTTAGTTGTTGGTCGTCATTCTCTCAATATCTATGTACTACATTTTAAATACCCTCGCTCAATTTCATTTAGAAAAAAATATTGTCAACAAGGAGAGGGAAAGTGTTTGTTTTTGTTAAACAAATGCTAACGGAAATGTTTTTATTCAATTTTAATTAGAAAATATTTGAATGATGTTTATTTTTCTAGTATTTTTTATCTTTTGGAAGAGTTAGTCTATTTGGAGCGACCATAACTCGACTCCTTTTGTTTTTCAGAAGCTAGAAATTTTATAATAGGAATCCATAGAGATCTACAATAAAGCAATCCACCACCAATCCATAACCCTCAATCTCTTAATTTTATCAATTAATTTTAATTTAATTTGCATTAAAAAATAATTTTAATACTCCCCAAGTCTTTTTAGCTTCAAATCTTTTTATTAAATAAATTTAAAATAAATCTCTTTACTTTAACACAAAATCAAACTGGAAACGATAAATATTTGTTTGTAATCCTTAAGGCTTTTAAAAACTTTTTTTTCTTTATTTTTCCAACTTTCTTTTCCAATTGTTTAAACAAAAATAAAAATATCTTTGACTTGAAAGCTTCCTTACCCCCTTCCAACAATACATAACTTGCCATTTCTCTTCATTTTTTCTAAATATAGATTTCCTCATTTACTTTTTGGCTTCTTTGTATTTCCCTCCTCCCCCCTCTAATATCCCTTAAAAAATCAAAAAAAAGTCTTCATTCCCTTCTCTTTTTTTACTTTTTAAGCTTCCAACCGCGTGCCAAAAAAGCTTTATAAACAGAGCCAAGCTTTTCCTTTAGCTTTCTTTGCCTTTCTTTTTAATTTCATTGATTGCTGCTTAAGGCAATAGACAAAAAGCTCAGATGGAATTTTAAAAAATTAAAAAAGAAAAATGTTTTTGGGAGAAAGAGAGAGAAAATTAAATAATTTTTTTTTCTTTTTTTTTTTAAGATTAAAAAAATAAATTTTTGTGTAAACAGTTTGTTAGATTTTATTTAAAAATTTAATTTTTCTTAAAAATATTCTAAAAAATATTTTTAAAAATCCAAAAATAATTTTTTTTTAATTCTAAATTTGGAATAAAAAATGTAATTGTTTCCTTTAAATTTATCCTCTTAAAATATATGTACCTAGATATTATTATTTTTATGCCTTATTTAACAAATATTTTTATTTTTTAAAAAATAGTTTTTTATAAAATTTCAAAAAAATATTTTTTATTATTAAGTGCCTAAAGGGTAAGCTTCGAGCAATAAAATGGATAAATAAAAATACATAATTTTGTTTCCTTAATACATATTTAAATTTTCAAATTAAAAGTATGTACTTTCTTATAATTTACCCTATTTTTAATTTAAAATTTTTTTATTTAATTTTTTATTTAAAGCTTTTTACGCCAATTTAATTTATTTTTGTAATTTTATTATTTTCTTATATTTTAATAAATTCTTTGAAAAATAAATTAATTTAATTTAATATTTTTCTATAATTATTTTTTTGCTTCAAATTACTTATAATTAAGTGTAAACTTGTGACTTATTTTTTATTAAATTATTTTAAAGTTTTGTTTAAAAATAAATTTTTAAAACTAATTTACGGTATTAACTTGTATAAAGTACGTTGGGAACAATTTTGAATATCTAGAACTGTAAAAACCTGAATAACCAAAAATTTCTTTTCGACGGGATTCTGTTCTTAAACAAATATGTACAGGGTGCGGCAAATTTTCCGCCCCTTTTGTTTTGCTCATAACTCTGTTCAAACTTAACAAAAATTAATAATTCTTTTTTTATTTTGTTCACAACTCTTTGAGAAAATTTTTGGTACCAAAAGGAAAAATTTTAGTTCACAAATGGTAAAGTTAAGCCGGTCCGAACATAAAAATGCATCAAAAAACATTTTTTCTTGCCAAATTTTAATCGATCATAACTTCGCCCAAAATCTTTCAATCCCAATGATTTTTGTACCAATCGACTTATCTCGTTCAGGCGCATCGAAATAGCTTATAATCTCATTTTTGAAAATTTTACTCAAAAAATTTATATTTCCCAAAATTATTTTAATTTATCATTCAGAGGACCATATCTCATTCGATTTTTGTCGTAGCCCGCTAATTTTGATGTCATTCGAATCAGAATGAAGAGCTGATTCGAATGATATAAAAATTTCCAATATCAAAATCTCAGCCTTGGATCTAGGCCAATTTTTATTCAAAAAATTTTGCTCAAACTTTGAGAGAAGTTTGCTCAGAGTAAACTTAAAATTTAATGATGATTTTAATACCAAAAATTTTCTCGGAGAGTTGTTAATAGAATAAAAAAAGAATTATTAATTTTTGTTGAGTTTGAACCGAGTTATGACCAAAACAAAAGGGGCAGAAAATTTGCCGCACCCTGTATTAGTGTTCTAGTCGACCAGATTTCCGAAAATATGGAAATTTAATTTTTATGTCGGCTAGATCCCTGTATATAGCTTTGGATTTATTTATAGATATAATGATCCTTCGCCCAATTATTTAATTTTGAAAATTAGAAATTATTAATTTTATTCTACCTCTTTTTTCATTTTCTGATTTTTTTCTTTAAATTATTTATTTACAATATTTATAAATTAATTATAATTTTATGCCTTTATTTTAAACATTCTTTGAATTAATAATTCCTTCTCTCTCAACACCTTGCAAAATTCTAAGAAAATACATTTTTTTAACATTAACTAATTTTAAAAAGACCACCATTTTCTTTTATAAATACAATTTTTAATTATTTTTTGTTAAATACAATTTAAGCATTAAAAAGCCTTTTATTCTTTGGCTTTTTCTTTGAGTGAAATAAAAAGATTTTTCTTTACCAGAACATTCTGTTGTAGGGCGTGGTAAAGGCTTGGTTGCGCGCTTATAAAAAAGTCAGAAGAGGGCCTAGGGACTTGAAATTTTGTAAATCTGTATTTGATAGTGTTAACTAAATTGACTAAAAATTTCAGAATTTTTACTTAATAATTTCAGAAGTTATGGTCAGAAATGTGACTTTTTTGAAATATAAAACTAAAAATTGATAAAATTATTAGAGAATGTCTATACAAAATTTCAATTTTCTAGGTTCTATTTTAGTTATTTTATAAATTTACAAATCAGCTTTATTTACCACGCCTTATTTTCTCCTATAGCAAACATTTTCTTTTTAATTTTTGTTAAATTATCTAACATCAAATATTTAATTTTTAGCTTTTCCCTCTATTTTATAATTATGTAAATATTCAAAAATTTTTTTGTCTTTTAATTAATAATTTATCTACAAAAATTTTCAATTAAATTTTCTAATTAAATAATTTTTTCTCCTTTTTTGATAAATAATTAGGTAGTTTTTTTTAAATTTTCAATAAAAAAATATTTTAACTAGCTCTTTATTGACGTTCTTTATTTTATTTTTCGTTGCCAAAGCAACTGTGCTTTTTTAGAATTTCCTTCTTTCTCTCTGCGCATTTAGTATATTTTATTTTAAATTCTTTGGCCATCTAAAATGCAATTTACTCTCAACATTGACATAAAATAAATAAAATAAATATTTATATATATTTATATAATCCTTGGCATTTACGTTTTTTTTCACATTTTTATACAAATTTCCATCATTTTATTTAAAATGAGACTATGTAGATGGGTGGGCGCGGGAATGGGTTGGCGTTGACATGTAAAAGTACCTGATAATGAGAAATTAACAAAAATATTTTTTATTGGGGTTTCTAATAAAATCTCAGAATTTTTGATAAATATATCGAAAGTCATGATCAAAAAATTATGTAACTAAAACTAAAATTGTGATATATTTTTGCTCATAACTTTTGAAATAATTAACCAAAAATTCCGAAATTTTTAGAATAATTAGAAAACAGTTTTAAATATATTCAAGCAAAATTACTTAAAAATTTTTAGTATTTCTCCTAGTAATTATATAAGCTCCCGCGCCAAATTATTTATGCGCCCAAACATGCCTGACATATATCTAAGTTTATTTAGCTCCTCTTTTAAAAGAGTATTTTGTTTAATTTCCTTTTTAAAATTGAATCATTAAGGACATTTTTTATATAAAAAGGGAAAATAATGAAATTTATTTAAATTTAATTTTGCCATTTTTGGAAATAATATTTTTTATTTATTTTTATTTTCTTAACTTTTTATTCTAAAAAATTATTTTATTTTTAATTTTTGGTGTTTAATTTTTTAAGTTTTGAAATAATTTAATGAATGTATAAAATTGAATGTTTAATTAAATAAAAACTCAGAAAATTTATAGAGAGACCGTCATTTGGCCGTCATTATGCCCTGTTGGGGATTACATATGTCTGTCAGTTTACCCCAAAGCTATAACTGAACGTAAAAATGTCATAGGAATCCTTCATGTTCCCATCCGACGCAGCTCTAGATCTGAATTTCATAAGCCTAGTTTAATGTCTTGGAGTAGACTTGCTCTAATTAAATTGTACCCACCTAATTGTGCTTTTTTTTTAAATTTTAATAATTAAATTTGAATATTTATTTTTACCTATTTTTTAAATATTCTTCGTCAATTTAACAAACAAATATTTTTTATTCCATTAAATATTATTTTCTTGTTTCTAAGGGTACAAAGTCAAGATTATTTATATTTATGTAAATTTATTTTAAACGACCCTTTTTTCATATTTTTTCATCTAAAAACGTATTTTTTATGAGTAACTAACTCTCTCTCATAAAAGTACTTGTTTATTTGAAATTATTTTGTTAAAAATTTTTTTCTGCCTTGAGTACTTAAGGGCATTTGTGAGGCTCTATAAAAAAATTAAATAATAACCTATCGGCATTAAATTTTGTTTAATTATTCTTGAGTGTGTTTTCCTTTTTGGTATATTAGAACAAAATTTCAAGTTTTTTTACTGTTTTATAAGCGTCCACATCAACTTTTGTTTCAAACAAACAAAAAATTATTTAATTTTTAAAAATTTTAAACATATTTAGAAAGGGGTTTGACTCAAAATTTAATTTTTGACTAGACATTACTCCTTAAATTTATAAAATAATTTTCAATTTTTTAAAATAAATTTTAAAAATTTATTTAATTTCTTCTTAAAAAGGAAATAAATATTTACAAAAATTAAGAAAAAATTAAAATTTCCTCTTAGAAATATAAAGGATTATTTTATTTAATTTATATGTAAATTATTTATTTAATGAATATTAAACAGGAAATACGTACATATTATTTTATTCTTTTTTTAAATTTGCTTTAATTATATAATTTTTTTCCTTAAATTTTAATCTGTTAATTATTTCCTTTTATTGTTTAATACTAATTTATTTATTTTTAATTTTGATGAATTAAAACAATTATTTTATTTGCGCATTTAAAAAATAAAATAAAATCTAATTTTTAATTTTTAAATAATTTAAAGATTAAATACCCCCTCACAGACAAAATGGAAGGGGAAGAAGCTCTATTTTTTCGTAATGACAGAGGCCCTTCATCTCCAATACGTTCACCTTCTATTGGCCCGAGTGGAAGAAATGCTATTTCCTTTGGTAAAATAATAATTTTTTTTTCTGATTTATTCTGATTTTTAAACATTAAAAAATTTCAAAAAATCAATTTTTTTACAATTTTTAGGTTCCCAAATGTTGGCTGTAGGCGCCGGTTTCTGTGTTTTCATTGTCCTTTTGGCATTTTTTGCCGCTATTCAACACCGAAAACGTCGACGTGCATCCTCTTCAGCTAGCACTTCCCGTTCTCCATTAATTCACAAATTTTCCTCAGCTTCTGCTTATGGGCAGCGTCACCATTCTACAAGTCAAGCGATACCTCCACCATTACCTCCACCACAATATTTGAGATGTTCTAACCAGGCATGTTTTGTTGAAGAAATAAATTTGTATTTTATCCATTTAAAAATCAGAATAAAATTTAAACTTGTTTGGAAACACAAACAAAAATTAATCGAAACAAGAAAACACAAAAACATTTAAAAACAGAAAAACAAAGATAAAAATCAGAATAAAATATAAACATCAAAACTTAAGAAACAACTTGTACTTAAAAACAAAACAAAACACGTTCATAAAATCTAAAAACACAACCTACAAACAAAACAAACATGAATATAAACAAACTTAATTGACAAAAACACAAATACAAAATTAATTTAAAACAAAAATACAAAGCTTAAAAACAAAACAAAAAATTGTTTTTTTTTTATTTTTCAGAATTTACGTAAATGTTCTAGCCCCGGCGGTTCAGACTACTCTTTATCCTCTTCATCATCTACCTATTCATCCGCACATTCCCTTTCTCCAATGTCCCCATACGGACACAATCATCCTCATCAACAACATCAACAACAATATTTATTGGGAGGAACAAATACACAAGGTAAATTGGGAAGAAATTGTTTGAGAATGTGTTTTTCTTATTTAATTTATTATGTATTTTCCGGAAATGATTGTATTTTATTTTTATTGTGTTTATTTTGTTGTTTGTGTTTTTTTGTGTTTTTTCTTCAACATCTTCCGGAAATCTGTATTTTCTAGAAAAGTGTTTTTGCTTTCTCTGTTTATTTTAAACTTCCGGAAAAACATTTTTGCTTGTTTTGATTGTTTTTATAAACACTTTCTTTATTCCAGTTTGTTTTAGTGTTGCTTTGAACTCTTTCCAGAAATTACCTAGTATTTTTCCTTTTGATTTCTCAATGTTCCTAGAAATAAATTTTTTGTTTTATGTGTTTTAGTTTTATAAAAACATTGTTCTTTGTTTTATGGAATCAGAATGTTTTAACAAATAATATTCTGATTATTCTAAATTCTGCTTTTTAAAGGCAGTCCATTTACCGGCATCAATTTTATCCCTTATGGAAATAATGGCGGGCGTGTTTCAGCACCCCCACCCCCAACAACAACAATTTCGTTTAACGGAACAGAAAAACGTCGAAGCTTCCCTACCGGGCAGCAACACCTTGGATTTGGTTCTGCCAATAATGGGGGGAATTTCCCTCCAGAATTGGTTGTTGATAAAGAAAGAGGAAGGGGCTCTGTATCTTTACAGTTGGCTTATGATGCGAATAATTTGGCTTTACAAGTGAATAAATAATTAATTTTTAATAAAAAAACATTTAAGAATACTCAGAGATAATTTGAAAGTCAACAAAAAAATCTCAAAAAAAAATTTCTTTTTTCATTAGATCACAGTTCTCGCCTGTAACGGCCTTCCCAAATTTTCTGATTCAACTCCACTAAATCCATATATAAAACTTCGTCTTCTCCCAGACGGCCAACACCGAGTAAAGACCAGAATTCTTCGAGACACAACAGAACCTATTTTTGACGAGGCTTTTACAATGTATGGATTGGGGGCAGAAACTTTAAATAATTGTCAATTACATTTGGCTGCTTTGGCTTTTGATAGATATAATGGAGATACTGTTTTGGGGGAGGTAAATTGGAATAATATTTTTTATTGGTGTTGAATAGCTGGAAATATATCCATGAAATATTTCCGCAAAAATTTGTTCACAAAATTTGTAAAAATTAAATTTTTTAAAGGCTCTTTATTCTCTCTCTTCTGCCGATTTATCATTAGGAGGAGAACCTTGTAATGTTTCTCTTAAATGGGAGGCACGGCAACAATTTAAAGAAGAAAATGAAGAAGAAAATAATTTTAATAATAATAATAGAGGTAAAGCCCTTGTTTCTTTGGATTTTGAACCAAAAACACGTCAAGTACAGTTTGCTTTGAAGGAAATGGCTGATTTACCTAAAGATGCGACTTTGGGACTTCCTGGTAAGAAAAACAAAAATTAAATTAAATATTCCTTTCCTTTTTTTATAGATCCATATGCAAAAATTTATGCATTAATTAATGGAACTAAACGAATAGCAAAACACAAAACTCGTGTTCAAAAGAGGACATTAACACCTTTATTTAAAGAAGATGATTGGTTAAATTTTGTATTGCCTGAAAGTGTTGGAATTGGAAGTGATGGAATACCTAAAGGGTTGTCCTTCCAAGTTGTTTTGTTTAATCATGATGGTAAATTATTAAATTAAAAATGTGTTGTTAATTTTTGGGAAAACTTTCTAAAAAAGGGTTGTCAAAGGCAAGAGGAAGGCCGTTATTATGAAACTATTTTTGGGAATTATGATGGAAAATAAAAACAAAAAAATCAAAATTTAAAACTAAAGTAATAGTAAAATGGAAAAAATAAATTTTTATTAAACTAGAATTTCAATATTAAAAAATTTTTTTAATCAAAAATAAATTTCTTTAAAAACAAATTATATTTATTTAAAGGAGTAAAACGAAACGAGCCAATCGGTCAATTCACAATTGATGCAGAATCACCCCAATTTGTGGCTGCCTTTCAAGGCAATGGATATACTAATAAAAATGGATATAATTATGAGAATATCTCTGAATGGCATAATATTCAAGCATTTTAAATGAGGAAAAAATAAATAAAATTGAAAAATAGATGAAATGAGTTTAAAGGGGGGAATGTACATAAAATTTTAAATTAAAGCTTAATTTTTAATAAAAAATTTTTTTGTTAATCTAAATACTAAATATATTCCAGATTTAAAAATTATATTCTAAAGAGTTTTTTGTCACAATAATTTAACTAAAAATTTAAAGAATTCTTTTAATTTTCTTTTAACACAAAAAAATTTAAAAATATTTTTTTTTAATAATTTTATAAATTTATTTTCTATTTAAATACCACATATAATTAAGGAAAGTTAATGATCTCATTATTATTTTTTTTCTCTAACTCTTCTAGTCAAACACTATTTTTGTAAATATTTTTCTTTTTGATTTGTAATAATTTTTTTCTAAATCAAATTTTGTATTTTAACTTTATATAATCTTAAAAATAACAAATTCAAAAAATTTTAAATTTTTATTTAAAAATCAAAATAAATGAACGATTTTTATTGTTACTCAAATTAATTAAATGTCCCACAAAATATTTGAATAAAATGATAAGATGTGTTTTTGTTATAAAATTTTAAATAAAATTCTTTGAGAATTAAATGTTTTGAAATTTAATATTTAAATTGTTTTTTTCTCAAATCATTTCTTGTTTTATCTGAATTTAAATAAACCCTTTAGAACACTTTAAATATTTTGGGAAATGTCGAGATTGCAGAACTCATTTTAAAAATTTTAATTTTTATTTAACATGTTAAAATTTTTTAAAATAACTTTAAAAAACATTTGTAAGTCTGAACTAATTTTTGAAAGAAAAATTAAAAATCATTTTTATTAAATAAGAAAAACAAAGCTAACATTTAAACCAACGTGATAAATTTAAATAAAAATTTATCAAATAATTCTCTTAATTTCAACAATAGTACCAAGATTGCTTTCTTCATTGCAAATAGAAAACTTTAATTTTGTATTGTATTTGTTAGAAAGTTGATATTTTGTAGATTTAAAATTATAGAAGTCGTTTATAACTTTAATTTCAATATTTTCTGCTCTAGCACTTAACATAATACGCCTAGGATGCTCTCGTAATTCAATTTCCTTCACCATTTTAGAAATGTCCTTTGATGTTTCTATATGCTAAAATAAAATATTTTCAACCCTAATTTGACTTTTTTAAAACTTAAACCGCAATAGTTTCCAGGTTACCCGAAACCCTCCCCCCCCCAGTAAATTTTCAAACCCTGACTGGGGCTCGAACCGTTTTTTCCCAGCCTATAAAATCACTGATACATACCTCTATAATAGTATTGTGAATATTCGGCAATTTTTGAGAAGTTGGCGGGTTAAACGGATAGTAATACACAATCTTAAAAAATTTATTGCCTCCATTTGTCAAAATTTCAAATAAAATGTTCGTATTCTTCTCTATATTGGTATAAGGATGAGGTATTATAACTCTAAGTTCATTTGAAATTAGATGATTTAATCCAAATGTTAAAAAACAATTAATTTGCTCCTCATCTCCACTTTCAGACAATGAATAGTTGGCCCATTGAGAATGAATTTTTAAATCCATATTTGTTGTATTCTCTTCAAACAGAAGTTCAATCATTTTTGGATTAAATATGCAAGGGGTCGGCTCAAAGTATAAGCGTACTTCAAAAAATTGTTAGCTCGGGATTGGGCTCGGAATTGGCTAACCAAATATTACTTATTTGTGTATTTTGGATTTTCATATTTCTAAACTTTTTACAGTATAAATATTTATATTTGTTGAAATTTATGTGGGTTTGGTACCATGCGTTTACCCGCCCGCATTATCCTTTCCTTTTCCTTTCTCATAAATATATATAACAAAATGCTCAAATACAAATAAGGGTCACACAATATTCGTTTATAGAAAACGCTTATAGAAAATCTTTAGTGGCCAAATTGCTTTAAGTCACAAACGATACTCTATGACGATAAGTACCCAGCTCTTCGTGATCCATGTGTAGCATAACTCTATTCCTATAAAAGAATTTTGAGAATACAGGGAACGTATTTTTAATAGATGCTGAAGCTACTTAGTTACGACATAAGTAGTCTCAATTAAATTAATGATACCTTATCTCATTCTGAAATATTGTCTGACAGTTATTCTTATTTGACAATTTTGTAATATTTATGAGAAAGGAGATGAAGAGGAAAATGCGGGCGGATAAATGAATATTACCGTAGGTTTTTCCTGATGATTGAAACACGAAAATCCAAAGTATACTTATTGTTAGTTCAACTAAAATTAAACGGATTTTTGAAAATTTTGAATTTTGTGAAATAATTTGAATAATTTCACCATGTCTCCAATTTAATTAATTTTTGCAAAATTTGTAAATCTTCTGATTTAACAAATTTTTTCAAGTGCGCTTATACTCCACCGAATCTAATATAGCACTTCTAAAGAAGCATTTAAAAATTTGTTGAAAAAGATAACGAGCAATTTTCATTTCCTCAACATTTTTTGGATAATTTGGTAAATTCAATCTCAAGAATCCTTAATAAAATTTTAATGATTAAAAGAATAATTTCATTTAAAGGAAAAAGGCAGTTAGAATTTTCTGCAGATTATACTAGTGATGCTGGGGAGAAGAAAAAACCCGGGAATCGTGGAACGGAAGTCAGGCCAGGAAATGACCTCGGGAGTCGGGATACCCGAGCATCACTAGATTATACAGACGACTGAAAATAAAGAATAAATTCAAAGTTTGACACATTAATCATTTACCCGGAGAAGGATCACTTTTCCACAAAGAAACCGCAACAATATTCATGCTATCATTTACATCATCCTCACAGCCAAAAAACATCGGAATTGATTTTTCTATGGCAAATTCCCACTAAAATTGTTTTATTTTAAAACAAAAATCATTAATTTTTAACCTTTTTTTCAAGCTGTTCACTTATTTCAAATTCATAAAGTCTGGGATCCGGCTTATAAAGTTCATACTGATTTAAATAGCTCTCATTGACAGGAGACTAAAAAAGTACAAATTACCGCATTTCATCAAATAGAGCCCCACTCTCAATTAGAGCCCCACCCCAAATACAGCCCCACCTAAAAAATATTGGAGGATAAATAGTAAAAATTAGTCCCCTTTATCCTTAGATATTCCTCTTAATTAGTCCCCTTCATCCTTAGATATTCCTCTTAATCAAACAAAATCCATTCATATTCCTCTAATAACCCTAATCCACAATATCCCTCTTAATTCCTCTAAATCTCTCAATATAACCTTAATCCTCTGATATTCCCAATAATCTTTAAAATAGGGTTGCCAAAATGGACCGACTCGGACCGAAAGATCGAGTTATGTCTAGATGTTTGGCCCGAAAATGACTCGTACCGGCCCGACTCGATAAAAACAAGCACGAAAAAAATGACTTTGAAAAATCTGGCCCGACTTGAACTTGACTCGATATATTTTTACCAAATTTATGGACAAAAATGGGGAAATCCAGCAGATCTTTAGTTGCAATCGTTATTTAATAAATCGAATTTTATCTCAAAAGAGGGTTGAAAATAGAGCCCCACCCTCTAATACAGCCCCATCTTGGAGGATAGTTGAAAAATACAGCCCCATGGGGCTGTATTTGAAGAAATATGGTAGTAGAATTAATTTGTAAAAAATCACAAATCGGATTTCATATTCTATTTTTCGTGCCAATTTTCCCTCGTAATTTGTAATGAAATTGTTGAAATAAATATTTGTTTGTTGGATTGGTAATAATTGAGTGAAATTAAGATATTTTAATATATCGAGTTGAACTTCTGGTGGAAGGAAATACATTTTTATATTTAACTTTTTTGACTGAAAAAGAAAATTAAAGTATACAAAGTCCTAAAAGTGCAATTGTTTCCGAAAAAGTATAACAATTTAATGAAGAGAATATAATTTCCAAGAGAACTTGGAAATGAAGAGAATATAAATAATTAAAGTAAGCGGGCGGATATTCTAAAAATAAAAGATTTATTATGTCCCCGGATTTAATATATCTCAATTTATACTCTCAAACAATCTTCTAGCAAACACAATCTTTATTATTCAGTTTAGTTCAAAATAACGCAAATTAAGTGAAATTACAAATGGCTATTTATAGTGTTTTGGAATAGGCGAGAAATAAGGAAATAAGTTTAGTTTACAATTTAGATAAGAAAATTATATATTTGAATTTGAAGATGTAAATGTTATAGAGGAATGTTTTGAGAAAGATCAAAAGGAAGTTAGGTATATTTAAAATATGGTTTGAGGGAACAATTTAAAAGAGACGGCAAAAATATAAATAAAATAGATAACAAATTAAAACATCAAAATAGAGTATCCAACAAGATTCGTTACTGTGAATGTGTACCTTAACTCTGGGTGGATAGGGCTTTCTATTTTCAAAGAATTATGGGAATAGAGAGCCCCAACGTTGTTGGTGAAAACATGGCATAAATCGATCCAAGTACATAAAAATAGATAAAATATATAATAAAACAGCCCGAATAGTCGCGCGGCCATAAGGTTGCTAAAAAATTTCTGGCCCTTATCAATTTTGGTACAAATCTCTTTAACTCGATGAGAGGAATCGTTTAATACTAAATTTGGAAAGATTCGGAAATCTTAAAGCAATTTAAGGCTTGGCGACCTTATGCCGCGCGACTATTCGGGCGTGTTCCATCCAAATGAATGAAGAAAGTTTATAAACAAACAAAAAATAAACAAAAACAAAAAAAAACACACAACACGAAGAAAACAAAAAACAAACGCAAACTCAACAGGTGAATTCAAAGTTTGCATCAAACTTTTAGGGAAATTTAGAATCTCCCGGGATAATTTAAATTTGACGGAAGATTCAAAATCTCCCTGCAATTAAAATTTTCCACTGACATATATTTAAATTTTAATAAAAATATATGTAATTACAAAACAAATTTATGAGAGAGATTGAATAATTAATAAGATTGTAAAATAAGATAGTAAAAGATGTTTACTTTTTACCCCCTCATTTGTTAGTTGATTTCTTTTACTTAATTTTATTATAATGCTAAAACTTTTAAAATAAATTTATTTTCTTTTTATTCTTCGCAAAGTTTTTTGTAAAACTTTAGGAAAGGAATGACAGGTTAAAAAGATTAAAAGTCGTTTTTTATTCATTAAAAAATTTATATAAATAACAAAAATTTGTGTAGAATTTTAAAGGAATAAAATAAAAATATTTTATTTGCTTTTTCGAAAAGGGACGATAGTTTCGCTATTTTTTATTTTAATAAGTAATTTTTTGTAATAAAAATAAAGAGGTTAATAATTTTTATTAATTACTTGTTTAATATCAAAAATATTAATCCTCAATCAAATTTGAAATTTTTATAGAATGTTAATTATCTTAAAAATATTTAACTCAAAAAATATTTTTTAGAAGAAAATTTTCTGTTTAACTCTAAACTGGGAAAAATATTTTTTAATATTTTGTCACATTTTCTTTTAATTAAATAATATATCAAAACAATAATTATATAAAATATTTTTGAATGTTTAACAGTAAAAGAAAACTTAGATACTTTATTTAATAAATTCAGATAAAAATATTTTCGTAAATCAAAGCGAGTAGAATTAAAACTAAATTAATCAAAAACAAAGGCAATCCAGGAGAATTGGGGTTTCTTCGAAAATAAATTTTAAAAATAAGAAAAAGAATTTTTCTAGGGTAAAAAAATATGCTGATTACGAATCTGAGCTCAGATTTTGAAAAAGTCGAATCCCGGACCCGAATTCGGAATTTGACCCCGGACATTGTCGGACATAGTACAAAATGGTCAGTCTTTCACAGGCATGTAGAATTCATTGTGCTGCATCGAATGACACCAAAATCAATGAAATCCGACTTGATTGGACCGAGATACAGACCCCTGAATATTGAAAAATCATAGGTGCGATTTTTTGGAGTAAAAATTCTCCTGGATTACCAAAACAAATTTTCAATAAAATTCTTCCAAAATTAAATGTTCTGAAATTTTATAAATAAATGGTTTAGTCTCCAAATTATTTCCAAAATTAGCTTCAACTGAACAACATTTCAACCAAACATAAGGTTTGTATGAGTTAGAATTTTTACTTGATTTAAGACCTTTACCTTCAAAAATTAATTTTAATAAAATCTTTTTAATTAATTCTTTTACCAATTTGTTTTCCATTTTGTGTAAAGAAAATATATGGAAATTTATAATTAATCTTGTTACTTGGAGGATAAACTAATCCACAACCAAAAATATCATTATTATTGAAAGAAAGTGTCGAAAGTTTAAATGATTCTTCTTTCCCGTTATAAATGCTAGATTCCGTTGCTGAATAGTAAATATATTTATTTACATTTAAATTTCTAAGGCCAATATTCATCCATATTTTTTCACAATTTACTCCTCCTTCAAATTCACATTTAATTTCAAAATAAAATAAAGAATAATTAGAAGAATTCTGTGGTTTTTTGAATGAATTTTTTGCATGAACTTCAACAATTTTATCAAAACCTAAAAATATTTACAAAGAAATCAAAAATTTAATTAATTTACCTTCTTTCCCCAAAATATATTTAATATTTTCATCATTAATTAAATTTCCAAATCCATTTCCTTTAGTACAATTACAAATAGGTTTGCTAATACTACAATTATTTTCACAACATTTGTATAAACCAATAATTTCACTCCATTTATTTTTAATTTTAACAAAATTCTTTCAAAAAATCATTTAATAATTTTAAATTTAATTAATATAAACTAACCAGACATTTACAATTCAAATTATTTAATTTAATTGTTAAATCACCAATCTTTAAAAGAAAAAAAATCAAAATAATATTTTTATTTATTTACTTTTTTAATTTCTTTCTCCAAAATATTAATATTTTCGTCTTTTCGTTTTAAAGAAATATTAGTTTCAGTTCTTAATTTTTTATTATTATCGTCAATTAATTTTTGAAAATTTTGTTCAATCTCCTTAATTTCCTTTTGATGATTAAATTGAATTTCCTAAATTTTATTTTACAAAATATTTTTAAATTCAGCAAACTTTTAATTTATTTTCTAAATTAACATTCCTTTCTTTCTCTTCAATAAATTTTATTTGTAAATTATTAAAATTATTTTGAAGTTTAATTAAATCGTTGCTTTGCTTTTCAACCAAAGTCCAAACAGAATTTAATGATATTTCATTGGCCATTTTGCAAGGAATTTTTAAAAATAAAAATATTTTTAAAGGAAAAAGAATTTTAATATTTTATATAAAAAATAAAAATATAAAAGAAAATAACAATTATTTGAAAGTTATAAATATTGAATAATTTAGAAAATAGCAAAAAATGTTTTCCCCCTTTTTACCCTCTCATTTCCTTTAATTAATTCTACAGGGTGCGGCAAATTTTCCGCCCCTTTTGTTTTTGTCATATCTCGGCTCAAACTCAACAAAAATTCATAATTCTTTTTTTATTTTATTGACAACTCTCTGAGAAAATTTTTGATACCAAAATCACTTTTAAATTTTAAGTTTACCCTGATAAAACTTCTCTCAAAGTTTGAGCAAAATTTTTTGGATAAAAATTGGCTTAGATTCAAGGCTAAGATTTTAATATTAGAAATATTTATATCATTCGAATCAGCTTTTCATTCTGATTCGAATGACATCAAAATTAGGCGGCTTCGACAAAAATCGAATGAGATATGGTCCTCTGAATGATAAAATAAAATAATTTTGGTAAAAATAAAATTTTTGAGTGAAATTTTCAAAAATGTAATTATAAGCTATTTCGATGCGCCTGAACGAGCTGAGTCGATTGGTGCAAAAATCATTGGGATTGAAAGATTTTGGACGAAGTTATGATCAATTAAAATTTGGCAAGAAAAAATATTTTTTGATGCATTTTAATGTTTGGACCGGCTTATCCTTACCATTTGTGAACCAAATTTCTTCTTCTTGGTACCAAAAAATTTCTCGGAGAATTGTGAATAAAATAAAAAAAGAATTATCAATTTTCGTTAAGTTTGAAGCGAGATATGACCAAAAAAAAGGGGCGGAAAATTTGCCGCACCCTGTATTATAATTCTAAAACTTCTAAAATACTTTTTTTTTAATTTTCACATATTTTGCAAGGGTTACTTTTATGAAGACTTTTTTAAGGTAAAAATAAAAATGCCAGATCAAAAATTAATAAAAATTAATTATTTAATCTTACAAAAATTTATATAAAATAAAAACAAAAAAATAAATTAAAATTTTAAAAGGAGAAATAAAAAAATATTTTGTTTTGTTTATAAAATTGATCCTTGTCAGATGCACATTTTTCATTTGCTTCCAAAAAACGGCGACATCTCTTTTGTTTTAGTTTTTGTCCTTTTTTGTTGGAGAAATAATTTTTTCTATATCAAAACAAGAATGTCAGTTAAAGTTTTTTTGTTTATTTTATATCAAAAATGTTAATATTTAATTAAATTTGGAATTTTATAAAAATTAGATTGGTATTAGATGGAATATAAATACAGTAAAAGGCCAAAAAACCCAAAAAAACAAAATTATTTTACTAAATTTCAATAAAATTCTTTAATAATTGAATGTTTTGAAATGTCATAATTAAAAGGTTTAGTCTCCAAATTATTTCCAAAATTCGTTTCAACAGAACAACACACCAATTCTGTTGTGTCCGCACTTGCAGAAAGAATATAAATCAAGGTAAATAACCCAGCATTGGGTTGGATGGTGGCACAGTCGGTTGTGCTTTCGGTTTGGGCTCATTCCATGATGGTTCAATTCCATCTCCCATCCACAATTTTTCCACAGCACGAACAATCGGACACTTCAATTCAACATAAGGTTTATATGAATCAAAATTTTCCTTCAATAATATACCTTTACCTTTTAAAATATTAATTTTTATAAATCATTTTAATTCTTTTACCAATTTGTTTTCCATTTTGTGTAAAGAAAATATACGGAAATTTATAATTAATTTTGTTACTTGGAGGATAAACTAATCCACACCCAAAAATATCATTATTATTGAAAACTGTCGAAACTTTAAATTCTTCATCTTTCTCGTTTACTATTTTAGCAACCTTTGCCAAATATAAAATATTTTTATTTGTACTACAATTTTTAAGGCCAATATTCATCCGTGTTTTGTTGTTATTTAACCCTCCTTCAAATTTACATTTAATCTCAAAATAATATAAAGAATAATCAAGAAAGCTTTGTTGTTTTTTGAATGAATTTTCTGCAGAAACTACAATAAATTTATCAAAACCTAAAAATATTTTAAAGAAAAATTTAAATTTCAAAATTAATTTACCACCTTCCCCCACCAAATATTTAATATTTTCATCACTAATTAAATTTCCAAATCCATTTCCTTTAATACATTCTCCAATAGATTTGTTTGTATTTATACAATTTTTGGAACAGCATTTGTATCTACCGTCAATTTCACTCCATTTATTTTTAATTTTAACAAAATTCTTTTAAAAAATTAATTTTTTTTAATTTTGTTACAAACTAACCACATATGTATTTACAAGTCAAATTATTTAATTTAATTGTTAGATCACCAAACTTTTTCTCAAATAAATCATTTGCCTTTTTAATTTCATTTTCCAAAAAATTAATTTTTTCGTCTTTTTGTTTTAAAGAAATATCAGTTTCAGTTTCTAATTGTTTAGTATCTTCTTCAATTAATTTTTGAAAATTCTGCTTCATTTCTGCAATTTCTTTTTTATGGTCAAAATTTATTTTTTGGATTTTCTAAAATTAATATTTTCAAAAAATAAAAATTCTAAAATCTTCTTATGGGATAAAACATCTAAACTACTCACATTATTTCATTAAATAACTCTATGCTATTGTGGCGCGAATCTTGCGGACCCTAAATTTGCGGATCCGAAGTATGCAGGACGAACTTTTCGGACTAACTAAAAATCAAATTTTTTTGGATAGTAAAGCAGCTGGGCTATGGCTATTTCTCTCCTTTAGCTAGTGCAAAAGGTTATTCGGCGGCTGGGAGCGAACCAGCATCTTCAGTAGACCGGATGATGTGTTAGCTATTACACCACGCCGCCTACTGCATAGCCTTAGGAAATTAATAGCTATATGCTTTACAGGATTTTCGAAAATATTTTAGTTAAATTTTAGAATTTTACCACAAATTTAGGATTATTACTCATTGAGACAATAATTTATATCAGGGTTGGGCGGAATGGCCGGTTTTAGAAATAAAACTCTTGCGCCCACCTCTGATAATACATATTATCAATAAATACCACAATGTACCTATTTAAAAATCAAATTAGTAATTAAATTATTTACATTTTTAATTTCTTCTAAATAATTAATTTTCTCATCTTTCTCCATTAAATTACTATTGTTTTCAGTTCTTAATTTTTTATTTTCTTCAACTAATTGTTGAATATTTTGTTTTAATTCTTCAATTTCTTTTTTATGTTCAGAATTTATTTTTTGGATTTTCTAAAATTTAATATTTTCAAAAAAATATTTTTTAGACAAAACTAACCTTTTCAAGCTTTAAATTATTAATTTCAATTTTCAGCTAAAATATAAATAAATATATTTTTAATTTTAAACACAATAGAATCTCCCTTGAACCAACAAATTCTTGCAGAAAAACCTAGAGAGTGCAGTTTGAATATCCCCTGTATATATCCCCTTCCGCGGGCAGAAAATATCTCCGCTAAAGGGAACTTCTCTTACAAAGGAAAGGTGTCGTATAGGTGAGATTTGTCTGAATTATTCAACAAAAAATTTTTAACCTCCAATTTCTTCAAATTTTGTTTTAAACTTTCATTTAAATTTTTTGATAAACAGCAAGAACCACAACAAATTGATAAACAATTAATATTTGTCCAATTACTACAACTTTTTTCTGTAAAATTCTCTTCCTCCTCTTCTTCTTCCAAAATTTCTTTTAATTCTTTTAATATATACTCTTCTTCTACAGTTGTTTCATCTTCAACAAATTTATTTTTTTCAGAATTGTTTGTAGAAAATGACCATTCCTCTAATTGTTTTGGAGTTCTTTTTTTATTCATTTTTTAAAAATATTTTGTTTAATTATTTAAATATTTTAAATTAATATAAAAGCAGGGCTCCTATCGAGAAAATGTAAAGTAAATATATGTTTTTGTTTTTTAAAGTTTAATAAAGGGGAATTTAGTACATCAATACGTGCGTGACCCAGACATTTTTATTGGCAAAATATCGTCCTCCATAAAATATTTGAAAAAAAAAGTATGTCAACCCAAAATGTATTGAGGCAAAATAAAATAAAAGATGAGATAACCCTGCTTTACGTTAATTTTTATTTATGATATCGAAATCTCGACTCTAAAATGAGATATAGTAATCCTAATTTTTATTTCATTGTATTTATAAATGTTTGTTTTAATCAATGCTTAGGATTTTTGCAGTATTAAAGAACGATTTTTGTGAATTAAAGTTTTTTATTTAACAAATTCCGATATTTAAAGATTGATAATTAAAAAGTAACTCAAAAAACAAATTAATCAAAATTCAATAAAATTCTTTAACAACTAGATGTGTTGAAATATCATATTTAAATGGGTTAGTCTTCAGATTATTTCCAAAATTTGTTTCAATTGAACAACATCTCAGTATGAGAAATGGTTTACATGAGTCGAAATTTTCTTTTAATAATATAGCTTTACCTAAAAAAATATTTTTCTATAAAATTATTTTTAATTAGTAAATATTTATTAACCAATTTGTTTTCCATTTTTTGTAAAGAAAATATATGGAAATTCTTCATTTAATTTACTAGTTGGAGGATAGACTATTCCACACCCAAAAATGTCATTATTATCCCAAGAAAATGTTGAATGAAAATTCTCTTGAATCATAGATAACGCTGGCATAATTCTAATACAACTTCCTGTACTACAATCTTCAAATCCAAAAGTCATCCAATTTTCCTTACTATCTAATCTTTCAAATAAACATTTAACTTCCAAATAATATAAAGAATAATTTAAACAGCTTTGTGGCTTGTTAAATGAATTTGCTGCATAAACATTAGGAATTCGATCAAAACCTTAAAATATTTACAAAAAAAAAATTCAAAAATTAATTTACTTTTCTTCTTTAAACTAATAATATATTTAATATTTTCATCATTAACTAAATTTACAAATCCATTTCCTTCAATACATTTATTATTAGGTTCGAATGGTATCACGACTTTTGCGCCGAGAACATTTGCGCCGCGACTTATGCGCCGCGACTTTTGCGCCGGGTGACTTTTGCGCCGCGACTCTTGCGCTGCGACTTTTGCGCCGGGCGACTTATGCGCCGCGACATTTGCGCCGCCATTATTTTAAAAAATCCGGATCCGAAAAATGCCGGATATCCGAAAATTTCGGTTCGGATACCGGAAAGGATATCCGAAGATTTCCAACTATCCGACAACCCTACTAAAGTGATGTCCGGCTGTAGTTATTGATATATTTTTAATGATAGTGGCGGCGCAAAAGTCGCCCGGCGCAAAAATCGCGGCGCAAAGGTTCCCCGGCGCAAAAGTCACTCGGCGCATAAGTCGCGGCGCAAAAGTCGCGGCGCAAGTGTCGCGGCGCAAATGTTCTCGGCGCAAAAGTCACGGAACCGGTTCGAATGTATTTATACAATTATTTTTACAGCACTTAGTAAAAAAATAAATTTTTCTCCATCTATTCTTGATTTTAACAAAATTCTTAAAAAATTATTTTTTTATTTATTCATTTATCTAAACTAACCACAAATTTAGTAGCCAAATTATTTAATTTAATCGTTAAATCACCCATATTTTTATCGAATAAATCGTTTGTCTAAATTAAATTAATTAATGCATACCCCACACAATTTTTGTAAGCTTATAAGAATTCTGTATTCGCACTCAGCAAATAAAGGGAGATTACTTATTAAACGGAAAAACATTAAAAATTTGCGCTGAAAAGCCAAAAAATTATTCGTAGTTCATATTAGAATGTCGTAGTCCGAAATTTGGAATTTTGGAAGGATAAGCTAAAAACTTTTATTCTTAAAATTTATATCTCGTTATTTTACCCATCATAAGTTATCTCTCCTTTACTAAGAATAATCTCTAAACTTAAAATCCAGTGAATTAACCACCATATTAGTAATTTACATTTTCATTTTTTGTAGACAAATTACTTGAACTTTGAGTAAACTCATCACTAGAATCATCAGAACTATCACCTGCTTCCTCAACAAAAAGTTGTTTAATATCATTTAAAGTAGCAGAAACTCGACAACGAGGACAAGTTTTTGACTGAGAAATTATTAAATTTAAAAAACAAATTTCCCCTCACTCCTTCAGTAATCCAATGAGTAATACATTCTCTATGGAATGTGTGATTACAATTTTTCAAAGTATAAACATTATCTGGACACAAACGCAATTGGTCAACAGTACAACGACCAAATTTGTAATAAACCATTTTTAGATTCTAAAATGTTAATTTTTAAAATTCCAAAAATAAAGGATAAATTAGCAAAAAAAACAAATTAAATCATATTAAAAATGAAAATAATTGAAGTTTTAAAAGAATTTCATTTTAAAAAAGAGGGAAATTTTGAATTATGGGTAGAATTTATGCAATGTGAATGAAAAATTGAACCTTTTTCTATTTGTGACCTAACCTCCTTTACTTTTGCTGGAAGGAAATGTGTATGTACACTTATTTAAAATAGTAAGTGTTTAAGTATAATATTTGCTCTTGACCTAAAGCATATACCGTATATATACGTATTTAGTTATTTTTGACAATTTTAATGTGGAGCTATGATATAGAGTGATATTTTATTTTTAAAATAGCGGTATCGTTGTGTTAGAGGGATATCGAGGGATTTTTTCTTGTTCCAATTGAACAAGTAAAGGAAAAGTTCAATAAAAAATAGTAATATTATTGATGTGAGCAATTTTTAATATAATAAATTCAGAAAAATATAATTTAATTAAAATCCAAAATAATTAAAATTGTTAATTTTAATTGTAAATTAGAAAAAGTAAATTAAAAAACGAAATTAATCAAAAAAATTTTCAATAAAATTCTGTAATTGAATGCTTTGAAATGTCATATCTAAATGGTCTAGTCTCCACATCGTTTCCAAAATTTGCTTCAACAGAACAACAACTCAGGAGAACATAAGGTTTGTACGAGTCAGAATTCTCCTTTAATAATATACCTTTACCTTTAAAAAACAAATATTTAAAATAATTTTAATTAAATATAAGACTTGGATATGGACACCAGGGCTGTCCGCAAGTGAAAAAAATTTCCTCAGCTACAATCCGCAAGTCAAAAAAACCACGCAATCCGCAATTGCGAACAGCCCTGATGGACACGGAATTTTTGGTAGCTTTCGAGGCATATCCATTCTTGTGTATCCGGATATTATCTGTATCCATTCCAAGTTTCTATTAATTCTTTTACCAATTTGTTTTCCATTTTGTGTAAAGAAAATATAAGGTAATTCTTCATTCATTTTATTAGTCTCAGGATAAACTAATCCACAACCAAAAGTATAAAAATTTCTCCAAAAAAGTGTCTGTGGAAGTTTAAATTCTTCATTCTTCTCATTCGAAATTAAATTATTTTTAGCAATATATTTAATTCTAGAATTTGTATTACAATTTTTAAGGCCAATAACCATCCATTTTTCATTTTCATTTACTTCTCCCTCAAATTCACATTTAATTTCAAAATAAAATAGAGAATTATTAGAAGAATTTTGGGGGTTGTTGAATGAATTTTCTGCAGAAACAACAACTCTTTTATCATAACCTCCTAAATTCCAAACTTTATTTACATCACTCCTCAAACTATTAATATATTTAATATCTTCATCATTAATTAATTTTACAAATCCATTTCCTTTAATACAATTATTAGAAAGGTCCTCTGTATTTTCACAACATTTATTGAAACAACAATTGTTTACAATAATCCATTTATTTTTAATTTTAACAAAATTCTTGAATTAGTATTTTTAATTATTTTAATTTTAATTACAAACTAACCAAATATTTACAATTCAAATTGTTTAATTTATTTGTTAAATCATTTGCCTTTTAAATTTAATTAAAAATATTTTTTTATCAAAAAAAAAAAGAAATATTTAGAATCCTCTAATAACAAACTAATGTTTCTTAAAAATTATTTATGAGGGCTAGCTATAGTACAATACTCGCCCGTTCAAGATTTAATTGTCAAAACACCCAAAATCAACTGATTATGGGTTATGAACGAAAATAGGTTAAATGCCTAATTGCTTCCATCAACTAAAAAAAGTCGAGAATAATTTCAAAATTCGGTGAATTTCTATCCAAGTTAATTAATCCAAAATTTTATTGTCAACTTACATTAGAATTTTGTGTAGACCTATTACTTGAACTTTGAGTAAACTCATCACTAGATTCGTCAGAACTATCACCTGCTTCTTCAACAATAAGTTGTTTAATATCATTTAAAGTAGCACCACCTCGGCATCGAGGACAAGTTCTTGACTGAAAAATGTTAAATTAATAAAATTAAAAAATAAATTTCCTCACCCCTTCAGTAATCCATTTCTCAATACATTCTCTATGGAATGTGTGATTACAATTTTTTAAAGTATAAATATTTTCAATATACAAACTATGCAGACAAACAGTACAATCACCTAATTCATAATAAACCATTTCTAGAAAATTCCAAAAACAATATATTTACATACAGAATTTAAAATAAAAATTTTTATTAGGCTATGATAATTTTAGCTCTACAGCCGGACTTATTTTTAAACACAATTTCTTCATCATCAAATTGGGAAATGCTAGAGTAAGGGAACATGTTAGCCGGACGAAATTTTGGTAGGACTTTTTGTGTGTTGTATTTTGCCTGGACGGAGTTCTGGAATTCGAAGCTTAACCTCTCACCCGTCCCACACTGCGAACAGAATTAAGAATTTATGGGGAGTTAAAACAATCCTCAAATTAACACAAAAAACCAAATTAAATTTAAAATTTAATTTTTCTCTTTTTTGAATATTTATATTGCCCAACATGACATTTAACTATCAATTTATTATAAAGGTCAAAATTCCAGACATAAAGTATTAATATATAGGTTATCTTTGTCTAAAATAAAGCATTACATTTTCAAATATATGCTTTGGGTAAAAATAAATAAATAAATAAAATATTTTAAATAAATATACTTAAACATAATTTACTTCAAGCAGAAATAAACGAAGACAGGTCACAAATGGGAGGGGTAAAAATATAAAGTATTTATAACCTTTTTTACATTAGAATTATTCTCATTTAATATTTTAACTTTTATTTCATTTTTAACTGAGTTATCAACTTTAAATTTAAGTGAGGCCGATGTTTTTGGAAAAAGATATTCCAATCCCTGCCTTCCACTAAAAAGGAAATTCTATTTACCGTATATGCTCGAATAATTACACTGGGTAATTATTGTTTCAACCTCTCGCTAAATGGGGTAATTATTTGAGAGGGGGCAATTATTTGAGCGTTTTTTAAACAGGCTAATTGTAACTGCTTTTAAGAGGGGTAATTATTGTTTCGACCTCTCGCTAGATGGGGTAATTAATTGAGAGGGGGCAATTATTTGAGAGAGGGTAATTATTCGAGCATATACGGTAAAACCTTTCAATTGTTTTCTATCTCCTTCAAAAATCTAAGGATTTAAAAATTTTTTCAACTCTTTACTATAAGATACACCTCTAGAGCTGGAAAATTTAGGAATATAGCTTGATAAATTTTGAATTTCGTTGTACTTTTTTATTTCCCTATAATTGGAATATATTTATTTTCTTCCTTCCTCAATTCCACTTTATTTTCATTTACATATATCAGTCTAAAAAGGATTTGACAATATTACGGAATTAAATTTTGTTGTTACGGAAGCTGACGCTTTACGTCGAAAAAATGTTATCTCAATTTAACTTTTTTGATTTAAATTTCCCATTTGAATATCCTACGGAAAATAGAGTGGAATTGAGGAAGGAAGAAGAAAAATAAATTGAAAATCTAAAACTATTTTAAACTATTTTTGTTTATTATTAAATATAGTTACTAAACATTTAGGTCAAAAAATGGCTAATTTCAAGTTCGAGCGTTGTTCTATTTGCAATTCACGTGTACGTCGTGAAAATGTTTGTACTTTAAGGACTTGTAATCGTAATCATCAATACCATGTAAAGTGTATTAGAGGTTGGATTTCTGGTGGGGTGAGGAAATTTTTTTAATTTAATAAATTTGGGGTGTGACTGCTTTATTTGTCAGTCCAATTTTTGTAAAACATCAAGTCTAACTAAAATATTCAAAATTAAAATAAATCCATTTTAGGTTCAACACTGTCCTCAGTGCCGAGAGCATGCTACTTTGGATGATATTATTCAACTTCATGTTGAACAAGCCGATAACGATGCTGACGATTCTGATAATGAATTGACTCAAAGTACAAGTAATATGACTATACAAGATCCGGCTGTAAGTTGATAATAAAATTGGATGATTAATTAGTAATGGAAGAAAGGGAATTGAAAGAACATCTTTTTTTACCCGTTTCAATGGCAGGCAGACATTTGAGGACGGACATTTGAGGACGGACTTTTGAGGACGGACATTTGAGGACGGACATTTGAGGACGGACATTTGAGGACGGACTTTTGAGGACGGACATCTCAGGACGGACATATGAGGACGGACATTTGAGGATACAAAATTAGGTATATACAAATCGGCAAAATCTTAACAAAAAATGTCAAAAATTAGTGAAATATTGAAATAAATTATGATTTATTTGTAACATAAAATGAAAAAGAGCTTAATTTTAGTAAAAAAAAACTTTATTTTGCTTGAAACCAGAGAAAATCGTCATTTCAGGACAGAAAATTAAGGAAAAGGTATCTTGTGCAATTTCGGATGGACATAAGACATTTTGGGAATGCTTAGTGGATTTTGAGATTTTTTCAGTGGAAGGTTTTGAGGGCTTATGTTCAGAGGTGTTTCGAGGCATATTATGTATGTTTATAGCTCGACGAATTGAGTATTTTACTCTGTTGGACATTTTGAGATTAGGCAAAAGATGGGATGTTTTAAGGGTTTGCTCATTTTCGGGTTTATTCATTGGGACATTTTTTCTTACTTTAAATAAGCTAGGACTTCCCCTTTTCAGCGGCGCAGGCTAAAATTTTAGAAATTTCTGAGGACAATCGCCAAATTTTTTCCACTTTTTTCTGAAAATTTATGAAAATTCACAAAATTTTGGCAAAAATTTGCAACAATATTGAAATAACGGGAAAATTGGCTAATTTTGTAGTTATTTTTTATTTTTTCCATATATCCGTCCTCAAATGTCCGTCCTCATATGTCCGTCCTCATATGTCCGTCCTCATATGTCTGTCCTCATATGTCTGTCCTCAAAAGTCCGTCCTCAAATGTCTCACCACCGTTTCAATTTATTTCTTCCCACGCCTCCCATCTTTTGCTCATTTCTTGACTTTCACCATCATTAGTGGTGTATCTTCGGAACCGGCTCCGGAACTGGAGCCCCCGCATCACTGCTACTAACACGATCATCGTTTTTGCTTTAACCGCTATCATCTATTTCGGCTTCGGTAGCCGAAATAGATTTTCACGTTTTATGGAAAAATAAATATTGTTTTAATCAGAAATCATTTTTTTTCAGCCAATGGAAAGCAACAAAATCAATGTTATTATTAAGGATTTGACTAACGTCAAAATTACTATTAATGATATTGAGGTGAAAGTTTTATTATATCAAAATGACTTGTACTATTTCCTTTAAAATTAAAAAAATTAAAACAAATTTTTTGGATTAAGTAAATTTATAAGTGAATTTATGCAAATAATTTATTCCAGTTAAAAACTGAGTCCATCCTTGAAAGATCTACTATTTCCTTTAAGAGGTGGGCTAGGTTTTTGGTCGTCCATTCTTTTATTCAGCTTATTGTTAGTTTTTAGACTAGATTTTTTTGTTTTTATTCAGGCTTTGTTTCAAAACTCGATCTTTCACAGCTCTAACAGTCCCTTCGTCTATAACGAATCATTTTATGAGCTTTTATACCAAAAAGGCTAATTTTAATTTTTTAAAATTTAAGACAAATAGTACAGTTGCGGAATTAAAACGAAGAATTGAACAAGCAAATAGAACACCTGTTGGTCAACAACGTTTGGTAAGAGAATAATCTTAATATATTTTTGTGTATATCTTGAAGTGTCATATTTTAAAATTTTTTTAAACAGTTCAAAAAATAGCTCTATCTTAAATGAGGTGCGTAATCATATTTTTTTCTCCTTCTTTTCACATTAATCCTCTTGCATTATTTTTCCTTAAGGAAAAATCAACACAAATTAAATACTAAGGAAAAAATGACCCTTTTTATCTTGTGAGAAGAAAGAGAAAAAAATATGATTACGCATCTCATTTAAGATAGTGCCAAAAAAATGCTGGTTATAGTTGTGTGTTTTTCATCTGATTAAGTCTTTCCAACCATGATCCTAGTCATTCTTCAATAATTTTTAAATTATCATCCAAGCTGTTTCCATAAATAATGACAAAATTGATCGGACCGTGCCCTAATACATCCGTATTTTTCGTTATTCCGTATCGGTAGTACTGGACGAAATATGGTACTGATAAAAAATTATCGGTATTTGTTGGTATTTCTCAGTATTACAGTCAGTAATACGGTACGAAGTTCCGATCACTGTGTAGATATAAGTATTTAAAAAATATTTTTTTAATTATTTTTAGACTTATGGAGGCAAGCAGCTAGAAGACGATAGTAAGCTTTTTTGTAACTATAGTGGGACCTTAATTTAAATAAACCAAATTCATCTACCCAATTTTTCTATTTTATGTCCAAAGTTAAATTTCTTTGTTTTTTCGCATTTTATTTAAAAATGCCCGAAAATTTGAAAAATATTACAAAATTTAAAAATAGGGCAGAATATGTCAAATGAAAAAAATAGGGAAAAAATAGGGCGAAAAGGCCAAAAATAGGGAAAATCCCGTATAAATAGGGTAAAATGACAACCATGATTTAAACCCCAATTTTGCCTAAAAAAGTTTACAATTATTTAAACAAACTTTATTTAAAAAATATCTAGAAACACTGCAAGATTACAACATTGTAAAGAGTAATATTGTTGTTGATTTGGTATTGCGTATGGAAGGTGGAAAAGAGTGAATTTGGAAAGTTGAGATGAATGATTTTTAATTTTTTAATTGGTAGTAGTTTGGAATTCGCCCCCCCCTTTTTCCTTTCTATTTTTTCTTAGTTTTTTCTCATTTTATGGCAAATTATATATCATTCGAAAGAGCCTTTCGAGCTGAGTCGAATGACATTAAAATCAACGAAAAGTTAACAAAGTTGTGACCGTTTATTTTACTCCCTTGCATTTTCCCAACACGAATTTAGCTTCATAATTTTGGTAAAATCCAAATTTAGCCTATTTCGGTATAATTCGACCAAGATCGAGGAGCTCTGTCGAATGATATTTAATGAATTATATATTAAACAAAAAAAAAGCTCAAAATGATCAGGGAAACGGGAAAAATGTGGGGCGAATTCCAAACTATTACCTTTGAATTTGACAATTTTTAAGAAATTTGTTGACAAAAATATTTTGGTTAAAAAATATTTTTAAGTGTTATCTAGTCTGTTGAGGGTATTAAAGATGATAGTGATAATTCTGATGTTTAGGCGGTCTTTTCTTATTGTGGACACCTAGTAACTAACTCTAAAATTTAGTTGGCCATTGAGTAAAAAAAGCTGTCTAAGTTGTTTAAGTCATTTCCCGCAGATAATGGATACTCTTAATTTATGATATACATATTCTTGATTCACGCTTTATCCATATGGGTGAGGTTTGACATGTTTATTATAATTAATGTTGACAAAAAAATATAATCATTGGCTAGATAACAACTAAAAATATTTTTTTAATTTTTATTTTTTTTTAAATAATCATCAAAAATACTCGATATACATAAATAACCAAAAATTGTTTTTAACTAAATATTCACCAATTTAATTATTAAAATATTTTTCTAAACTTTTCTTTATTTTTATGCTGGCTAAAAAATTTAAATTTTGTATTTTCATTTTGATTAAAAGAACATTTATAACAAAATTGAATATTTATTTAGGTAAAAAAGAATTAATTAATTTTTTTAATTAATTTTAATATCTCTCAAATTTGTAAAAATATTTTTGGAATTTTAAAAATTAACATTTTAGAATCTAAAAATGGTTTATTACAAATTTGGTCGTTGTACTGTTGACCAATTGCGTTTGCGTCCAGATAATGTTTATACTTTAAGAAATTGTAATCACACATTCCATAAAGAATGTATTACTCGTTGGATTACTGAAGGGGTGAAGGAAAAAATTTATTTTTTTAATTTAATAATTTCTCAGTCACAAGATTGTCCTCGCTGTCGAGCTCCTGCTGCCTTAACCGATATTAAACAACTTATTGTAGAAGAAGCAGATGATAGTTCTGATGATTCTAGTGATGAGTTAATTCAAAGTTCAAGTAATGTGATTACAAAAAATGAAAATGTAAGGCTTTTAATAAAATTGGGGGGTTTTTGAATTTGAAGATTATTCTTAAATCCTGACAATTTTGTATTTTAAATTAAAATAAAATGTAGAGAATTTTTTGTTAAATTTTAAATCGAAGATTGTCTTAAAATCTCTTAGACAAATCACCTCCCCCCCCCCTCCAGTGTTGAATTCCCATCTCTAATATATACCCCTTTTGAAAATAATTGAAAAATAGAATGCCCGGCCATTCTATTCAAGATTATACTTAATTTATATAAAACAAACTTTTGACATATTTTAGAAAGAGATTTGTGATTTAACAATTAAATTAAATAATTTGGCGTGTATATACGCGGTTAGTTTATAATTAAATAAAAAAATTAATTAATTTTTGAAAGAATTTTGTTAAAATAAAAAATAAATGGAGTGAAATTGATACAAAATATAATTGTTGTGACAATAATTGTATAAATACATTTGAACCTATGGGTAAATGTACTGAAGGAAATGGATTTGTAAATTTAATTAATGATGAATTAATTTTATATATTAATTATTTGGGTGGGAAAGGAAGTAAAGTTTTTGAATTTTTTTGTTAAAAAATCCCCCCCCCCAGGCCGCAATTCAGTTAAAGTACGAGATGGTCAATCATTTTTTCTTGCAAAAGTTAAAAGATTTTGTCTCTGTTCACATTCATTCACTCAATCTTCCTTCAATTCAGGCATCTTTCTTTGTTTTTGATCACATTTTGCCCTTGTTTTTAGTAAATGATTGAATAAATAGATGTTCCTTCTTTATATTTAAAGACTTTTACTAATGAAAAAGTGAAATTATTGAAGAAAGAGAGAATTATTGAAGGAACTTTTGCAAGGAAAAAATGACCGACCATTTCGTACTTCAACTAAATCGCGGACTGGGGGGGGGGGGCGAAATAAGTACCAAATATTTTTAGCTTATGATAAAATAGTTGCTGTTTATGCAGAGAATTCATTCGAAAAACCACAAAATTGTTTAAATTACTCTTTATATTATTTTGAATGTAAAATTAACGGAGAGCTAAATTGTGAAAAAATTTGGATGTTTATTGGCCTTAAAAATTTAAATACAAAAAAATATATTTTATATTCTGCAAAAGATGCTATAATTACAAACGAGGAAGAAGAAACATTTAAAATTGAAAATATTTCTTTGAATAATAATGATATTTTTGGGTGTGGATTAGTTTACCCTCCAACTAATATGTCGAATAAATTCCCTTATATTTTCTTCACTCAAAATGGGAAACAAATTGGTAAAAGAAAATTAATTAATTTAAAATTATTTTATAAAAATTAATATTTTAAAGGTAAAGGTGTATTATTGAAGGAAAATTCTGATTTATATAAGCCAAATGTTGAAGTAAAATGTTTTTCTGTAGAAGCTAATTTTGGGAATGATTTGGAGTTGAAACCTTTTAAATATGATGTTTCTAAGCATTTAATTCTTGAGGAATTTAATTAAAAATTTTGTTGATTAATTATTTATTTGAACATCTCTTTTTAATTTAATTTTATTAATGATTTTCTAAATAAATTTTTTTCTGAATTTAATTTGCTTTTCTCATAGGTGGATATAAAAATATTTTTTTAAATATTTTTATTTTGATTCAACATTCACAGTGAACAGAGCTGTTTCAAAATTTCGATTTTCGAGGGTTTTTTCGATTTTTGAATTTTTTCAAAATGAATTTTTGGCGCCAAAAGGGAAAATTTTTGCCTTTATTAACTTGACTTAATCTGGCCGAACCCCTCTTCGTATAGTACAATCTTGATCACAATAAAAATTTTAGTTCAGAGTCGGATATCTGGGGCAATATTCAGGGAACGTGGTAGGAAGATTAGGACGGAATAAGAAGATATCGTGGGGAGGGATTAAGGGACTTTGTGCCAACGTTTAAATATACCTTCACATACAGCGGACAGAATTAATAATTTACGAACAGTTAAAACAATTTACAAAGATTAAATTTTTAGTCCGAGAAGTTTAAAGAGAAATTAAATTAAAAATTAAATTAGAATATAGTATATACTTTTGTTTCAGAAATTCTCAAACATTACATTTAAACTAACGTTTTAATATAAAGGTCAACTTTCCGTGCATTATTTCATTTATGAATTTCAGTAGGTCAGATTATCTTTGTCTAATAAAACATTTTATTTTTAAATATGTGCCTCAGGTGTAAAAAAGAGTAAATAAAAAATGAATATACCTAAGTAAATTTTAATACTTTCAAATTTACTTTAAGCAAAAATGAAGGAGGATGTAAGGTCATGAAAAGAGAGGTAAAAAATTAAAGAAACCACATATTATTTAATGCTTTTTTTCATTTAATATTTTAAAATTTCTTTTCATTTTAGAGTTCCATACTTAAGCGTAGAGAGCTTTCTATTTACAAATCGAATTTTGTATTTAGTACCAAATTTAAAATACACGATTAGAAATAGACTTTCTGGTTTAAAAATAAAATGTCCATTCAAAATTTTTCGCTTCCAGCTCTAAAAAACAGAAATCTGGCTTTTTTACCTTCCAAAACTTTTTGTTTAGATAAGAGATATGAGCGGGAATTAATTTTTAAAATGCAGTTTTGTAGCTTTTGTAAATACATTTTTGTAAATTTTTGTATTTAAACTTAACATTTTCTCGATAGGAGCCCTCTATTTTAACAAATTTTGATTTTTATTTTATAGATTTTTTTTCAATTAAAAAAATTTTCTACAAAATGGCTGAAAACGAATCATCAATTTTAACATTAAACTTAATGCACCTTTCAAATAATTTTGTGGAACTTTATATAAAATTTAATGAAGAGAAGGAAAAGACTGCTAATTTTGAAAAAGAATTAAATGTAAATTTAATTTGGATTTAATAAAAAATATTTTTTTGAAAATTAATTTTAGAAAATTCATAAAATAAATTCTGATCATGAAAAAGAAATTAACAATTTAAAACAAAATATTGAACAATTAAAAGCTGAGAATAATCAAAAGGATGAAAAAATTAGTTCTTTGGAAGAAGAAATTAAACAGGTATAATCAATTAGGTAATTAATTAAATTTTAATTATTTTTTTAATTAAAAGGAAATAAAAATTATAAAAAAGAAAATGAATGAGGTAGGGAAGGATTTTAAATTATTTTTAAATTTTCTGGTTTGCAAATAGAATAATCTAATTTTTGTTTTTTGAACTTTAAATTAATCATTATTTTTCTTTAGCAATTTTTAATTAGATTAGATATTTTCTGTTATTTCCATTTTTAACATTTTCAGACACTAAATTGTCCTCAATGCCGAATTGATGCTACTTTGGATGATATTAAACAACTTCATATTGAGGAGAAAGATAATTGTTCTAATGTGGCTGGTGATGGATTAACTCAAAATGAAGTTGATCATTAATGAATAAATTTGATTGTTATTTCACCAAATAAAAAATTCGTCAAGTTTTGAAGTTTTTTCAAGTTTTGATAAATAAAAAAGAGCATTTTTGAAAGATTATTTAATAGTGAATTTCGAAGCGTACCGTATTATGGTTTTCATTTAAAGAGAGTTATTAAAGTAATGCTTAAATTATTTGAGAAAATGTTTAGTTAAAGAATTATTTGTCACTAAAATATTATACATCAATTATTTATTTATTCTATCCAATTTGAATAAAATTTTGTTAAATTTTACGTGGGATACTTGATTAAAAATAATTATTTTCAAAATATTTTGTATTTTGTTGTCAACATTTTATTAATTAAAAAACTGACAAATTTTCTTTTAATAAAACCAACACATTTATTTTAAAAAATTGAGGAAATTCTTTTTTAAATTAAAAAAAAGAAAAGGAAAATAAAAATGTTTTTTAGAATAATTTAAACAATTTTTGATGTTTTTAATTGTTAATAACTCAAATATATAAAAATTTGGTTAATATTTTAATAAAAATTTTTTTCCTAAAATTTGTAACGTCACTTTATTTTTAATTTTAGTTGAGGTTATTATTCCAAAACCCTTATTCCAAAAAGATAGAAATTTAAAAAAATTTATAGGGAAGTAATCAAAACATTTATTTTATTCCGTTTTTAAATAAAATAACAAAAAATAAACAAAAATTTATTTTTTCCTTTACAATTTTGGTGCACCATAAGCATCTAAAAAATAAAATTAATTTTTCTAAAAAATAAATAAAAAGTAATTTACCAGGCATTCTTTCAATAGTGTAACGATGATCTCGAATATACATAATTGGAACACCCGGAATTTTACGTATACGCATTCGTAAATCTCTGTCACAAGTAGCAACGATATAACATTTGTGCTAGAAAAAAAAGAATATTTTAGAATAAATTTGAAGAATAAAATTAAAAATATTTTTAATGTGGAAATGTCCTCTCTTCTCGATACCAGTAGAACTACTTATACCGATCGAGTAACGAAATTTTCTTTCATTCCTATTTATATGCCAAGATCATAAGGGTTATTGGTTAAAATAAATGACTAATTTTAATTTTATAAAAAGTTGCTCTCAAGAAATATCCGTAAAAGTTATGACATAATTTTGAATCTCTGAACAGGAATAACTAGGAACAGAAAAGAAAGCCACTAATAAATTCAAAATTAACCTGAGTAATTCTTTGAACGATACAATCGTCTGCATAAATTCCCTTATGAGAACAATGAAGTCTTTGGAACCGCTGATCTTTAATAATTTTCAAAGCCAATTTGAAACGACGTCCCTGTTTTTCCAATTCACCAAGAACACAATCAGGAATGTATGGAATTACTAAAATTGAAAAAATTTAAAATCAAAATGAGGTTTACCCAAAAATTGGCGGTAAAGCCTATATATGGGATTGCCGGTTAGGAAATGAAAGAAATTTTTCAGTTAGGCTTTCAATTATATTATATATAGCCGAAGATTTTTCAAGAGCCAAAACACCCCAATTAAATAGCTCATCTCAACCAATGGCTAGTCAATCTAAAATATTAAGTTGTTCGCAAAAGAAAAAATGTCCGCATCTTGAACCAGTCCCGAAAATTTGTTTTATCTAATTCCCACCCTCCCCCTCCCAATTCTAAAAAAACTTCAAACCTTTAGCAAAAAGACAATCCATAAATCCTTTCATAACATCTATCCGATTTTTGATGCTAAAATTGACAAAATTTGTATCAACAATAACGTGGAATGGAGGCCCCAATTGAGTGTTGTATTTTAAAAACATTGCTGAAGAAATACGTGGCCTTTAAATTTGAAATAAAAAATTAAATTTAAAAATTAGATAATTACGCTTCTTTGATTTTTAATGCTTGTTCGTCTTCCTTTTTAGGTCGAACAGTTCGAAGCTCTTCTTTACTGAAAAAATTAATTTTAAAAATAAACAAGGTTTAAAAAATATTTCCATTATCCCTTCCTTTATCTTCCCTAATTTACCATTCGTATTTTATTTCCTTTTCTCCATCAAAGTTACGAATTAGTCGTGTTTGTAACCAAAAAAGTATAAATGGTTCAGTTAGTTTTTTGCGTATTTTTTTTTGGAATTTTTTTTTTTGGAACAAAAGAGAAAAGGAAATGAAAAGAAAACTTAAGAGGAGATAACAGAAAATTAGGAGTTGGTTTTCGAATGATAAAATCGGCGATATTTTAAAGACGATTTAGTTCACCAAGCACAGGCGGTCTCAAGACCAAGAGTCTTGTTTCTTCCAGCAGGCGTTTTAAATTTTTAATATCTCAAAAATATTCCTACATAAAATCATTAAAAAATAAACAAACATTCTGTCATCCGTTGGCTTTATCAACCGTTGAAGTTTATTGCTAAATTTTTGTGTCTTTTTCAGTCGGCCCATCGTGAATTGTTTTCCTTTTAAATTTTATCTAATCTGGATTTTAAGAAAATAATTTTTTATAAATTTAAAAAGATATTTAAATTAAATAAAAAAATATTTAAAAATCAAAATTTATTACAATATATTTATTACCGGCATAAAATATCAAAAAACTGATAAATTGAAAGAGGAAAAATCAAAAAAATAATATTGAAGTAAAGGATATGGCAATAGATTTCGATGGAAAATCCAGTTTTCATCCACAAAATAGTGGACGGCCCATTTAAATAAAAATTTCTTTTGCTTTTTTGCAGCCGATTCAATTTATTCTTCTCAACAAAAATTTGAATGGTTCATTCGTTAATGAAGCCATTCGTTAATTGCTGCAAACAATCCAATTTTGTGGAAAACTTCTGAATTATTAATTGGCAAAGCAGATTTTGAAATTCGATCAAAACTTTTGGATTTAATTTTACATTTATCTGGTCATTATCTTTTAATCATGGAACAACATTCTGTTGTAGCTGGAAGAAGTTTGAATAGTAAAAAATATGGGCATGAAAAAAACTTAAAAACAACAACTACTACAGTTTTGCAAGTTTATCAATTGGTGATTTACAAAAAATTGACATTTTCATGGTATTTGTTATTCTAGTTTTGATTATTTTGGGTTTACATCAATAAAGTGAGAAATTTAATGAGTACATGGTAAAAAAAAGAGTAGAAATACAATTTTTAAGACGATTTTTTGGTTTTTTAAATGAATAAACTTCGACAATTTTATCAAAACCTAAAATTATTTTTAAAAAATTTTAAAATACTTTACCTCCTTTCCCCTCCAAACAATTAATATATTTGATATTTTCATCGTTAATTAAATTTCAACAGAACAACATTTAAACCAAACATATGGTTTGTTTGAGTTAGAGTATGAGTAGACATTTTCTTTACACAGAATGGAAAACAAATTGGCAAATTGGTAGAATTCTACCTTGGTAGAAAAATTTTATTAAATTTTAAAAAATATATATGGGCATGAAAAAAAATTTTATTAAAAAATTCTACCAAGGTAGAATTCTACCAATTTGCCAATTTGTTTTCCATTCTGTGTAAAGAAAATGTCTACTCATACTCTAACTCAAACAAACCATATGTTTGGTTTAAATGTTGTTCTGTTGAAATTTAATTAACGATGAAAATATCAAATATATTAATTGTTTGGAGGGGAAAGGAGGTAAAGTATTTTAAAATTTTTTAAAAATAATTTTAGGTTTTGATAAAATTGTCGAAGTTTATTCATTTAAAAAACCAAAAAATCGTCTTAAAAATTGTATTTCTACTCTTTTCTTTACCATGTACTCATTAAATTTCTCACTTTATTGATGTAAACCCAAAATAATCAAAACTAGAATAACAAATACCATGAAAATGTCAATTTTTTGTAAATCACCAATTGATAAACTTGCAAAACTGTAGTAGTTGTTTTTAGGTTTTTTTTCATGTCCACACATTTTTTATTATTCAAAGTTCTTCCATCAACAGTTTTGCCAATTAATAATTAGGGTTCTCCACTAAATTAGATCGATTGTAGCAATTAACAAATGAAGCCATTCAAATTTTTATTGGGAAGAATAAATTGAACCGGCTGCAAAGAAATAAAAGAAGTTTTAATTTTATGGTATTTTTCAATAAACCCCTTCCCCACCCGCCCTCTTTTTTATTTCAATTATTTCCAAATCCTTCATTCAAAAATCAATTAAAATTAAATTGATTTTTAAAATTAAAGAAATTTTAAAAAATCCGAAAAGTCAATGACAGAGGAAAACAATATTTTCAAATTAGTAATAAACAGAAAAATACAAAAAGAGATTCCCGTTTATTTAATTCCAATTCATTCCATTTTTAAATAAATCCTCTTCCATTTTTCTCAAAAAGATTTCTTAAGCTCACTAAAAATTTCAAAAAATTTTCAAAAATTCTTTCAAAAAAAAAACCTCCGTCCAAGAAAATTTTTTTGCATCAATTTCTTCCTCGTCTTCCATAAGTTTTTGTCTTTTAACCATCAATTCATGAAAACAATCAGCAACATCTTCTTTTGTAATAACTGTTTCACCGTTACGTTTGCTTGCTGAACGTTGTGAGAAAAAGGCAATACAATGACGCTTCATTTGTTCAATTCCTAAAGAAAATTTAAATTTTTTTGTAATTTTTAAAAAGATCAAAAAATACTGTGTCGAAAAATGATCAAAAGACAAATCAACTCAAGGATGTATATAATTTATATGTACCCAGCAGGGTTGCCGCGGGTACAAAAAATCTTCGGGTACGGGTTTCGGGTATCGGGTTGGAGCGTTTTCATTTCGGGTATCGGGTTTCGGGTTGGCAAAAATATCGGGTACGGGTTTCGGGTTTCGGGTTATAAAATTTTCATTTCGGGTATCGGGTTTCGGGTTGGCAAAAATTTCGGGTACGGGTTTCGGGTTTGGCGAAATATTCGGGTTATTTTCGGGTGTTCGGGTGGTATTAGTGAAATAAATTGTAAGGAGCCAAGCTATGTTGCATAATAGGATGTTGGGTGATATAGAGATAGGCAAATTTGAAGATTAAAGAGGCATTGTGGGATTTGGGGATTAAGAGGGATATCATGGTAAAATCCCACCTTGATAAAATCCCACTATATACTAATATCCCTCCGCTATATCTCCATTAAAGCCTCCAAATTTCTCCCGTTTTCAGCGCCGCAGGCGAAAATTTTGAGAATTTTGAAGACCAGTAAGTCAATTTTCTTCCCTTTTTGCGCCGGAGGCGAAAATTTTGAGAATTTTGATGACCTTTAAGCTAGATTACTAGCTTTTTCAACGCCGGAGGCGAAAATTTTGAGAATTTTGTTAGGCCTTAGGAAAAAAATTCAATTGTCAGAACCGCAGGCAAAAATTTTTATTGAAATTTAGTTGGTCATGTATCTAGAACTCTTAATTTTATGCGCCGCAGGCGAAAATTTTGCAAAATTCATGACTAAATTATAATTTTTAATGCTTTTTCAAGCTTAAAATATTAAAAAAAATAAATTTAAAAATCCATGATGAAAATCAAAGTTTATAAACATTTATTTTTAAAAAGAAAAATTTTTTAGGCTCATTTCCAGCACAGGACTCGAACCCACACATATGAAAATATCGAGGCTGTCGCCTTACCCATTCAACCACCGATCAACATAGTGAAAGATGGAAGAAATTATAGATATTTCTTTCCCTTTCCCTTCTTTTTTTTCTATAATTTTTTCTAAAAAATCGGGTAAGGCTAAATTTTCGGGTAGAAATTTCGGGTTTTAACCAATTTCGGGTCACGGGTTTCGGGTTGGAAAAAATATCGGGTACGGGTTTCGGGTTGGAAAATTTTCAATTCGGGTATCGGGTTTCGGGTACAAAAAAAGGCCGGGTTTCGGGTTTCGGGTTTCGGGCGGCAACCCTGGTACCCAGTAAATTCCATAAAAATGAAAAGAATATTAATCTTATGAATATATTCGGTCAAATGTTAATGAAATCCAAAAATTAAAAAAAATGGCAGTGGTGTGAATAACACACTTGGTTACAAAACTAGCAGGATGGGAAAGGTTTGAACCTGTGATGAGCCTTCCGCATTTAAAAACGGAAGACCAAAGATTAAACCCCAAAAAATAGAGATCCTATCCAGATCTCCTACTTCACCAGATCCTATCGATGATTCGAACCTTTCATAAATAAACTATGTTTTAGTTGTTAAACATTTTAAACAAACCTGTAGTCATTTTCAAAGCCAATTCTCTTTGCAAATGTGTATCTTCTACTTGTTTCATCTTTTTGTTTCTATCATCTTGAGAACTTGATTTAGCAGCCATTTGTTCACTTTGATTTTCAAAATATTCTAAAGTATCTTCAACTTCCAAAAGATATTGACAATCCGAGTCTTCATATAAAATCTAAAAAAAGATTTGATTAATAGAAAGTATCTAATAAATATTTTGAAAACTTAAATTTTTCCTTGTTAGAAAAAAAATATTTTTCCAAAAAAATGAAAAAAACGTTTATATTTATAAAATAATTTCGTAATTTTAAAAAATTCATTGGCAATTTCCGAAAATTATAGATTGAAATTTACATGGTAATCAACTAGTTAATAAAACCATTTCTTTAAAAATTTCGACGGAAAATAAAATTATACACAACAAAAATTTCTCTACTTGTCGGAATTAAATAAGATTGGCCTCATCCCTAAACATAACTACACTACATATCTTTTAGAAATAATTTTAGAAAAAACCTTGCATTCGTTACAACGGCAAAGCTGATCACGCCAATTAATTGGAAAACAAATTGCATAATTTCCTTTATTTATTACATTTGAACAATTCTTTAATAATTCCAATTTGCAGCAATTTTGTTGCTCGCTTCCTTCAATTTTATTTGAATAATAAACAAGCCATGGAAGTTTTTGAATGCAGAGAGAACAAATCAAACAAAAGCCTCCATCTTCTTCCTCCTCCCTTTCTCTATCAAGTTTTGATCGTTCAGTAACGTCAGAAATTGCATGCTTAGAAAAATTAAGATTGAAAGGATATTATGAGAAAATATTTTTGTTTTTAGGCAGGACTTCAAAAGAATAATTCTAACAAATTTCTAATACTATCCAGAGTTTTTAATGTAAGGCAGTCAAATTTCAAAAAGCCTGATTATTAAAAAGCAAATATAAAAATCACTAGTCAATGGTGGGATGCTAATTCCTGGGATGCCCACTTTATCTAGACTCTTGATGGGGATCGGAGAAACTTATACATAATACGATTCCCACAGTCCTAGATTTTATCCTAGTTCTCATGGTTTCGCAAGATTATCCTCGTTACTATACAAATTCTAAAAAAAACATTTAAAATACCGAAGGATGAAACCAATCCTCACAAATTTGGCATTGCACCATATCTTCAAAAGCATCATCATTTTTACCTTCTTCTTCTTCCTCTTCTGGAGGATAAGGCTTTTTACAAACACAGAAAATCCCTTTGAAATTGTCATTGTAAATATTGCGTTGATTGAGTGGATCTTTCTCCTTAAATTGGGTTAAAATAAATGGATTACAGAATTTAGTAGACAAATATTACTATTTAAAAAGGTATAGTTGGACAATTTGGTTAATTTTTCAAAATGGTAAGCGTTAGCAAAGGTCATTATGATTAAACTTAAAATTTGCTTCCTAATAAGATGGAATTTAAAATAAATATTTATGTTAAATATTTTTAAATTTGACGGTCTCCGCTAAAATAAGTAAAAAGGAAACTATAAGGAAAAGCCCAACCTCTCAAAAAAATTTCAAAAACCTCAAAAAGTTTGCATTTCAACTTTCCAAACTTTGAATTTCCACAATCACAACAAAAATTCCGCTTTGTATACAATTCAACAAGATCATGCCCTTCATGACAATTCTCACAACAAGCATAACAAACTCCAGCTAATTGGCCACCATTTTGTGCTGAACAAGTTTTGCAAGAATAAAGAGGCTGGCGAGGTTTGTAGCCCTAAAATGTTAAACGTTTAATAAGTTTTAAAGAGCGAAGTCGAAATTATGTTTCTTTTTTCGTTATCTTGAAGTTTAAATTGTATCGCTGATTTCCCTTTAAAAAAGAAAGTAAAGAGAAAGCACTAATAAAAGGAAAGATTATAACCGAGACCAATCCGAGAGATCCGAGCCAAGCAGTCGAGAATATAAAGGCTATTATGGTCATTCACAAAGCGGAATGTAAGAGGCAGTGTGGTGTAGTGGATTAAAATACTGTTCTGGTGAATTAAAGCCAATGGTTCGAATCTCCCTCAACAAAGTGATTCTTGGGTTTTTGAATTCCCACCAAACAGGACAATTTCAAAAAGTTCAAACCCCGTACAGAAAAAAATGAGAAGGAACCTCAGGATAAGTACAAACTAAATCCAAGCATCCACCCAATAAAGCTTCAGCATCTTTAACTCTAGCATTTTCCTCACCGACAAAATCTTCCAAAGCCAAAGAAATGGCATCACTAAGAAACTCTCCAACTTGTAATTGTAAAAATTCTTCTTTTAATATTAAAGAGTTGTTATTGCTTGTTGATTGTTGCTCCTGTTCCTGTTGTTTTTCTTCTTCTTTAGTATCCTCTTTCAAACAAATTTTGTCTACTAAATCTTCGACGATACTTTCAATGGTGTCTTCTATATCTAAACAATTTCCCTCTTTAGCTACGTCATTGAAAAGATTAAAAGGATTCATTTAAATTACTAAAAAAGTGAAAAAAATTTGCAAAAAAAAACTCAAACCAAGCCAAGCAAAATTGTAAAAATGTAAATAAAATGAAAATCGACAAAATGTCCAGAAATATGTGAATTTACAAAACGACAACTATTCTTTTCAATTTTTTAAAAAGCCTACAAAGGCAATAGAGGACAAAATGGTCAGAAGTAAGAAAATAGATAAAATGTCGAAGAATTACTAAATTGCTGAACAGAGGAGAATTCAAGCTACCTATTTGAGGTAGATTGTAAAATTACCGTTGTGCCTATCTGACAAAAAAGTCAAAAAAATTTTAAGTGCCAAAATTTTAAATTGAAAAATACAAAAAAAATCAAAAAAAATTTTCAATAAAATTCTTTAACAATTAAATGTTTTGATACGTCATATTTAAATGGTTTCGTTTTCAAATTACTTCCAAAATTAGCTTCAACAGAACAACACTGTAGCCAAACAAATGTTTTATATGTATCAAAATTGTTCTTTAATAATGTAGCCTTACCTTAAAATATACTAATTGTAAAACTAATTTTTTAATTAAATATTTACCAATTTGTTTTCCATTTCGAGTAAAGAAAACATAAGGAAATTCCTCATTCATTTTATTAATTAGAGGAAAAACTAATCCACAACCAAAAATATCATTATCATTAAAAGAAGTTGAAAGGTTAAATGATTTCTCGTTAATAATTGTACCATTAATTGGAACAAATTTAATCCAATTATTTGTACTTAAATTTTCAAGACCGATAACCATCCATGTTTTTCCACTATCTAATTCTCTTTTAAACACACATTTAATTTCAAAATAATATAAAGAATAATTAGAAGAATTTTGTGGCTTGTTGAAAGAATTTTCTGCATAAACGCGAACAGAATTATCAAAAACTAAAAATATTTACAAAAAATTCAATAATTTATATACCTCCATTCCCCATCACATATTCAATAATTTCGTCATTAATTATATTGATAAATCCATTTCCCTCAATGCAATTACCAATAGGGTTGTTTATATTTATGCAATTATTTTCACAACATTTACCATCAAATTTATCCCATTTATTTTTAATTTTGACAAAATTCTTTTTATAAAATTATTTAAAATTTTTTTATTTAATTATAAACTAACCACAGATTTACAATCTACATTGTTCAATTTATCTGGTAAATCACTGCTCTTTTTGACAAATAAATCATTTGCCTTTTTAAACAAATTTTAATTAATTTTATAAAATATTTTATAAGTAATTCAATTTTTAAATAATTTAAAGGTATTCTTCCGTTATCTCTCTTCTTTCTCCCCTTTTCTCCTATTTTTACAAAAAATTAAATTGTCAAGACTTGGACTAAAAACTAATTTAATTAATTACCTTTTTAATTTCTTCCTCCAAAAAATTTATTTTCCCATCTTTTTTCCGTAAAGAAATATCGCCAGTCTTTAACTTTTTATTATTTTTAATTAGTTGTTGAAAATTTTGTTTTAAATTTTTAATTTCATTTTCATGGCCAGAATTTTTTTGTATTCCCTAAAAATGTATTAAATTCAATGAGACATTTTCTTCCAGTTATTTTGTAAATTCGTATTACAAAAGATAAGGAACTTATACATATTTAGAAATCCTTAATCTTCTTAAGTTTTTTATTCGAAAAATGAGGACTTGGCACTATTTTTTAATTTTACAGAATTTCAAATAAGCCTAATACAAAAATTCAAAACAATACTCTAAATATTTAAAATTGCTGTATGTATTGCATTTGACTATACAATTTAGAAACTGGTATGTATTTAATTACCTTTTTGATTTCTTCCTCCAGAAAATTAATTTTCTCATCTTTATGCTTTAGAGAAACATCGTTTTCAGCTTTTAACTGTTGAAATTTTTCTTCAATTAATTTTTGAAAATTTTGTTTCATTTCCTCAATTTCGTTTTTATGATCAAAATTAATTTTTCGAATTTTCTAAAATTATTTTTAAAAAATATTTATTCAAAAATAAATCCAAACTTTATCCATTTCCTTCAATTTATTTTCAAGAAAAAAATTTTTCTTCTCAAGATTTAAAATCTTTTCTTCAACAAATTTTATTTCAAGATTATTTTCATTTAATTTAAATTCCAAATCAGAATTTGTTGATAATCTTCCTTCAGTCATTTTGCAAATAATTTTTAATTAAAAAACAAAAGAAGGAATTAAAAAATGTCCTAAAATCTGAGGATATATTATTTAAATTGGTTTATTCCGGTATAACAAATTTACCGGATTACGGAGTTGTAACAAGAGCCTAACCGGATTTTTCAGGATTAAATTTTTAAATTTTTTGAAAGCACAAAACATTGGAGGACAAAATGGTTAAACACAAGAAAATTAACAAAACATAATCCGTAATATTGTCCATCATGCTCATGTGACAAAAATGTCACAAAGAAGAAAACCTTAAAAATGTCAAACACACAAATGGTCACAACAGTCAAAACTTGTTATTAAATATATTTTAACGTTTCATCAGCTGACATAAATCAGCAAGAGTACACATCAGCGATACGTGATTCATTGAATTTAACAGAAATTTTAAACAGAAAATTTTATTTTTATTAATTTGAATTAATGTCCTCTACTAAAAAAGAATTTAATAACAACAATAAATTTAACTTACCCAATGAAATTAAAAAAGATTACGGCTCTGCTGCAGCTTACGTTCAAGAGGTTTTTCTTTGGAAATTTTGAATTTTAAACGGAATATTTAGGTCCATAAATGGTCCCAATCTGTTCGTTGGTGTATGGCTCAACAGCAAATGATGGCTTCGTTTTGGACAAATACTTTTTTGCAGCAACAACAGACGGCAATGTTAATGCAACAACAACAAGTATTTTTTATTTATAAATTCTTAGGGAATTCTGTATATCGCCTGTTTGTTTTCCCTTCAAATCCCCCTTTTTGTGGAAAATTCAATAAATTTAATTCTTTTTTGATTTATTTATTTACAATTTACCCAAGTCATATGGGGGAGGAATTTGAGGTAAAATAAAAAGGAGACATACAAATTTCAAAATTCCCAGATATTATTTAGGTGGGATGTTTAAATGGTGGATTAGTTAAATGGGATCCTAGCTTTTATTTTGGATTGTATTTTTAATTTTTGCGGGGTTTTGTTTGTTTTTATCCATAAATTTACCTCAAAAAGATTTGTAAACGGATTTAGGCACCCAATTCCTATAGGGTCATTATATATTTTTTCTAATTTTTGCAGACGATATTTGCGGACAAAGTTATTCCAAACAAATTAAGGGATAATTTGTTTGTAAAAATCTTCAAATAATCTCCCCTTGTTTTTGAACTGCTTAAATATTTCTTTAAAAAATTATTCTTCTTTAATTTTTCACTCATTTTTAAAGTCACCTTCCCCATTTTTACAAAGAGGGCAAACAATTCGACTAAATCTTACAAGAATTTTTCGAACAGCTAGGGCAACGCCTAACATTGTATTTTTTTAAATTTTATTTTTTAACTAATTAAAAAAATTTATTTTTCAAAGCCCCAAACAATAATTGTACAACAATTCGAAATTCCCTCATTTTTTCGACGTATAGCTGCGGAGGCTATTGATTCTGTTATTATGTTTATTTTCAAATTTTTTCTTGTTTATACGCTTGTGAGGGCTGATCTTATGTATGTAAGAATTTTTTATTAGAAAAATTTAGGGTTTTAGACAAATGCCGATTTTTTGGGTGACTTATGAGAATTTTGATTGCCTTAGGAAGTCCTCCAAAATTCTCAATTTTTTCTGGCTATGTGCCTTTCTTTAGGTCTCTTTCAGTATAGTCCACAGAATAGTGATTTAAAAATGTTGAGGAGTCCAGGGATTTCACGTGTTACTCGAACTCCGCCTTTTTTTCAATCCATGATTTTTTTGTAGGGGTCCGCAAAGATTTGTTCTTCAATTGTCCACAAATTTTACTTCTTGAAGATATAAATTTGAGGATTATTGGTAAAAATCCTTAAATAATCTCCCTCCTCTTCTTAATTTTTTATAAAGTTATGTCCGCAATATTTGCGGATTCTTCGACAACTTGCAGATCTTTTATTTATTTTTATCTCCTCAAATCCGCAAAACTTTTCTAATTTATTATTAAATGTGTGGAAGTTCATTCCTTTGAGTAGCTTAATTTCTTTAATTTTATAAAAATTTTTCTTTTAAAATTTTAGAGAATTGGATACATTTGATAGTATTTTAACTGCTAACGCTGATCTTCAAACCTTGATTGATGTTACACAAGGGCTGTTTAGTGTTGAATTGTTATTTAAACTTGTTACTGCTATTATTGAGGTTTTTTAAATTTTAAATGATTTTTACAAAATTTACGAAAAATACCCGCTTTTTAAATTATATAAGCCTTTTTGTCTTTCTAACAATTTTTTGAAAGATTGATTCTCGATCATAATTTTAAAAACCCTGGTTTGAGTTTAATCAACTATCTTTTTTATTTTTTGATTTTTTCGGGTCCTGAATTCTGGCAATAAAATATTAAAATTTTTGGTTTTAAACCCGGTTGTAAACAACCCAATAATAAACTCTTCCATGCTTCTTCAATTAGGTGAGTATTATGAAATTCCGTGAAACTCAAAAAATTTCTTTTACTAAAAATAATGAAAGACATACATATTTCTTCTATTCATCTCACATATTTTAGAATTATTCAAGAAAATTTTTTAATAAAATAGGCTTTATGTATTACTTTTGGTGTTCCAGTTGGTTGTACTCCTGGAAAACGGCTTCTTGGAATTAAAATAATTTCTTATTTGGATGTTCAACCAGTTACTGGATCGCCTGATCGAGTGGCTGTTACAGGCTTTGCTTATGTTGATTTTAAAAGGTTTTTAAATTTTTTTAGACAAGTAAGAAAAAAATTTTAAAATGAGTAGAAAAACTCGATTTTGACTCAATCCAGCCCAGATTTTTAAGTCTAAAACCCTTAAACCCAAAACTACTAGATCCTGATCTTCCAAAAAACTTCTAGTCCGAATTCTGATAAATATTAGGTAGGCATAAAAGGGCATAAATACACAAAGTCCTCAAATATTATCTGCAAATCATATTGTCAGTCCGATTTAACTTTAGAGCCTTTACGATTTTTTCCCTAGCTTTAACTAGAAGAATGACAGTAGAAAGGTTGGGACTTTGGGAGTATACCCGAAATTTATCTTTTTTCATTTACTACATATAAATATTAAAAAAATATTATATACAAAATATACATAATTTTTGATATTTTTTTAAAAATTTTCTGATTAATTTTTTTTATTCTTTTTTCTCGTCATTTTTCATTTTTATCTCGTTTTCGGCTGTTTTAACCTCTATTTGTTTCCAGAATTGAGGACTAATGCCGACATCTTTCTTTTTTGGGTCTTTGTTTGCTATTAATTTAGCATACTTTCGGTAGAATTCTGTCATGTCTTTTGCTAAAAATATTGATAAAATATATTTTTCTATTTTCTTTGAAGTAGGGTCGGTTAATCAAATCCGACAGACCATAAAAGACTTCATTCTAAACTCAAAAGATTCGAGACAACCTTTCGATCTCACAGAAAAAAATTTCTTTACACATGGAAATCATTTTCTGACGCTGCAGACAAATTTTCGACCTTTAATGTATCAAAGCAAGCAGTCCCATAAAATCCCAAGAAACACAAAAAGAGCCCAGGATTTAAGAAACAAGAAACTGATTAATCATCTAAAATTAGGTAGTAGTAGCCTTTTTTGACATAAATTATTTCCCTTAAAGTTACCATTTCCATTATTCTCTCCAATTTTCCCTTTATTCTTTTTTTGTTGAAATTTACTCCTTGTTTCCATCAATTGTTTAAAAATTTCCTCTTCTTTTTCATTCCTATACTCAATATCATTTTTAATATGTTTATTCTCAACATTCTCTTGGGGGTCTGATTGCCCCTCAACATCATCTGATGATTGCCCAATTTTTTGAAAATTTTTGGAATATTTTTTAATAACTTTTTGCGCCTTTTGTGGTATTTTTACTCCTCTTTTTTGCATTCTTAATTAAAGTTTTTGGTTCAGATATTTTTAGATTTTCTGAAAAACCCCTTTGAAACCATAAAAAATACTTTTAGGATTGTGGAAAGGGACCCAAATAAATCCTCAACTTCGCCGCAAGTCTTTAAACTTTGTTTAAGAGTTTCTAATCTCCCACACTGTGTGTTTGGTTCGTTACATCGAGCTGGATTGATTAATATTACAGTTTTGAGATGCGATAGTTTTTCAAGTTAGGCTCGACCAAAATACAGAATGCACCGATTAGGGTTGTTTGCTCCTAAATCCGGATAACGGAAATTTTCGGTTCGGACCCTGCAGCATTCATGCAAATTTTTTATTTGATTAAGCGAATGCAGCAGACCCATATATCCGGGGATTTTCCTTGATCCACTGATCCTGTAACGGATTGTGCCAGCATCCGATCCGATAATGAATTACTTCCACTCACCCAGCAGTAATCATTTCCAACATATCCTTTCCTATGTTATGGTTTGATTGTTGGGGAGGTTTCATTAAAATTTGGTTTATTTTAGGAAAAATATTTTGTTGTTCTTGTTTTCCTTCTATTTTTTGTTGTTCTACTAAAAAAATCGAATTTCTTAAAAAAAATTTTTTTTTGAAAATTTACTTGTTTCATTTTTTGTTATCTCTCTTTGATTTGCCTGTTTTTCTCCTTTAAATCTATCCATTAACGCAACACTCCCAGCAAGTATTGGAATTGTTATTAAACTTTTTCTAGATTCTCCCCAAAATGTTGGAGGTGATCTTTTATTGCGTTGTTGATTGTCGTTAACAATTTCATATTCAGAATTGAATTCACCTATAAAGTTGAAGAAAAATTTTTTGTCAAACTTTAGAACAAGATTGAGTGTGCTAATTCGAGCCAAAAAAATTGTTCGAAAATCGAAACTAGAATTTTTGAGGTAGTTCTTATAGGGGGAATTGTGAAGATTGTGTGTCAAATACAGAAGTAGCGGACAGGGAATTCTTGTTTTCTCAATATATTTTGATGAACCATGCATCATTCTATCCCTGCCCAAAAAGAAGAGAATAATTATTTTCACCCCAGCTTCCAGACAAATAATCCCCTGAAGATTTCCTCTTATAATTTTAACTACCATTTATAAAGCTTGTTAACATACAACCAAAATATGTAAAAATAAATATGGAATAGGAATAAGGCAAAAGTTGAATGGGCAAAATCATCTTTTCTTTAAATTTTTTTGGTTTTCTTTAAAAATGAAGAAAGTTCTAAATAAGCGAGAGGTTAAATAAGGATTCCATACGAGTTTAGACTTTGGACATTTCACGTGAATTTCTTTACATCCCCGGCTTTATTATTTTATAAGAATGACGAAAATATTAAATAGAGCGGAGGGACTTTTGAAAATTTTTAAATTTCTTTTTCACATCCCGAAAATGCCCTATATCATGAGGACATTTCCTTTTGCACTTTTTAGTTAAAAGTGCGTGTGTCCTCTTTACTCATGACTTTTCTTATTTTATTCTCATATGATTTTTAAATAATTATGAAAGTATAAGGACGATGGGGGATTTAGCTGACCAGCATCTAAAACACTTAGAAATTAGGGATTTAGTAGGAGTTAAAAGTAATGCCTCAGTCTGTAGTAGCACCTGTACATTGTGAGCGAAAGCATAAATATGTAGTTCCAATTATTTTCAAAGACCGTCCCGTCTGTGGAAATGTTAAAAGATTAAATGATCTAGGAGAAGGAAAAGTAGATAACAGAAAAGGACCTTATAATTTTTTTCTAATTTTAGAGCTCTTCTCCGCTCCGTCCTGAAAAATATGGTGATAATGTTTTTATTTCCATTGAGTACAGCTTTTTATATGTTCAACTACAATAGAGCTATATATGATTTGGCGGCAAAAACAATTGTTGTGAGGATGTGAAGAGCTTTTAATTTTTATTATTTACTAATTAATTTATAGAAAATTACTATTTACTTTTTAGAAAATTTTTATTTGTAAATTTTTTATACAGCCAGACCTCACTAGACGTTACATCACATACTAGATACACCCTAACCCATTTCCCTCACCTTTTACTTCTTCACAATAAGATCATGGCACCCCCAACAAAAAAACCTCTATTTATGATACACTCATTGTAAAGGATGTACCCAAGAATGTACAAGTGAGGTCTAATTATAAAAATAAATGTGTATTTATTTTTTGAATAAAATATAATTTATATATTTTTTAAAAATATTCTCATCAAAAGATTGAAGTTTGTCTTCAAATTCTTCACAAAAATTATTTTATTGCTGCGCCGGAGTTTGGCGTTGTTTTTGTTTACTAATCTCGCGTGCTGCGCTTCTTTGTAGTTGACTTACACGTGTATGAAGAGACTAAATTTTAAAAGAGAAAATATTTAATCAGAATTTTATTTAAAATGAAAAACAATTTTTTGAAAAATTAGAATTAATTTAATTAGTAAATAAATCAGAAATGTTTTTTGACTTTTCTTGGGGATTTCCAGGAGAACAGAATTAAAGCTAATATTCTGATTTTTGTGCTTATCAAGAAAAATCAGAATTAATTTTATCAGAATAAATTTGTTTCAGTAAATGTTTGTATTTCGTTTCAAATCAGAATTTCTAATTTTGATAAAAATTCTGAATATTGAATAACTATGATTTTTAAACAAAACAACAAATTCTGCTTTCAATAAATTTTGAAATTTTTAAACCAGAATTTTAATTAGTGTAAATTCTGATTTATTAAATTCTGGTTTAACTAAAATTCTGATTTTTGATTATTAAAATCAGAATTTTTATTTAAAATCCACAAACCTGCAACCGCTGGTTAACACTTGTCATCCGTTTACGGCTATCTTCCAATTTCCTCACATAAATATCCAAATCATACGGAAGTGTTTGTTCATCCACAATACTTTTTAATTCTAAAAATTAAAATTTTAAATTCATTTAAATATTAAAAAAAACTTTTCGATAATTCATCAATATGGGAAGCCAACATTATTTGACTTTTCCTTGTACATTTTACTTGATTATCCAAATTCTGAACAGCGGGACGGATCATTTCCATTATTGCTGCGAAGAAAAAAATTTTTAAGAAGAAAATTTTAATTTAAAAGCCTTCTCCCATTTCTGTTCCCCCGCCAATCACTGGCGGTTGTTCATCTGCATTTGATGAAGAAATTGAAGGTTGTTGCTCTTCTTTTTGTTCTTCCCCCTCTTCTATAACTTGAAAAGATGCTGAGGACTTTGAAGCCATTTTTGTCAACTTTGAAAATCTGAAACAAAATAAAATAATTAAGAAAAATTCCAAGCTTAATAAAGAAAAAAAAACGAACTCTCTACTACAAAAAAAGAAATTTGCCACAAATTACCGAATTGATAGTATGTTAAGTAAAATTGGCAAGTTAATGGGTAGGGGACGATTCAGTATCGCCGATTCAGTATTGGCCGATTCAGTATCACCAATTCTCGCCGATTCAGTATCAAGGTTTTTAAAATTTAAGGCAGGCCGAAACTTGCGGACCCGACGAATTTCTCAAAACATAGCTCATTCGAAAGAGCTCGACGAGCTGAGTCGAATGACGTCAAAATCATCGTGATTGTACAAGCTTGGACAAAGTTACGATAGAAAAACAAAAACCTAAACCTATGGTCCGCAAAAGTCGGTCCGTAAGTTTCGCACTACCGAATTTAAATTTTAAATTATTAAAGGTAATTTAAGAAAAATAACACATATGTACATATTAATTTTTGTGGACAAAAGTTTTTTATTTAACAAATTCAAAAAAAAATATTTAAAAAGAATTTAAATAAAAAATTAATCAAAACAAATTTTTAATTAAATCTTTTAAGAATTGTTTCGAAATATCATATTTAAAAGGTTTAGTCTTCAAATCATTTCCAAAATTAGCTTCAATTGAACAACATTCTACTTTAATAAATGGTTTATATGACGCGGAAATGTCGATTAATGATACTTTACCTTTAAAAAATACATAAAATTTTTAAAAAATATTTTTAAAATTTTTGGGACTTACCCGCCCACAAATTAATTTTTTATTTTCTTTCCTTTAGGTAAAAGTTGCCAATAGTCTGATTAACTCTATGGCAATAAATACCCAGCTCTGCGTGTTAGAACCAATGGTCCAGTATTGTATTCTCAAGACCGATATGTGTGTACCATAACTATGGGTGAGTAAAGCTCTATTTTCATGAAAATTTTATGGGAACACAGTGAACTATTGCAAATAGTAGTGTTACAACACAAAACTGGCATAGGTTTTACAACGCAGAGATGGGTATCTATCAGGGCTGGGCGCAATCGAAAAAAAAAATCCGCAACCCGCAATCCGCAACTCGCAATTTCTAAAAAAAAATCCGCAAACGCAATCCGCAACTCGCAATTTTTAAAAAAAATCCGCAACCCGCAATCCGCAACTCGCAATTTTTTTTAAAAATCCGCAAACGCAATCCGCAATTGCAAAAAACCCCGCAATTTACGCAACTCGCAATCCGCAATTGCGCCCAGCCCTGGTATCTATTGCCACGGAGTCAGTCAAAATTTATCATTTACAAAAAAAAGGAAGGAAAGAAAATAATTGAATTTGTGGGCATATAAAGGTTAGGTACCAAATTTTTCTATTTTTTACTTATTTGTTTTCCATTTTGTGTACAAAAAACATAAGGTAATTCTTCATTCATTTTATTGGTTGGTGGATAAACTAATCCACAACCAAGAATATCGTTATTATTGACAATTGTTGCAGGTTCTAAATCTCCATATTTATCCATAGTTAAGGCATACTCCGCACAAAATTCAATCCATTCATTTGTTCTACAATTCTCAAGCCCAATACTTAAATATTTTCTATCTTCACTTAATTCTCCCTCAAATATACATTTAATTTCAAAATAATATAGAGAATAATTGAAACAATTTTGTGGTTTTTTGAATGAATTTTTTGCATAAACAAAAACACTTTTGTTGTAAGCTTAAAATAAGATACAAAAATTTTAGAAAATCAACTCCCCCCCTCCCCCCATGCTTTATTTTTTGTATAAAATGTACAAACTGGTCAGTAGGTCTATAGCTCGATAGAGCTCGTTGAACTGAGTCTCTTGACATCAAAATCATCGTGATTGACAAGTTTCGGCAAAATTATGACATAATTTTACCCTATTGAAGACTTTCAAAATTTTGTGGCACGCATTTTCAGACCATACTGTACATCTTAAACAAAACATAAGGCATGGGGGCTGACGAAAGTAGTGCCAAATTAACCTCCTTTCCCATCCAAACAATTAATATATTTAATATTTTCATCACTAATTAAATTTCCAAATCCATTTCCTTTAATACAATACCCAACAGGTTCCTCTGTATTTATACAATTTTTGTCACAACATTTACTGTAATCATCATCGATCTCTTTCCATTTATTTTTAATTTTGACAAAATCCTTTAAAAAATTATTTCTTAATAATTATAATTATCAACTAACCACATATTTATCCCAATTCAAATTATTTAATTTAAATAAATCGCCAATTTTTATTTCAAATAAATCATTTGGCTTTAATATAAATTATAATTAATTTATGATTTAAAATTTAAATAAAAAATTGTCAACAACCTACACTCGTAAGAAAAAGATGGTAAATCATTAGGGCTGTTCCCCGTCCCCGAAAGTAGGGGAATTTGAGAGATTTTTTGAAAATTTATTTCGAAAAACATCATGTGCCTTTTTGTTACTCAGTGTAGTTTTAGATAAAGCGGGTGAGGGGAAAATTAAAAAAAGATTTTCAATTAATGTATAAAATATATTTTTATTTACCTCTTTAATTTCTTCTTCCAAAGAGTTAGTTTTCTCGTCCTTTCGATCATATTCATTTTTTAATTGTTGAAATCCTTTATTAATTAATTTTTGAAAATTTAGTTTTATTTCTTCAATTTCATTTTTATGGTCCAAATTAATTTTTTGAATTTTCTAAAATTATTTTAAAAAAATATTTAATCTGAACCAAACTTTGTCCATTTCCCTCAATTCATTTTCAAGTAAAATATTGTTCTTTTCAAAATTTAAATTCTTTTCCTTCTCTTCAATAAATTTTATTTGAAGATTTATCAAATCATTTTTCTCTTTTTCAATCAAAATCCAATCAGAATTTGTTGATAATCCTTCTTCAGCCATTTTGTAAAGAATTTTTAATGTTTGATAAAGTTAAGGAAATTAAATAATAATTTAATTAAATTTAGAGTTGTACCTCGATAATGCCTTGCTCCCCCGACCCAAACTCCCGAAACAATTTGAAAACCCCACACACCCACCTGCCCACGTTTGTACGTGTTTCTGATTAAATATCCAACAACTATCCTCAACTATTCTGTGTATTTTCATTACACCCATACTCATTAAACAAGTTTCTTATTTTCATAAATAAGAGGTACAACCCTAATTAAATTTGCAAAATTATGGAGAATATTGTTTAGAATTTAAACTTTATTTTTTTTAAAGTTAAAGTAATAGAAATTATTAGATGTGGAAATCGCTATTTTGATAGGTGTAATCCAAAACCACTATTAACTCGAAAATATTAATTATAAACAAAAAAGTAAGCCAATTTTTAGAATTATAAACGGAGATAAAGAAAGTAAAGGTTGTGAGTCAAAAAATTCAATTGAAAAGCAAGCCAAGCAAAAAATAAAAGGTTTTTTGTAGAATGAAGGTATGTATGAGGTGTCTTTCTTATTTCTATAAGAATGGGAATAAATTGTGCAGATAAAGGAACTAGTAGGTATATATATTTAATTATGCTTGTCCTGGATTAGAAATAAATAAAATTCGAACTCAACACAATTAATTAATTGCTGGCAAATCTCAAAAATACCGAAAGAGCAATTAGTATTCCCAAATTTTCTAGGGAGAACAAACCGAAATATTAACGGATTTCTTTTTAATAAATTCAGAAAAAATATTTTACAATATTTATAATTTAAATTGAAAAAATCAAAGAAACAAAATTAATTTAAAAAAAACAAATTTTCAATAAAATTCTTTAATAACTAAATGTTTCGAAATGTCATATTTAAAAGGTTTAGTCTTCAGATCATTTCCAAAATTAGCTTCAATTGAACACCAGTTCAGCCAAACACATGGTTTATATGTGTCAAAATTTTCCTTTAACAATATACCTTTACCTTTAATAAAAAAATGTAAATAATACATACTCTAATATTTTTTAAGTTATTTATATTTACCAATTTGTTTCCCATTTTGTGTAAAGAAAACATAAGGAAATTCTTCATTTAATTTATTAGTTGGAGGATAAACTAATCCACAACCAAAAACATCGTTATAATTGAAAGGTGTTGAAAGTTTAAATGATGTTGATTTCTCGTTATAAATGCTAGATTCCGTTGCAGAAAAGTAAATATATTTATTTGTATTACAATTTTTAAGACCAATACTCATTAACCTTACTCCATGACTTAACTCTCCTACAAATAGTACAGGGTAACCATAATAGTTTAGGGCACTTTTCATTTTGCCATAACTTTTTTTCTCATTTACATTTTTTACTATTATTAAACTAATTTTGTAGCCCATTCAAATCTCTTTCAGGATTTATAAGCCTTGTTCCATTATTTAATCTTTTTCCAAAAAATTTGACCGTTACAATATTTCACCTCCTCCCTATGTTCAAAAAAGCACTGTCCAAAAAATTTTAAAAAATTCCGGTATGAAATGCTCCAATCCACGAGTTTCAATGAGGTAAAGCGACATGGAAATTGTTTTGACCAGAGAATCTATTCAACTGATGGCTCAAAATGAACTAAGACTTAAGCCCTACAAGCTCAAAAACACAACTTACTAGTTATTAAATGAAAAGAGTTAGTACGCAGAGATGCAAACACCCTCTGGAGCAGTTCGCAAGACAAGTGCCATTTTTTTCAAGACAAGTGCCGCAAGACAAGTGCCACTTGGCCTAGTCACCAAAACGAAAGATATTAAGCCCCAATATCTCCTCTAACTAATCCAATTATTATTACGCATTCCCAACACTTTTTTCCTTGATGATATGGGCTGGTATTTGCAGAACGGTCAGAACACCCATGATTTTCGTGAATCCTGGGGTCAAAATTAAGGAAAACTATTATCTATGGAAATAGGGTGGTTTGCTGCCTTGGGCCAGTTCTGGCGTAGGGACTAGATCTTTCAGCAGAATTTATCCACTGCTCAATAGCTAAAGAAGCGAAGTGCTGCTTCGCAGCCAATTTATCCAGTTTTAACTTGTTTTAAATATAGCCACCGTACTCAAGGATTTAAATCTGGTTCATTACTTTTTTTTGGTATTCTATAGGAGAGCTATCTATCATTTAAGATTTATATGATCAGAATATCTTAAAATTGAATAAAGTTATGGCATAAAAAGTGCGTCCTAAACTTTAATGGTCACCTTGTATACATTTAATTTCAAAATAATATAAAGAATGCTTAAAACAATTTTGAGGTTTTTTGAGCAAATTTTCTACAAAAACTACAAATTGTCTACCACAACCTAAAAATATTTTTAAAAAATTTAAAAATTGAAAAATAATTTACCTCCTTTCCCCATCAAATATTTAATATTTTCTTCATTAATTATATTTCCAAATCCATTTCCTTTAACACAACTACCAGTAGGATTGTTTGTATTTATACATTTATTCTCACAACAATAACTATATCCAGTATCAATTTCTTTCCATTTATTTTTAACTTCAACAAAATTCTTTAAAAAATTACTTTTTAATAATTTAATTATAAACTAACCACATATTTAAAAATTTCATTATTCAATTTAATTGTTAAATCACAAAATTTTTTCTCATGTAGCTCATTCGCCTTTTTAAATAAATAAATTAAAAAAATGTTTATTTAAAATAAAAATAATAGTTTTTTATAAATACAACACCCAAACCTGAACTGCACGAAATGCTTCGCTTCGATGCTTCGTTAGTTTCGTGGGGGTTTTACTGTTTGGCTTTGTTTCGTCAACAAAATATTACCTATTTTTTAAGACAAAATTTACCAAAAACTAAAAAAATTTCCTTTCTGATGTTGGAAAACAAAAAAATTCGTTAATCGTGAAATAATTAAAATATCGGACTCTGCATATAGTCAGATTCGACTATATTTTTATTTTATGTATATTTAATTTTTCGCCAAATTTTTCTAACAAAAAATTTACAAATTATTTACCGCCTTAAGTTTCTTCTCCAAACAATTAATTTTCTCGTCTTTCTGAGTATTTCCAGTTTTTAATTGTTGAATATTTTCGTTTAAAATTTTAATTTCATTTTGATGGTCAGAATTTATTTTTCCAATTTTACTTTCATTGTCAGAATTTGTCTTTTGAATTTTCTAAAATTATTCGATTTTTCTTTGATTAAAAAACCAAAAAATTCCTGGTAACCTCCCATTAATTTACTTATTCAGCTCTATTTAAATTTTAAATTAACAAACTTTATTCATTTCATTTAATTCATTTTCTAAATAATTATTTTTCTTTTCTAAATTACCATTCTTTTCCTTCTCTTCATCAAATTTTTTTTGAAGATTATTAAATTCTGTATGAAGTTTTATTAAATTTTCAATTTGTTTAGATAACTTTAAAAGAAAATTTATTTTAGTTAAATTTTTATAAAATTTACTTCTAATTCCGAAACAGAATTTGATAAACTTTCAGTCATTTTGTAAAAATAAAATTTCTTTTAATTAAATTATTCTAAAAAGAAACAAAATTTTATTTTAAAAATTAAATAGAAAATATGTATGTACATTAAAATAATTACGACCCTCCCTCTACAACGAAGGTGCAAGAAAACTCATAGCGAAGAGATTAAAATTTAAGTTTTTCCAAATTTTGAAGGAACCGGAAAAGGGAGTAAGAAATCCTTGTTTTCGAAGTTTTAAACCGGAAACCCCCAGATATCGGGACTGGCAATTTAAAAAGCTCAAACTCTAGCAAAAATACTGAAATAGTATATGAAATTAGGTATATTAATAGCTTGAAATGTAGACTAACGATTTAATAATCAAAATCATGAAAGAGTATTTGCTAAGAAAAATATTTGAAAGTAAAAACTAAAAAGAAATTAAAGGTATTTAAATATTTTAAATACCTACATATATATAAAAATGGAATGAATAAAGTTTATATGAAAAAAATGGTTCTTAAATAAGGGAATATACATAATGAACATCAATTTTACCCAGACATTTTTATTGAGAATAATGCCGTCCTTCTCCAAAAAATATTTGAAAAAAGTATGTCACCCAAAAATGTAATGAGGCAAAATAAAATAAAAGGTTAATTTGAGATCAGCCCTAAATATCGACAACCTAAATATCGCTGACAAAAAATCGCACCCAAAGTACCTGGCTGTACTTTAGCCGGTGGCCGGGTCGAAATCCATTCGAAATATATACCATTCGATTCGTCTCGGCGAGCTGAGTCGATTGGCACCACTCCTAGGGTGTGTAAACGCCTGTGGACAGAGATATAGGCTCTCGAAAATCGAAAAACCATAGGGGGGAGTATAAAATTTAATAATTCCCCTCACAAATGAGAGAATTTGACCATTTTCTTTTCCTATATGTTTCAAAAGAGCTCATCGAGCTGAGTCGATGACACCAAAATCAACCAAATTTGATTTGATCTGACAAAGTTTTGACTTTGTTTCTTTTTGAGGAATCGAGATTTTAATGAATAGTTATTTTAAGCATTTTTACCCGAGTATACCTGTGTAGAGATTTTAAGGAATATAGGTTTTGAGGGGCACGTTTTATTTTTAATTATTTTTAAAATTTCTTTTAAATTTTTTATGATTAATTTAAGGTTTTTTATCTACTTATTTTTAAAATGATTTCTGAATCGACAGAACAAAAAAATATTAAAGAGGAGAGCGAGAATAAAAAGAATAATAAAAATGTTGGCAACAAGAAGAGTAAAAACAATTCTCCAGAACTTGAAGACATTTCTTCTTCCACATCTTCCTCTTCAAATGATGAAGCAGAAAAGGATGAAATAGAAATTAGACAACAACAAGAACTTAAATCTAATTTAGTCGCTCATTTTTACAAATTTCAAGAAGAATCTGGAAATCCTGAAAATCTTTCTCCTGAACTTGGAGGTTTTTGTTAAATATTTTTGTTTTTGATTGGAACTTGTTGTTTCGGGGCTTAGAAATTATTTTTTGGAGCTTTCAAGCGATGGGATGGTTATCCGAGACCTCATCTGACTTTTTTCTCAACTCCTACTATCCCTGATACACAATTGATCGAGAATTCCCACTCAAAAAGTCGGCTAGAATTTTCGATTTTTTGGAATCAGGTCGGCTGGATCCTTGATTCACATACAGGTCCATCTCATAATGATGCTAGGGAATTATCCACATTTTTCATATTCTGATTATTTTATTTGATGAGAACAACCCCAGACTTGCCAAAATTTCCATACATGGAGATTATATTTTACAACTTCTTAAATAAACCACTTAATAGGTCATTTTCTAGTGAGATTAAAGATTTTATATTAAGGAAATGATGTAGACATTTATCGCTTTTATAGCGTTGTAAAGTCAATGGGTGGTCATCGAAGTGTAACAAAAGAAAATAAATGGTCAAAAGTTTTGAAAAAATTGAAATTGGATTTATCTAAAGGAGATGTTGATGCTTTACAAGTCAAGAAAACCTACATGCGGTTTGCTTTTTTATTTTAAATATTTTTTGTTTGATCCGGGACTAAATATAATCTCTAACAATTTTTTACTATTTTCTAAAGCTGCCCAAGACTGAAATTTTTTATGATTCTCAAGGCCGGGATTTCAACCTGAACCCCAACCCGTTGGTGTCGAAAAGTTTTTTGACGACATAATCGTTCGGATTTAGGCAAAAAACGTGTTATACGTGGGGTCGTTGCTCAGCCCTTCCAGGACCTAATAATCTCGGGAAATGTTCTGAACCAATGCTTTAGAATTGAATTTTTGGAGTCTACTATTTTTTCTTTTAATTTTTTTCGTGTCTTTCAAAATCTTAATTTAAAAAATATGATTATTATTCAAAAATTTTTCAGTTATTTTGAGAAATTCGAGTCTTTTATGAACAAACTGGGAAACTCCAGTTTAATTGTAGCATCTTCTTCAAGTACTTCAACAAGTCAAAGAAATACCCGAATTGTTCGCACTATTGCTACACCTTCACAATCTAGTGGAGATGTAAAGTGAATTTTGAAATTCTAACAGAGAATTTTATTCTTTAGAGTAAACAAAGTAAAAGGTCTAGAGGTGGCAAATCGTCGTCAACTCGTGGTGGAAGTAGTGCAGGAACTTTAAGCCGTTCTCGTTCAACATCTACAGCTAAAGATCATTCTCCTGCTTTTTCAGGTTTTAATTTTTAATAATAAATTTTTAGAAAAGAAATGAGAATTTTTGGGTATTTCTGGGAAGTCTTTTTATTCATTAGCACTTCAACAAATTTCTGAATATAATTGGGCTTTTCGGTTCCCGTAGCCAGAAATTATATTTGGAGGTTTAAATTGTTGTAGGGAAAAACGTCTTCTCATCCTTCCTCCATTCACTTGAAATTTTTTAAAATTTTCTGATAGGAGAATTCAGATTTTATTATTTTTTAATTCAAACTTTTGAAGAAATATTTTTTAGTTTGTACAAAATCCTCTGCAAAATCTTCCAAAAAATCTTCCGAAGAACCTTTGGAACTTCAACCTTTACATTTTTCATTTTCCTCATCAACAACTTCCTCTTCTACATCTCATCAACATTTTGAATCACCTACAACTACAAATCAACATAAAAGAACAATGTCTTTTAATATTGGAATTGAAAAATATAAAACAAAATTTAATAAAAAATCGTCCCCATTAATTAAACAAAAAATTACAAGTGAAGAAAAAATTGTTGGAAGTAATTCTTGTGCTGCTATTGGACAACATTTTGATGCTGGTGGAAACTTGAAAAAGTATTTTTTTTAATTTTTAAGGAAAAATATTGGCTAGTCCGTTAGTCTGATTTTTTTAAAATTTAGTCTCTTTCTCCAAAAAATCTTCATAGGAATCTTTAGACTTGTTATTAGATTCGAGTATTTTTGTCCGTACTAGAGATGGACTGGGTTACAAATGACAACTGTTTTTTACGACCCGAACTCCGTCTGAAACAAGGAATAAAATTATTGGGTTGAATGTTGTCTCATTCGGTTTTGTTTGGAATCCGGTCCTTCCCTCGATCTTTCCCTCCTTTCTTCCTTCCCTCAAATCTCGATTTTAGCCAATCCCTTAATAATATTACATTTTTATTAAATTTCATCAAAAACAAAATATCAATAAAATTTCTATTTAAATTAAAAATTTTTTTTCTATTATAGACCTCCACTTTTTCATCAAACCAACAAAATTAAACCTTCAAAGTCTCATGAATCTGTTACTTCAACTAAATCTAATTTACCAACTACTTCAGAAACATTAAAAAGATCTCTTTCATCTTTTGTGACGTCAACAAATATTCCTGCAACTTCGGGAGGAAATTCTAAATTTTTTATAAAGAAAAGTAACATTGAAGGAAATGTTTGTGAAGGTTTGTAGAATATTTTTTGAAGGTTTTTAAAATAATTTTAGTCCAACAACACCCCCAACTCATTACAAAAACTTCACCACAAAACAATTCCTCACCAATTAAAACAGAAATATTAAATTCTCCCCAAAATATTACTAAAATCCCCCAACAACGTGGAAGAAAACCAAAACATTCAATATTTCAACAACAAATAAATAAACCACAAAATGAAAATGAAATTGGTTATTCTAATGCACATATTTTTACTCGTTTTTATCAAGGGCAGAAAGTTAGTGGTAAGTAGTTTTTTATAAATTCTGATTATGTTTGTTATGCGATTCTGAAATTTGTTATGTTCTGTGTTGGTGTTTTTAAGTTGTCTTTTATTTCTGTTTTCTTTTGACTTTAGTTCTTATTTATTTTTTATTATTTTTTTCTGATTTTTTATTCTTTTAAATTCTTTTTTTTTGTTTTCTACGTAATTATGAATTTTGTGTTTTCTTTTCTGTGTTTTTGCTTTTTCTTTAATTTTGATTTTTCGGCCTTTTAAATTCTTATTTTTGTGTTTTTTACTTAAGTTTGATTTCTGATTTTTTTATCGTCTGCTCTCATTTTATATTTAAGTCCTTTTTTTTATTTTTATTTGTTGGCTTGTTGTTTGTATTCTTTGAAATTTTGTTCTCATATTTTTTCCACTTCTGATTATTTTTTGGTGATTTTCTTGCTTTTTATTTTTACTTAATTTTGATTTTATTTTGTATTTAATTTTCAAATTTTTATATTTCCTTTTTAAGCTCGTCACCATTTACGTTTCTACGATGCCCGAGTAATTACCGTTAAACAGCCTTCACTTGCTGACATTGCAAGGGCTTTAAACAATGCTTTTGCTCTCTCCCTTATTACACATCAAGGTTCACCTGAAATTTCAACACTTTCACTTGAAGTATTTTTTAAATTAAATTTTTTTAAATTTTTTATCTTTTTTTAAGAATATGGGACCTGAATTGAAAGATGCTTTACGTAATTTATTGAATTCTACAAAAATTTTTGTTCACTATTTGGGATGGAATTCTCGTTATGATGTTTGGTTTTGATTTAAAAATTGTTTAAAAATTTTTTATAGGAATGGCTTATGCTTCACAAAATTCGTGTTGATGAAAAAGATGAACGTTCAAGTGCCCAACAAGTAGAAAATCATTTAATTAAATCTAGTGGAAGTAATAATTTGCCACCTCAATTACTTGCTGCAGCGTTGGATTGGTGTGCTAGTCCAGAAGGAATTCCTTCACTTGCTTTACTACCAAGGTTTTTTAGTTATTTTTCAATTTTAATCGGACCTCACTAGCTTCGTTTTTTATTTCTTAAAATTTTATTTTTTAAGTGCCCAATCTTCTGAACAACGTCCTCGTCGTCTTTCTTCATCGGCACTAGCCAAAGTAACAACAACAACCGTTTCTTCTGTTGCAGATAGTGTCAATAATATACAAATAGTGCCTAGAAGGCAAAGTACAAGTTGTTCTACCTCTACAACTTCTACAATGGATTATAGAAGTCCATTGAATCCTTTTGTTTGTTTTCGAGGATTTTTAAAATTTTATTATAATTAATAGGCGAATCATCACGCTCCTCCTCCTTCGTCTTCATCCTCTTCTTCTTCTAATGATGTGACTTTTATAGCTCCACTACCGGCGTCGCATTCACTTGGAAAATTTACTATTCCACATTTGGTATACTAATTATTAATTTTATTTTTTTACCCCTCTTGGTAATTGCATAAGAAATTGAAAAAAGAGTAACTTCCAAATCATTTAAGTTTCTCGTGTTTATTGGTCCTTAAGCTTTAGGTTGTCTGTTCTTATTAATTTTTCGGATATCCTGAGTCGGACTGAAGAACCTAACCAAAAACTCAAAAGCTCCTAGTTTTTCAGTTCGGTTACGAATCGAATTCGGTTACTACCGTGGAAGTTTTTTTCTGTTTGGAAAAGTTAAGAAAATAGTTCCAGACGATTTAAGTCGTAATTTTAATCCAATCTTTAATTTTAAAAATTTTAACAAAATAAAAACGTTTAAGCCTGTTGTTTCATCCACTGTTTCTGAGATACCATCTACTACTACGTGTACAACAACGACAATTTGCTTAACTCCAAATAATCAAATAACTTTAAACGTTGAACAGTCTCATAATGATGATGTTATTGTTAAAAAAGATGAGGAAAAAGTTGAAGAAGAAACCGATAAAAATCGCCAAAAGCAACATTTATCGCCTAAAAATATTTCTCCTATAGTTACAACAACAAAAGTCAAAACATTCACTTCATCTCCTACAAAAATTCATTTGCTTTCCAATATAAAGGTTTTTCTAAACTTTTCTCTTTTAATTGAAAATATAATTTAATATTGAGTAAATGAATTAAGGCAAGAAATGTTGGCCCTTTAAATAATTTTTAAAAAAATTCTAATAAAAACTAGGTTTATTCCAATGTGACGACTTGCCCTGTAACAACAACTTTTCTTCCTACAACAACAACACCTACCACTACTTCACTAATTACTACAACTAATTTCTCTCCTTCTACTACAACAACAACTTCCACTACTAATTGCTTCCTTCAACAGCAACAAATTGTCCCACAACAAAATGATAACAATCCCCAACAAAAACAACAACAACAATTTTTGGTTAATGATAACAAATCTTGTGTTAATGTTGGAATAATTTCTCCCTCCTCCTCCTCTTCATTAATAGGGGAGAAAGGTTTATTAGTAGAACCACAACAATTATCATTAAATTTAACTCCTCAACAAACAACAATTTTAGAGGAGGAAGTAAAGCCTGAGACATCCTTTCCTGTAAATATTTTTTTGGATTTTATAAAATTAATTTTGTATTGTACAAGGGATCTAGCCGAGACATAAAAAATAAATTCCCGATTTTCAGGAAATGGGATTCGGTTAGATCCCTGCTATGTACATGTGGACATATCAGAAAATCCCTCTACTTATTTGGAATACGAGATTTTGTTCGAAAATCTTGATTATTGTGAATCTAGGTTTTTAGAATAACTATCACAAATCTCGATCCTTCCTTAAGTGCTTCGTTTGAACCTTTGGCGCGACTTTTTAGGATAATTTCCATTGAATTGAACTTAAATCAATGATAAATCAGTTTCTTCTGGCTACACGTTTTTTGTTTAAAATACAGTCAAATCTCGATAAGACATTACCCCTTGGACCACATTGATATGATATATCGAGATTTGACTATTTTAAATGGTTATTCCAAATATTTTATTTTATGTGAAGAAGCGGATATAGATCGCTTCTTGTTTATAATTTAATTTAGAATTCAAAAGTTTATATTTAACAATATATTTAAATGTGGAGTGCTGTTCGTAATTATTTTAACAAGGTACTCTCTCCGTGTCCAAAATTAAATAAAAAAAGAAAAATATATGTAAATTTATTTTTTAATTTAAATTAATTATTAAAAATTTTAAGATCCAACAACAATATTTTGGACATGTTCAAGAGGTAGACAATAGTGTATTCCGTTTATCGCCGCCACCAGCCCCTCCTATTCTAAAGATTAAAGAAGAGGAAAATGTTTATGGAGATTTTGAGTTTGAGAAGGATTCGATTGAGGATAAAGGTGAGGGAGGGTACCTAGAGAAAAAATTTTTTTAGAAATAATTTTCAAAATTCTCGAAAAATTTAAAAATTCTTTGAAATTTTTTTAAATTCCGAAAAATTCTTTGAAAATAATTTTTTTGCAGCCAAAATTACTTTACCAATTAATGAAAGTACTTCTATCTCACTTGATGTTACACCTCCTAAAAATAATACATTACAACTTCAAGCACCATGGGCACCAAAGAAGCGAAAAAGTGGAGAATCTGTTATTGCTGGTGCTATGAGTCCTCCACCTAATAAATTGGCAAAGTAAAAAATTTTTTTGAAAAATTTTTGTAAAAATTCTCAAAATTTTTTAGAAATCACTTAAAATCCCCTGTCAGACCAACAAATTCTTCAACTACTTTGTTGAGTAATTTTGGTTCTCCACTTGTTGGGACAAATGAAACGACTTCGGATGATGAAGAAGAGAATACATTTGAAGGTTTTTTTTGAAAAAAGTGAAAAAAAGCTTCTTTTTTTAAAGGTATTCACAGTGAAAGTCTTCATTGTTTACGGCAACGTTTACTTCACAAAATGGAATCAGAACATTTATTTGATAATGATGATTTTGTTGGGTTGCCTAATTTAGGTTTTTCTAAATTTATGTAGCCTATAGCCTCACATTTATTTGGTAGAATAATAGGTGCGGGACTAGCGGGGGGGGGGGTGGATTGGCTTTTTTATTGGAGTGGTAGACTTCCGATTTTCTTCGAATTTCGTAGTATTTTAAATTTCTTATTTTCTCGCTCCCTTTTATAGTAATAATAAAGCAGGGCCTGGTACTTATATTAAAGACCTTTTTTGTCACTGGTATCAGAGACCTTTTCTGTTATTTGGTTTAGACCCAGAGGGAATTTTTTTGTGATATTTTGTTGATGAGCAAAAACGTTAAGGATCATAAACTTTGGAAATAAACAAAAAAATAATTTTAATTTTTAAGATGAAATGCTTGATAATTGTGCTGAAGATCCTGACCAACAAGTCAAACTTATTGAACAAAGAATGCGTGAATTACACGGCATATTTACTGAAAATAAAACTAAACTTGGCGAATTAGAAAAACAAAATCGGCGACGACGTAAAAGTGAGTCGGAGCCTCTAATTAGATACTTTCTACACTGCGTTAAGAAAGTATAAGCACCCCCAAATTTTTGTAAAAAATACATGATCCCTAAAGATCATTTGTTTTATTTTTTTCCTACATTAGCAGGGATCCAAACCATAACTAAAAATAAAGTTTCAGAAATTTTTATCGATTTAAAAATTTTTAAATTGAATTTTCTCGAAGTTAAGGTGTTAAGAAAGTATAAGCACCCCAGTAAAAATTTAGTTTCTACCTATTGTAAAATTCTACAAAAAATACAGTAAACATCTCTATCGGTATTATAGAAAATAAAAAAAGAGTTAGGCCCATATCTCATTTCAGTGTCGAGATCTCGATACCCTGAAAATCAACGTAAAACAGGGGTAAGCTACTTCAAAATATTTTTTCAACCCTTTATGGATTACTTAAAATTTTTATTTTAGGCTTATCTGAAAGCCCTTGAAATTTGCTACAAGATAGCACTAGTTAAATTTTCCACAAAAAAGTTATCAGCAAAATATAGGCAGTTAATCTTACGAAGAAACCTTAAGGCGCATTTATGGGGCAATTTTCGTTTTTCTTTGAATTAGAACTTTAAAACTTAATAACTTAATGAAATAATTTTTCTGAAAAATAAGATTTTTGGTTTCTTGTAGCAAATTTCAAGGGCTTTCAGATAAGCCTAAAATAAAAATTTTAAATAATCCATAAGGGGTCGAAAAAATTTTTTGAAGTAGCTTACCCCTGTTTTACGTTGATTTTCAGGGTATCGAGATCTCGACATTGAAATGAGATATGGGCCTAATTCTTTTTTTATTTTCTATAATACCGATAGACAAATTTACTGAATTTTTTGTAGAATTTTACAATAGGTAGAAACTAAATTTTTACTGGGGTGCTTATACTTTCTTAACACCTTAACTTCGAGAAAATTCGATTTTAAAATTTTTAAATCAATAAAAATTTCTGAAACTTTATTTTTATTGAAGTTTAAGACAGTTGCTAATGCAGTAAAAAAATAGAACATTTAATGTTTCGTGATTGTGAATTTTTTACTAAAATTTGGGGGGTGCTTATACTTTATTAACGCAGTGTATATAAGATACTCTACATTAAACACTCTCCATATTGAGTGTTTAATGTAGATTATTTAAGATCTTCTTATTTAAGATAAGCCTCACTATAAGAGGCGATTTTCCAACATTAAGAGTCTTATAAGAGGTGTTTGTTTGTATTGATTTTAAAGATTTAAAAGAAGTTTTAAAAAGATTTTATTTTTCAGAAGAGCAGCAATCATCAATCTCATCATCTCCAGCATCACGTTCTAATATTATATGTGGAAGTGGTAATGTTGAGAATATTTGATTTGTTTACCAAAAATAGAAGTTTTTAGAAAAAAAATTTTTAAATTAAAAGATTCAAAAATATTTTTTTTGTTTTACTTTAAAAATTCAAAAGTTTATTAAAAATAAATTTATAAAAATTCTTTTTCTCTTTTAAAATTAAATCTCAAACAAATAATAACTAACATTTATAAATCAATATTTGTAATGGATCAATAGATTAAAGGAGATATCGTGGGATTTGCAGGGATTAAGTGGATTTGAAATAATGAGATTTAGGGATTCGGTAGATTCAAATCGGGAGTTGAAAGTATATTGGTGATTAGGGTAAGTTTAATTCCCTGATATCACTATTAAGGCTCAGATATTATCCCCATAGAAATCTCAGACGGACCAACCAAATATATTCCGACGTCAAATATTTGTTTGGTCCGATCTCTAGTAGGCGGTCGTATAATTTATGGACGCATCCCCTGTGGACTTTTGAGCTACATAATGGAAAATAACTTTTCACTAATGCAACAAATTCAGAAAAGAATTTTAAAAAATGATACAATTTAAATTGAAAAAGAATAAATAAAAAACAAAACAAATTTTTAATAAAATTCTTTAATAACTAAATGTTTTGAAATATCATATTTAAATGGTTTCGTCTCCAAATTTTTTCCAAAATTTGCTTCAATTGAACAACATTGCAGCCAAACAAATGGTTTATACAAGTTGAAGTTATCCTTTAACAATATACCTTTACCTAAAAAATCAATTTTGTCGTAAAATAATTTTAAATTAATTCTTTTACCAATTTGTTTTCCATTTTGAGTGAAGAAAATATACGGAAATTCTTCATTCATTTTATTAATTGGAGGATAAACTAGTCCACACCCAAAAATATCATTATCATTCAAAGAAAATGTTGGAAGTTTAAACGTTTCATTCTTATCATTATAAATTGTGCCATTCCTTGCAACAAATCTAATCCAACCCTTCGTACAACAATTTTCAAGGCCAAAGCACATAAATGTCTTTCCATTATTTAATTCTCTTTCAAATTTACATTTAATTTCAAAATAATATAAAGAATAATTAAAACAGATAAATTGGTTGTTAAATGAATTTTCTGCATAAACACGAATAGAACGATCCCAAGCTAAAAATATTTTCAAAGAAAATCAAAAATTCAAATAATTTATTACCTCTTTCCCCTTTCACACCTTCCACACAATTAAAATATTTAATATTTTCATAATTAATTAAATTTACAAATCCTTTTCCTTTAATACATTTACCAAAAAATTTGTGTGTCCTTGTACAATTATTGCGACAACATTTACCATCAATTTTACTCCATTTATTTTTAATTTTTACGAAGTTCTTTAAAAATATTTTCGGTATTTATCTGCTACATTCTCAAAAATTCTTTTCTTATTTTCCTAAATAACAACGGTCTAAATTGTCAAATATATATATTTTTTAATGTTTCGTTAGCAGGGTTGTCTGGAACGAGAAAAAAGGAAAATAAAAAAAGAAATTATGGGCATATGGCAGATAAGTACTAAGGTTGGCGGATCCGGATATCCGAAGAGTTCCAACTATCCGCCAACTTTAATAAGTACCATATTATCTAATAATTTAATTTAAATTATAAACTAACCACACAATTCAAATTTTTTAATTTAATCAAATCAACAGTATTTTTGTCAAATAAATCATTTGCCTTTTTAAATAAATTATTAATTACTTTTTAAATAATTAAAGGTACTTCTCTGTTTCTCCCATTTTGACTCTCTTCTTTCTTCCCTCTTCTCCTATCTCTTATAAAATTACAAATTGTTAAGAAACCGGATCCGAAAGGTCAGGGGATCAGAAAATTTTGTTTTAATTTTCGAAAATTTCCCTAGACTCCGCCAATCCTAATCAAGCGAGAATCGAAAAACGAACGAGTACAAAAATTAGAAAGCAAAAAAAAATAAAAATGGGTGGGGGTAAAGCACAATGTAGTAGTTTTAACTAAAAATTAATTTAATTATTTACCTTTTTAATTTCTTCTTCCAAAAAATTAATTCTCTCATCTTTTCGATCATTTTCAGATTTTAATTTATTATTTTCTTCAATTAATTTTTGAAAATTTTGTTTTATTTCAACTTTATTTTCCTTTTCATAATTTACATTTAGAATTTTCTAAAATTAAAAAATATTTATTCAAAAAATATCCCCAAACTTTATCCATTTCCTTCAATTTATTTTCAAGTAAAATATTTTTCTTTTCAATAAAATAATTTTTTCGCTCAAGATTCAAAATCTTTTCTTCAACAAATTTTATTTGAAGATTATTTTCATTTAATTTAAATTCCAAATCAGAATATGATGATCCTTCTTCAGCCATTTTGTAGACAATTTTTATTTAAAATATATTCTAAAAGAAAAACCGTTTATATTTAACTGGACAGGCCCCCCCCATTTTTTCCTCCCCAATTTTCCCCCTATATTTTTGCAAAATTGTCAGACTTTTTCCTTTCTTCCATACAAATTGCCTATCTAATTTTTGTCCACAATCAAACAAAAAGGATTATATAATTTTATACAAGGGCAAGTACATGCAAAAAACAAGTAAAAGGGGGATGAAAAGGGGAAAATATAGGGGAAAATTGGAGAGGAAAAAAGGGGGCCTGTCTGGTTCAATATTGCCGAAAAACCTAATTAAAGTAGGTATCTATGTCCAAAAATTTGAGAATGTATTATTTGAGTTAGATGATTACGGGATAACAAATTTGCCGGAATCGGATTTGTAACTAAAAGCGTCCGATTTTTCTGAGTTAATCCGGCCTGGAAATAATCCAAAGATCGAAAAAATACCCGCCGCTCATAAAGTCAACTACTATTATTTTCGTTGATTTTCAATGTGCCAGATCTCGTCTAAGATAAAAGTAGGGTTTGACCCCGACCCCGTTCCCGAACGATTTTTTCACGATTCTCGCCGACCCGAACCCCGCCTCGAAATAAAGTGAAAACCCCGTACCCCGACCCGAAAAGTTTCGGGGTTATCGGGGTTTTATATACCCAAAAAATGCCATTTTTGGGAGAATTTTAAGAGAATTTATCATAAAAGATACGTTCTAGTTTTTATTTTAAGTTGAAATCAGAACAAATAATATAAATCGAAAAGTTATAGTCAATTAAATTCATTTGGCACTTAATTTCTAAGTATATGTATAACGGATAAATACCAAAAAATTTTTTAATCAGAATTTAAAAAATCTTATTTTAAAATATTTCGTGTTTTGTCTGACCGCGTTCTGTCTATCCACTGATACGGTATTCTTTAATACATAAATAAATTTTTTAAATTAATTGATCATTTCTATGAGTAAAGTTTAATAAAAAAGAAAACTTGCCTTCTAACTTGCCTTTAACTTATATTTTTGAGGGGAATCTTTTATTAATTTTTTTTCAAAAGAATGGAGATTATAATAAGTGAGTGAGTGAGGTATTTAGAGAGGGAGGAGATTAATTATTTTTAAAATTTTCTTTTTATTTAAAATATTATTTTTATTTAAATTACTATCTTTCATTTTTTGTTTATTCTTAATTTTCAGAATATTTTCTCTTTATTCTATTTCCCGATTAATTTTTAAATTAATTTTTAAAATTAAATTATTGTGTTTTAATTTAATTTTCCTCTCTTTTTACATATTATTTTGAAATTTTGGAACTTATATGGTTTGGGTATCCCTTTTTAAGCCACGCCCCCTTGGCTTAGAAAGCCACGGGAGCCACAAGCCACATTGGCTTTAAGCCACGGGAAAAAGTAAATGAAGAAGAGTAGAATGAAAAGGGGGAAAAGACTGACCATTCTGAACGTATTAAGTTTGATTGATGATGGAAAAGGAGAAAAGGGGGCGTGGCTTAAAAGGGATACCCAAACCATATAAGTTCCGAAATTTTTAACTAATTTCTTTTAAAGTTATATTTTCATTAAATCCAAAAAATATTTTAATTTACTCCAAGTCTAGAAAATGGTTTATTTCCGACTTGGTAAATGTACTATATGTCATATTCGTTTGAGTCCTGACAATATTTATACTTTGAAAAATTGTAATCACACATACCATAAAAATTGTATTACTCGTTGGATTGAAGGAGGGGTGAGGAAATTTAGTTTTTTTAATTTTTATACTTCGAGGAGGTGATTAGATAATTCGGACCTCCCTATAGGATAGTGGTTTTTTAGGTTCGTTGGCCTTGCTGGGGGAGGGGGGGGGACTGTCTCTCTATTTATCGGCAGTCATTTAACTTTATCTACAATTCAGCTAAAAAATCATATTTCTAGTCAGAAACTTGTCCCCGCTGTCGAGCTCATACTACTTTGGATGATATTAAACAATTTTTTATTGAAGAAGCGGGTGATAGTTCGCAGGAATCTGATGATGAAGATGAGTTTACTGAAAGTACAAGTAATGTGGTTATACCAACTCCGGCTGTGAGTTATAAAATTATGGTTAATTAACATAATAAACAATCCATCGAATACTGATCAAATAAAGAATTACTTTTGATCTAAAAAATTTTTTTAACTTAAAATGGTAAAAGAAATAATAAAATACAAAAAATTTTGAAACTGATTACATTTAGAAAAAATTCTGCGAAAATTTAGTAATTTCGGTGAATTTTTTTTGTTTCAGCCTGTGAACGTCAAAATTAACGTAATTGTTAGAGACTTGAACAATAGTAAATTTACGTTGCAAATGAAAGTGAGATTAAATTTAAGAGAAATGTCTAGAATAAATGTTTAATTTAAGACAAACAATACTGTGTTGAACTTGAAGAACAAAGTTTATGAGCGTAAAGGTCACACAATTGGAGAACAACGTTTGGTAAGAGAAAAATAGAGTACACCCCAAATTACCGCCGAGACTTCGTTCAAAATTGTCGGATTTAGGACGCCCTGGTATGGTTCGATTAAGCTCGTCGAGGTGCATCGAAACGTACTAGGGCGTCCTAAATTCGACAATTCTGAACGAAGTTATAGCTCTGCGGTACGTTGGTCTACTTCCAAAAAACATTCTTTTAAATATTGCTTTCTCTAAAAAATATTTTCTTTGTTTATAAAAATTACCGAAAAGTTGGAAGATGTAAACTGAACGAAAAATATTTATTTTTAATTTTAGATTTATTCCGGTCGACAACTCAAAGACAAATGTAAATTTATATTTATTTTTAGAAAAAAAGTTTTATTTAGATAAACTCAGCCATTACAAAATTGGAAATAATTGTATTGTTGATTTGGTTATGCGTTTAGAAGGTGGCGAAAAGTGTTAAAAATGGAAATTGATTAAGCCCTGAATTTTTTACCTTATTCCGTATTGTAATATCGATAAAATACCGAACGATAAACAAAATTCCGAAAAATATCGATAAACTTCAAAATTTTATCGGTCGGTATTCCGTACCTCATTACCGATACGAAATATCGAAAAATATACTGTAAGGTCTTGGCTCAATAATTGATTTGAATTAATTTTTTTTTTAAATTTATACATGTTTTCTCTCTGTTTTCAACGATTATAGGCCAAAAATATCGGTTCCTGCTTTCTGTTAACAATAGTTAAGCTACTCCATTAGCAACCCCTAATATAAACATCTTATTTACTAGAGATGTCCAATACTGAAAATTTTCCAAGATCTAAGACCAGGACTAGACAGTGATGCGGAGGTTCCGGTTCCGGAACTGGTTAAGTTATAATTGTCGAATTATTGACTTGTTAAGAAAAATAAAACAAAGTCAAATTATGTTTATCATTTAACAAGTTGAGAAAAATATTCAAAAATTGATAATTTAAATTGAAAAAACAATTTCTAATAAATTTATTTAATAACTAAATGTTTTGATATGTCATATTTAAATGGTTTATTCTCTAAATCATTTCCAAAATTTGTTTCAACCGAACAACATTCCACTGCAACAAATGGTCTATACGAGTTAGAATTGAAATTTACAAATGAAACTCTACCTAAAAATAATTTTTTCAGAAATAATTTTTTTAAAAATTATTTACGAATTTGTTTTCCATTTTTTGTAAAGAAAACATAAGGAAATTTATTTGTCATATTAATTGGAGGATAAACTAATCCACAACCAAAAATATCGTTATTATTCCAAGTAGTTGTTGATAGTTTAAATTCTTCATCTTTCTCGTTTATAATTTCGGCATATTCTGCATAAAATTCAATCCACTCTTTTGTACTACAATTTTCTAGACCAATACTAATATATTCTCTATCATTCTTTAACTCTCCTTCATATTTAAATAAACTTTCAAAATAATATAAAGAATAAGTAGAACAATTCTGTGTTTTTTTGAATGGATTCTCTGCATAAACAACGCCAGTTTTATCAAAACCTAGAAATAAGTACATTAAAATCTAATTATATAATTGAGAAAATGGAGTCACACGAGCACCAGTGCGTATCCTATCAGGTACACCTATCAGTAGGGTGGTCCAAAACATGCAAATGCATGTTTTGTATGCGGATATGCCTTGATGAGAGAAGCTCAGAAATGGTATTTCTTAATGCATATTTTTGCATATTTCGGCCCTCTCGTGCATATTTTGGACCACCCTACCTATCAGATATTGTTTTGATAATGCTTTGTTAAATGTTTTGTTAATCAGGTGTTTTGATTATGATTACAAAAGTAACGCCTTTTAAGCGTCTTGGATTAGGGTCAATTTTGAGATTGTGATGGGCGCCCGAAGCCCGCTAGTTAAAATATAATTTAGCTACCTCCTTTTCCCTCCAAACAATTAATATATTTAATATTCTCTTCATTAATTATATTTACAAATCCATTTCCTTTAATACAACTACCAACGAGGTTAAACTACCAATGTGTTTATACAATTTTTGTCACAACATTTGTATCCACTATAAAGTTCACTCCATTTATTTTTAATTTTAACAAGCACCATACAATCCGATAAACTAACCAAATTAGCCAGATTATTAAATTTAATTAAATCGCCAATCTTTTTGTCAAACAAATCAGTTGCCTTTTTATAAATTAAATTAGGTATAATTATTTCTTAATTTAATTTTTTAGAAGACCTATGTAGTACTCTGCATAACAGAAATATAGCAAGTACATTTTAATTTTTTATGTAAACTTTAGATTAAAAGATTTGCTTTTAATATCAAAAGGAAATACAAAATAAATGAAGTTTTAATATGATCGCATTAAATATTAAGATAATGCCGAAAAACAGAATAAAAAAGCCATCTTTTTGTTATGCAGAGTAGTGGTTTTAAATAAATAAAATGAGAAATTCTACCCATAACCACATTCAAAACTCTTAAAATTCCAAAAAAAGCTTTTCAATGGACGTGCAAGGGAATAATTAATATTTTCTTATTACCTTTTTAATTTCTTCCTCCAAAAAATTAATTCTCTCGCCATTTTCAATTTTTAATTGTTTATTATTTTCTAATATTAATTGATGAGAATTTTGTTTTATTTCAACTTTATTTTCATTGTTACAAGTTATTTTTTGTGTTATCTAAAATTATAAAATATTATTTTCAATTAATCTAGAAACGAAATAAATAAATTTTCGGGTAAACGAAATAAAACCCCTATGTCATTCAACCCAGTTCGAAGAGCTGGGTTGAATGCCCATTTTGAAACTCAAAATAGTTAGGGAAACGGGAAGAACTAGATTAGAAAAAAATAGAAAAAAAGATTCCTCCGATAAGAATATCTGCAATCTGTGCCGGCTAATTTTACATTTTTTGTAAAAACTAAATTATTTACCATTTTAATTTTTTCATCCAAAGAATTTATTTTCTCATCCTTTTGCCTATTCTCCACTTTTAATTTATTATTCTCTTCATACAATTTTTGAAAATTTTGTTTTAAATTTTTAATTTCATTTTCATGTTTAAAATTCATCTGAAAATATATTAAATTTAGTGAGCTTATTTTCAATTAAGAGTAAAAAAAGTAAATTATTTTCCTTGAAAAACTTTGCAATTTATCAAAGAATGAAGTTCAAGAGAAGAAACTTGCCTTTTCGCGCTCTAAAATACTCTTTTCCAAAGATAGATCTGTCCTTTCAATTTTAATCTAAAAAATATAAATTAATTTCTAAATTTATGCAAAGTCAGCCGGAACTCACTTTTACGACATCCTCGTAAAAAAGCTGGAAATTAAAGCAAGTCGAACCTCATTTTTACTAAAATTTTCGTGTAAAGAAAATCTGATCCTAATGTGGGGGTGTCCTACATGAGAAAGTGTCATATAATTGTTACTAGGCTCTAGCAAAACAACCAAAAAATAATTTTTAACCGTTAATCTCTCCATCTGTAGTTCTAGATTTTGAATTTTATTTCTTGATAAACAACAAGAACTACAAGAAGTTGAAAAACCATCAATACTAGATGTTTCCAAACAACTTTTTTCTGTAATATTATCAGAATTGTTTGTAGAAAGTGCCCATAATTGGTTGGGTGTTCTCATATTTATTTCTTAAAATTAATTTTCTGAAAATAATTAAGATTTTAAATTTCTTGGTTGATACAAAGAATTTTCCGAGGCGCGTACTTTGCTAATTAGAAATTTGTGGACCTAAAATTTGCGGAATGAAAGTTGCGCACCCGACCCGAATGTTGCGGACCTCGCTTTTTGTGAACCCGAAATTTGCAAACCGACAAGGCCTAGAAACTCAAGTATCGGTCCGCAAATTTACGGTACAAAAATCTCGGATCCGCAAAATTTTGAAGAATTTAAAAATAGGTTTTTTAATTACAGTAATAGATAAAGAAATATGTAGGAATTATTTTTGTATAAACTGCTAATTTGATAGTAATCGAAAACCTCTCTCAACTTGAAAATATAACAAAAGGCAAGCCAAATTATTAAAAAATAAACGGGGAAAGGAAAAAAGGTTCTAGGTCAAAAAATCCAATCGAAAAGCAAGCCAAGTAAAAATGAAAGGTTTTATGTACTAGAATGAATGAATTAATTAAAAAATATAAGGGGATTTTTGCTGGCCTTTTCCGGGGATTTGAGTCCATTTTGACACTTAAAAACCTAAAATAGAAACTAGGGTTGTTCACCAATACCCATGGTTTTCGATTATCCCCGGTTTACGTTACGCCGGTTCCGGTTATTGATTGACCCCCGGTTTCTGATTAACCAAAACCGAACTTAGCTAAATTTTTTGTCCAGAATATCCAATTCATATTTTAGCCAACTAAATTGCATTAACGAAAATTCTATAAATCACTCAGTCTCATATTTTTATGAGAATATTTGTTGAGGGAATATTTTAAAAAATATAAGAAAGTTATGTTTTGAGGTGGAGCTCAGGCTTAAATTTCTCTGGGCAAAAGATCCTTCAGCATATAAAGACCTATATTATTTAAATATTTAAATATTTGTTTAATTATTTACCTTTACTACATATTTTTCACCATAAAATTAAAATTTTGATTAAGAAAAAGAATTTAATTAATTATTCTTTTATGTATGAATCTAACTTTGTTATCCTTTTAGCTTATCTAAATTCTACAGATAAAATAACCGTCTATATTTTCAATTATTTTTTTAAAGAAGCTTTCTTAGATGCGGATTAGTTATAAATAGGTGAGGGGCAAAATTCCTAAACATAGCCAGGCAAAACACTCAAGATCTGCTTTTTTTTTAATCAGAATATTTTTAAAATCAGACAAAAATTAATTATTTCTCTGGATTATATTTTGGTTTGTCGTTCCGTGTCTTAGCCTAAAACGATTACCAAGCTTATCTTTAAATCAAGGAAAACTTTTTAGATTTATTTTTGATTTTTCCAACACTCGAATCTCTTTAACTCACAGGCAGTTCCAGATTTAATTTAAAAATTTTCTCTACAAAATGAATAAAAGTTTACCAAATGCTGATTTAGAATCAAAAGTAAAATTATTTTTTTTTGTAAAATTAAAAAAATTTTTTTAAAGGAAAATATACGAATTGATGATTTAGTAAAACTTCGTAAGGAATTTAAAAATCTTCAATTAAAGTTTAATGAAGAAAGGGAAAAGAATGTTAATTTAGAGAAGAAAAATATTTCTTTAGAAAATGAATTGAATGAGACCAAAAAAGTTTGGATTTATTAAACTAAATATAATCGAAGTTCATTTATATACAACTTGAATATTTATCTTTTATTATTTATCAAATAAATCAAAAAATTATACACATTTATTTCCATTTTTAATATTTTTAGTTAAAAAATTGTCCTCGATGTCGATTGCCTGCTGCCCTAACCGATATTAAACAACTTTTTGTCGAAGAAGCAGGGGATAGTTCTGATGATTCTAGTGGTGAATTTACTGAAAGTAAAAGTCAGATTGTGAGTAAATTAATGACAAATTGGGGGGGGGGGGGGGAGAGGGTATTCACTGAATAGAAATTTTCTGAATTTTGAGTTGTCAGGTTGCTATAAAGTCTTAACAATTTTGCTCTAAATTTAGAATGATAAGAGATATATTAAGACGATATTAAAAAGTTAGGTGAAATTTAAGTAGCAAAACTTGTCTTGTTACTTTTTTCATTTTGGTGTAAGCAATAATGGTAGTTAAGTAATTGTAGGCCTAAAATGTATGACAAAAATTTTTTTGAAGTCTATTAGTTTCCGTCTTGATTATCAAAATCATTTAACTTTTTTCCATTATAAACAATCCTTAGAAACATGCATATGTATTTACTAGGGTTCTACCTAAAACGTACTGAGGCGGGCCGTTTAGTTTTCCCGAAAATTTTTTACAGTTTCGTGCAAGTACAGGGTGTTTCAGCTGAAAAGCGCTATTTGAAAAATCAATAACTTTTTACTGCGTTGATTTTTAAAATAGCGCTTTTCAGCTGAAACACCCTGTATAATAAAAAAAATAAAATTATATTTTTTAAAGGATTTTGTTAAAATTAAAAACAAATGGAAAGAAATTGATAGTGGATACAGTATGTGTTGTACCAATAATTGTATAAATACAGAAAACCCTAGTGGTAATTGTGTTAAAGGATATGGATATGGAAAGTTAATTGATGAAGAAAATATTAAATATATTAATTGTTTGGAGGGAAAATGTGGGTAAATTAATTAAATTTCAATTTTTTGTAAATATTTTTAGGTTTTGATCAATATATTCTTGTATATGCAGAAAATTTATTTAAAGCCCCACAAAATTCTCTCAATTATTCTTTATATTATTTTGAAATTAAATGTAAATTTGAAAGAGAAAAGAGTTCAGTTTGGATGAATATTGGCCTTAGAAATTTAAATACAAATAAATATATTTATTATTATGCAAATAATGCTAAAATTTATAACGAGAAAGATGAAGCATTTAATGTTTCAATAAATTGGAAGAATAATGATTATTTTGGTTGTGGGTTAGTTTATCCTCCAAGTAATATGACAAATAAATCTCCTTATGTTTTCTTTACACAAAATGGAAAAGAAATTGGTGAAAGAATTAATTAAATTTTTATAAAAATTAATATTTTTTAAAGGTGAAGAGATATTATTAAAGGATAATTCTGAATCATATAAACCATTTGTTTGGTTAAAATCTCTTTCTGTTGAAGCTAATTTTGGAAATAATTTGGAGGCAAAACCATTTAAATATGATATTTCAGACCATTTGATTCTTAAATAATTTTGATGAAATTTTGTTTTACTTAATTTTAAATTTATTCACATATTTGCGCTTAAAATTGTATTTACTTTGAAATTTTAAATAAATTATTTTTCTGAATTTATTAAATAAATCATTATTACGATTATTTTTGGGCACAATTTTAAATTGTGTACATGACTATTATGTACATTTGATATTTGTAATATTTTGAAAAAAGAATAGCTTGGAAAAAGAGATATTGAAGGATTTAAGGATTGAGAGAAGCCAATGACCATTATTTCATCAAAGCAAACATGATTTCTTCAAAAGCGTCATTTTCTTCGATCACTTTCCTCCACATAAACTCGGCATGATGCTACGGAGAATAAGTAGACGTTTTTGATACAATTGATATTTTTGATACAACCACGATTTTGTAAGAATTAGATGGCCTCTATTTCAGTTTGTGGCATTATAAAATTAAAGCTACTAGAACATAAAATTTGTAAAAAAAATTCTATACAGAACAAAGAATGTTATACCATTATCAAGCAAAAAGCTCAAAAAATGTCAATGAAACAGGAAAATAATGGGGCGCAGACGAATCATCACATTATAATGTTCGTTCTATCATGAAAAATTCACTTTTAGCTTGAAAAATTCATGGACTCTAGATAGAATAAAAGATTTAAGCGGCCAAAATACTAAAGTTTTTATTTAACAAAAATTGCAATAATTTTATGATTTCAAAAAATAAAAATGTAATTTAAATTGTAAAAATTAATTCAAAAAATTAATAAAAAAACAAAATTTCAATAAAATTCTTTAAGAATTAAATGTTTTGAAATATCATATTTAAAAGGTTTTGACTCCAAATTATTTCCAAAATTAGCTTCAACAGAACAACATTTCAATTCAACAAATGGTTTATATAAATCGAGATTGTTATTTAACAATATACCTTTACCTTTAAAAAATAATTTTTGGTAAAAATATTTTTTAATTAAATATTTACCAATTTGTTCTCCATTTTGTGTAAAGAAAATATACGGAGATTTAGCATTAAAAACTAATCCACACCCAAAAATATCATTTTTATTCAAAACTGTTTCAAGTTTAAATTCTTCATTTTTCTCGTTATAAATTGAAGCTTCCATTGCAGAATATTCAATATATTTATTTTTATTTAAATTTTTAAGGCCAATATTCAAACAATTTCCCCTTTTATCTAATTCTCCCTCAAATTTACATTCAATTTCAAAATAATATAAAAATTTGCAACGGCCTTGTGGATTTCTAAATAAACTTTCTGCATAAACAAGAATTGATTTATTATAACCTAAAAATAATTTCAAAAAATTAAAATCCAGAAATTCAATATAATTTACCTCCTTCCCCCTCCAAACAATTAATATATTCAATATTTTCATCACTAATTAACTTTCCATATCCATTTCCATCAATACAATTAAATTTATCATTACATCCATTTAGAATAATCCATTTATTTTTAATTTTAACAAAGTTCTTTAAAAAATATTATTTTTCTATTTTTTATTATACCCCCAAATTTGTCATTAAATTACTCACAATTTGACTTTTACTTTCAGTAAATTCATCACTAGAATCATCAGAACTATCACCCGCTTCTTCGACAAAAAGTTGTCTAATATCGGTTAAGGCAGCAGTAGCTCGACATCGAGGACAATTTTTTGACTGAAAATATTAAAAATGGAATAAATATTATATTTTCATTTGTTTGATAAATAATAAAAGATAAATATTCACACCATAAATTATTAAAAATTTTTAATTTATTTAGCCAATATTAAAATTTAAAAATAGGTAGATTTCCTCACCCCTTCCTTAATCCATTTCTCAATACATTCGCGATGGTATGTGTGATTACAGCCTTTCAAATTATAAATATTATCAGGACGCAAACGAAATTGGCAAACAGTACATTTACCAAATCTGTAAGAAACCATTTTTAAATTCTAAAAATATTAATTTTAAAAATTCCAAAAAATTTTTTATAAGAATGAGAAATGTTATAATTAGGGCTGGGAAAAACATGCAAATGCATGTTTTGTATGCGGATATGCCTTGATGAGAGAAGCTCAAAAATGGTATTTTTACATTGGTCCGAGCACTTTGGGACCCGGTTCTTAATGCATATTTTTGCATATTTCGGCCCCCTCGTGCATATTTGCATATCTGTGCATATTTTGAGGAATTTTGCATATTTTTACCAAAATTTGAGCATATTTTGGCATTTTTTGCTAAATTTTATAAAAATTGGTCAAAATTTGAAAATTTTTTTGAACTTTTTCGTTAATAAAATTTTTTTGAAAAAATTTTTTTTGAGAAAAAATTTTATTCAAAGATTTTTTTCTGCTAAAATTTAAAGTCCATAAAATCTTATAGAAATGATCTTAAATTTAAATTTTAAAGGCCAAAATAGTGTTTTCTAGATAAAAAATTGATTTTTAATGTAAATTTTCGCCATTTTTTGCTGCATATTTAGTGCATATTTTGGCAAATTTTGCATATTTTGGTGCATATTTTGGACGTTTTCGGTGTGTGTGCATATACTTTTGGAACGCAGTGTATATGCGCATATTTGGCGATTTTGCGTGCATATTTTTCCCAGCCCTAGTTATAATTAAATGGCAGCAATAAATAATTTTAATATAAAGCAGGCGATGTGTAAATACTAAATATTTTTTAATAATTCGTCACTCCAATTTTCACTCCTCCTCCCATAATTTTGCTTGAAGTAAATAAAGTAACTTAAAAAATATGTATATTTTTTAGTTTATCTTGTTTAACCAAGGGCTATTCATACATATTTAAATGCATAATTAAAACAAAAAGATATGTAGGTAGTTTGAACTTTACACTAAAATAAATGCTAAATGTCATGAAGGATTACTCAAAATAGAGAAATTCACAAAAAGTTGAGAGGATTGGGTGAAATTGTGGGAGTTTATATGTAATTGAGGAATGCGGTTGTTTCCGATTTTGTCAAGCCTTGATATGGAACATTTAAATTTAAAAAATAATTTAATTTTTATAAATATTTTAAAAATATTTTAAACAAAACTTTAAAGCAAATAATATTTAAATAATCAAAAAAAGAAATTTAAATTAAGTATTATCTGTCATTATTTAAAACATAAAATGTATTAAAAATTGATTTGTTTTTAATTAAATTTATTTTTAATTTTAAACAACCTCAAAACATTTTTTTATTTTTTAAATTTAAAATATTCCCTCAAAAATAAAAATTAATCCTTTTCCCTATTTTTTCTCAACAGAAAATATTCACAAAAAATTCTCTGGGCAAAAAATCCTTCAATATATAAATGAATAAATTAATTTCTATTCATTCCCCTCATATATTTTTAAGAATAAATTTACAACTAAACTCTTTCCATAAATTTTAAATTTTGTTTAAGAAAATTTTAATTTAATTATTTTACTAATTTAACTTTTAATAATTTTAGTAAAATTTCATAAAACAACTACTTGTCTGTTTTCAATTATTGTTTAGAAGTAGACACGGACATTTTTGTCTAAATTTGAGATAAAATAAAAAGAATTTTTTTTATCAAAACTAAGTAAAAGTTAAAATTAATTTTCAGATTATTTTTAAAATAAATATTATGAAAACATTAAAAGAATTTGAAGAAATGTCCAGTTCTGATAATATTAAGGATGATTTAAATAAAATTGAAGATGAAACACTTGTTGAAGAAGAACTAGAAGTTCTTACAGAAAAAAGTAACTTGGAAACATCCAGTATTTGTGGGTTGTCAACTTCTTGTGGTTCTTGTTGTTTAGCGAAAAATATAATTGAAAGTTTAAAGCAACGTCAGGAGAAATTAGAGGTTAAAAGAATTTTTTGTTGAATTACTAGAGGCTGATCTCTAGTGTACGACACCTTACTTTATGTCACTCCCACATGTGTTTATCTTCTTTTCGAAAGTTAAACACAAGTGAGCTCTAACTTTAGGTGGGTCGGAACAGTCAGAGGTGTCGGAAATCGGGAGAGCCGAACATCGGAACTGGCTTAAAAAGTCGGAACTCGGAAATAAAAAATTTTTTTCGAAGGAAAAAGCGTCGGAATTCAGACCCACCTCTGGCTCAAATTCGGCTTTGTACGGCATTCTTACTTTACTTTTATTTTTCTGAACGATGGTGTCGTACAAGTGAGACACGACTAAGTTTAAAAATAAATTTTCTATATTTTAGTTGAAATTGAAAAATAATGATTTGGCTTTAGAAATTTGTAGCTTAAAATTTCAAAATGCAAGTTTTATTCGTTTCCCGATATTTTTTAATATTAAATTTAGAAAATCCAAAAAATAAATTCTGAACATGAAAATGAAATTAAAAAGATGAGTGATTATTTTAAACGTTTAATTGAGGAAAATATTAAACAATTAAAAGTTGAAAATGATGCTCATTTGAAGCAAAAGGATGAGAAAATTAATTTATTGGAAGAAGAAATTAAAAATGTAAATAAAAAATTAATTATTTATTTAAATTAATTTTTTACAAAAAATCTAAAGTTAGCCACATCCATATGATAGAAAAGTCAAATTTAAGCTGTAATTTTTTGTAAAAGTTTTAGAGATACTTCGAATGATTCGGGAATTATTCGAATCGGCCGGAAATTAGTTTGAGTTGTATTCCTACGCTAAATCACTTATCGGAAAAATGTGTTTTTAAAGAAATGTCTGAAAAATTATATCAATTTTTATGAAAAATATAATTTCAAAAATAATCCCTGCGTTAAATTTATTTTCTAGTTTCGCCCGAAAATTTTGTTTAGTTTGCTTATAAATGAAATGAAAAAGGCTTAAAAAAGATATATTAAACACAGTTACCGTATTTGCTAAAATAATTACCAAGGTTAATTATTGTTTGAACCTCTCGCTGGAGACAGTAATTAAAATGTAGGGGGTAATTATTTGAGAAAGGGACATTATTTCAGCATTTACGGTAACTATTTTATAATATTTAATATTTTTTAGAAAATTCAAAAAATAAATTGTGACAGTGAAGAAATTAAACAAAATCTTCAAAAATTAATTGAAAAAAAGTTTCAACATTTAAAAACTGAAAATGATCAAAAAGAGGAGAAAATAAATTGTTTGGAAAAAGAAGTTGAAAAGGTAAATAATTTCTTCCGTTTAATAAAAAATTAACAACAGTTTCTACATTTCTAAAAATTTAATATACTTTTAGAAAATTCAAAAAATAAATTTTGACCATAAAAATGAAATTAAAGAAATGAAAGAGAGTATTGAAGAATTAAAAACAGAAAATGATCAAAAAAATGAGAAAATTAGACTATTGAAAGAAGAAATTAGAAAGGTAATTGAATTAGTATGTATTTTATATATTAACTAACTAGTGGTGCCTATCGGGTGATGGCGGTAAGTTACGTATGCAATTCGTTTTATTACGATACTTTTTGTTATAATTTTGCTCTGCCCGTTGGAAAGCCTATCGGCTTTGGGGCGCGCTTCGCGCGCTGCTAGAAATTTTTTCTGCTACATTTAATAAAAGCCATGAATTTAGCGTCGGGCCTTCGGCCCGCCGCGTCTAAACACACTTCTGCATAGCGGAATGGATGCTAATCTCGGGCCTTCGGCCCTCGAACTTTTTTGCCTTGACTCGAGGGATGGATGAAATCTCGGGCCTTCGGCCCTCGAAATTCCTTTGCCTTACCTCGAGGGATGGATGCAAATCTCGGGCTTTCGGCCCTTGAAATTCCTTTGCTTTGCCTCGAGGGATGGATGCAAATCTCGGGCCTTCGGCCCTCGAAATTCCTTTGCCTTACCTCGAGGGATGGATGCAAATCTCGGGCTTTCGGCCCTTGAAATTCCTTTGCTTTGCCTCGAGGGATGGATGCAAATCTCTCTCTCTTATTTTGCCTATTCTTTTACTTGAATTGTCTATTGGGCAGTTAACTGGGAGAGGGCCTGTACAGACTTTTTATAATATTTGCCCTGTTTTTAAAGGTTAATAAAATTATTTCCTTTGCCTTACCTCGAGGGATGGATGCAAATCTCGGGCTTTCGGCCCTTGAAATTCCTTTGCTTTGCCTCGAGGGATGGATGCAAATCTCGGGCCTTCGGCCCTCGAAATTCCTTTGCCTTGCCTCGAGGGATGGATGAAATCTCGGGCCTTCGGCCCTCGAAATTCCTTTGCCTTGCCTCGAGGGATGGATACAAACCTTCGGCCCTTGCACGTCGGGCCTCCTGCCGGCCGGTCGGATCACACTCCCTTAAGTACCCTATGGGTATGGTACCGCCCACCCCCAAAATTTGGAATCTCTACAACTTTTGCCAAAATGGTCAAAAAATATTGAAAAAAATAGTTTTATACTCAGGGCGATAAGAGCTTTCGATTGATATAACATTTGCCCTATTTAAGTTCATTTTGGCAAAAATATTTTTTTGGCCGTAAACTCGACCGAAAAATTCATGTGATTATTCAAAAATTCAAAACTACCCAAAAAATGACCCTTTTGAAACATTTTAAAAGTCTAATATATAGCAAAAATTCTGCGCTATTTTATAAAAATATATTTAACCAACCTCAGCCTCAATATACCCCAGAAAATTTCAAAAAAACGAAAAATTTTGAATTTTCAAAAAATCGACCCTACCAGGCCTCGGGCGAAATTTTTCAAAAATTTAAATAGTTCAAAAAATTTGTAATTTTTTACTCTATTTTATAACCCTTAATTCGTTTGGCTACGACAAAAAAGATCAAAGTTATGCCCAATTTAAATTTCACCAAAAAATTTAAAAAGGGTTACCCCTTCAAAAATGGGTCAAAAAATCGATAGTGAGAAAAATATGTTATATGGTGCTCCAATAGATGCTGAAGCCGAATCTGAAGTCCGTTTATTTTTAAAAAGTTTAAAAAAAAAGTTATACTCAAAAAACCAACCACTTTTGGCCCCCAAAATGCCAATTTTTGCAATATAACTTTCTCAGACTCAAGTGTACCCGTAATAAAGTATATATTTTTAGAGGTTTCAAGGGACGCTCTACAAGATAGGATACTCAAATCGAGTTTCAATTCACGCGTTAAAAAGTCGATTTTTGCGTGGTCACTTTGGTGCCAATATCTATGTCAGGAAAAAATTTGTGACTCAAGTGTCCCCCAAGGTTTTTGTAGAGCATTTAGTGCCCTAACACATGAAAAAAGAATTGGATCGATTCGGCCAACTTTAAGCATTTTTATAATTAAACTCAATGGGAGCCACCCTTCAAGATCTGGACATTTTGGACCTTTGACACTTTGTAACTTTGTACAAAATGGTCAGAAAAAATTAAACTAAATTTTCCCTGACTCTACTCACCGAGAGCTTTCGATTGGTATATAATTTGTAAATTGTCGGTCAATTTAGTCGGACACCATGTCACGATTCATGACAAAGTGACTCTCATTTAAGGCGGCACATCGTACTCAAGTGTCAACCCAAAGTTCCCAAATTTTTTCCAGCGAAATAGCACACATCCTGGGGGAGTGCCCTTTCCCCAAGCACTTTTTAATCCGACTTCACCCCTCCGAGTTACGGCCGTTTGAAATTTTCAAGCGGCCGTTTCGGCGCGGAAGTACGTTTTGGCGCCGAGTTCATATTTTTCCCAGATGCGCCTCAAAAAGTTGTAGGACCCATCCACAACTTTAAAAAATCCACGACAAAGCCTTAAAGAGATTTTGATTTTGGCAGCGATTTTACCCCCAAAATAAGGGACAAGTTGGGGTTTTTTATATAAGTATTAAATTACATATTTTAATTCTAAGGAAAAGCTTGAGAGAGAAACTGCTGAAATTTTAAACAAAAATGAAATAAAAGTTTTAAAGATGAAAATGAATGAGGTATTGAGTAAAGTTTATAATTATTTAAAAATGAATATGTACTAGATAATAATATTTTGGTAAATTATATTAAAGTGAAATTATTTTAAGGATTAAATGTAAATTGGGTGTTTAAAAATATTTTGGAAAATTTAATATTCAAGTATTTTTTAAATTTATTTAATTAAAGGTGAATGATTTGATGGACAAAAAGATTGGTGATTTAATTAAAGCAAATAATTCAAATTTAGTGGTTAGTTTATAATTATTTATAATTAAATTATTTAATTTTTAAGGAGTTTGTTGAAATTAAAAATAAATGGAGTGAAATTCGCGGTGAATGTTGTGACAATTTATGTATAAATTCATCTAAACTTATTGGAAATTGTATTGAGGGAAATGGATTTGTAAATATAATTGATGATGAAAATGTTAAATATATTGGGGTGGATGGAGGTATAAATTAAAGGAATTTTTGTATTCTAACAATATTTTAAGGTTTTAATAGATATGTTCTTATTTATGCAGAAAATTTATTCAATAATCCACAGAATTGTTTAAATTATTCTTTATATTATTTTGAAATTAAATGTAAAATTGAGGGAGGGTTAAATGAAGGAGATAAATTGGTGATTATTGGTGTTAAAAATTATAGCACAAATGAATATATATTTTATGATGCACATAAGTCTAAAATTTGCTATACAGAAAAAAATAAAGAATTTGAACTTTCAACAACTTTCAATAACAACGATATTTTTGGTTTTGGATTAGTTTATCCTCCAACTAGTAAAATGAATAAAGAATTTCCATATATTTTTTTTACTCAAAATGGAGAACAAATTGGTAAAAGAATTAATTTAAAAATAAATTTTATAAATTGTTTTTTTAAAGGTAAAGCAATATTATTAGACAATTTTGACTCATATAGACCGAATGTTGATATGGTGTGTTGTTCAATCGAAACTAACTTTGGAAATGATTTAAAGACTAAACCATTTAAATACGATATTTCAAAACATTTGGTTGTTAAAGAATTTTATTGAAGATTCTGTTTGATTTATGATTTTTTGACTAATTTTGTTTTGAAATTTTAAATAAATTATTTTTTATAAACTTAAGAAAACTTTTAATTTATCCAATTTTTTCCATAAAAATAGAAGTCATTTAATTTCCTTTTCGAATAATTCGACAATCTTAACTCATGTGCTTCAATATTTTCATCACTAATTAACTTTCCATATCCATTTCCATCAATACAATTAAAATTATTATTTAGTACATACATTTACAATATCCATTTATTTTTAATTTTAACAAAATTCTTAAAAAATAATTTTTTTCGGGCAAAACGAAACGAAACAAAATTTTTGAAAAATTATTTGCAAAGAAACAAACCGAAACAGACTTAAAATAAAGGTAAACAATAGTGAATAGGCATGTTTCTCCCTAGTAAATAGGCATGTTTCTAAGGATTGTTTATAATGGGAACAAATTAAATGATTTTGATAATCAAGACGGAAACTAATAGATTTCGAAAAAATTTCGTCATACATTTTGGGTCTACAATTACTAACCATTATTGCTTCTAAACAAGTTTCTACTAAAATTTTGCCAACTTCTTGATATGCATCTAAATATATCTCTTATCAGTCTAAATTTAGAGCAAAATTGTCAGGACTTTTAGCAACCTCACAACTCATATTCGTTAAATTTCTTTCTGTGACATATGATGTTCAAAATATGCATATAATCCTTGTTGAGAGAAGCTCAAAAATGCTATTTATAAGTTGGTCCGAGCCCCTTAGGACCAGATTTTGGTACCTGTATACATTTATGTTAAAAAGAAAATATATAAAACAAAAAACATTCCTATTACCAAAACGTCTTTTTTCCCAACCATTTTTCTTCTCATAAATTCTGCAAAATAACTCTCCAAATGGTGACGTGCTATACAACGATGTTTTTTATTCCTCAATTTTGCACTCCGCCACATTCTTTCCACTTTTTGAGAATTACATCCTGTCTCATCCTATCCCCAAATTGGACGATGTCTGTAATACAATTTCATTTTATGACCATTTAGGCATACTCTTGTTTTATGTAGAAGACTACGATTCTGTAAAAATTCAATGGCATCCTTTTCAGTTGCCGGCAAATTCGAAATTTTCATTATAAAAAGATTACTAGCTAAAGAAATTAGAAAGTAAAACGGTAATAGTCAGTTTCGTACCCCGCAGTTTTCTCTGACCATTTTTTCATTTTTCCATCTGTTCTCCCTTATTTTTTAAGAGGCAATGTATTAAAAAGTATTATGAGTGTGTTCCTTCTTTATCAATTACAAATAGCAATGTCTACGTGTAAGTAAAAAAACACCAAAAAATGTTCCACTTTAAAATTGTTTTTACTCTTATACTTATAAAAAAGACAAATTTCCATTTTAAAAATTCATTTCGGCCGGCCGAAGGCCGGCCGCTCCACAGAAGCCTGACATCTTGGGGGCAACTTTTTACGGCGCATCTGGGAAAACTATAGACTTGGCGCCACGACTTTCCCTTTGCGCCGAAACGACCCCCCTGAAGTGGCTATCTCCTGAACTAGAAGTCGGAGCGGAAAGGTCCCGCTTGGAGGGCACTAGAGCACAATTAGTAGATATCAATTAAAAAAAAAATTTCGAAATTCGGTGAAGTCTAAATACCGAAGTGCCGTGCTAACCCTTTTTAAATGTTGGCAAAATGTGGTGCCATTGGGTGTTGGCAAAACGTGGTTTTGCTATATCTCGGGCACGGCTGGGGGGATTCGAATGGGACCAGGGGGGTATTAGGTAAGTGGCTATGGGGAATTTTTTGGTGTGGGTCGTTTTGGTGCCGCACTTGAGTGTGGCGCCGAAACGGCCGGACGAAAAATTCAAAGTGTTATAGCGGGTTTTTGACAAGTGGGGGGTTCTCGGGCCTGGGAGTGATGTTGTAGGGTAGAGTGTGGGGAAGTTATAAATAGTTGGACACTAGAGTCTCGGGTGAACTTTTGGGGGTGTTACGGCCAAAAGAGTCGGGGTCGAAAAGTCGACTTTTTTTAAAAGGTCGTTTCGGGTCTCTTCGATAGCTCATTCGAAAGAGCGTCCTCTGGGGCTCCGAAAAAGGTATAATAAGTTGGGGGTCCACTTGAGTCTCAAAAAGTTATAGCCAATGTGGCAAAATGTCGTGAATCTTTTTGAGACTCTAACTCCATAGGGAAATTTTTTAAAATTTTTCTGAGTTCGGATTCGTACTCAGCGGGTGTCAAAGCACTATATAGGTCGAATTTCGGGTCAAAATTCGAAAATTTTGTCCCACCCCTTATTTCCAAAGGGGGACCCCTTTTGCCCGAATTTCGGGATTTTTTAAATCGACATAACTTTTTAAGGGATAAAGGGAATCGAATGGGGTTTGCTTCATAAAATGAAGTAAAAAATTAAGTATTTTATCACCGAAGAAAATGTCGAAAAAAGTCGAAATTGAACCCGTAGGGGTCGAATTTCGAAAAACCCAAAATTTTTCGGTTTTTCGAAAAAATTTCGGGAATTTTGTCGGCGGTTCGGGGTGAGTGTATTTTTCCTGGATAGAGCTTATTTTTCTCCATAGAATAAGCTTTTAAAATTTTTCAAAAAGGTCAACTTTCAAAAAGTTATGAATTTTTGAAAAATTCGATGATTTTCCCGGCCGAAATTTTCGTCCAAAAAAATATTTTTCCCAAAATCGGAATAAATGGGCCAAATGTTATATCATTCGAAAGCCCTTACTGAGAGGAGTCCAAAAATAATTTTTCCAAAATTTTCTGACAATTTTGGCAAAAGTTAGAGAGGGTCGAAATTTCGGGTGTGGGGGGTACCATACCCGGTGGGGTACCGAAAGAGTGGTAATTAATTAAAAAGACTTACGTTATATTGTTGAGCAGCCTCGAATCCATCGAAAAATATATACTTTGTTGTGGGGTCACTTGAGTCTGACCAAATTATGGGGGTCAGAGTTTTCGAGAGTGGGGGTTTTGGGGGCCGAAGGCCCCCAAACCGAGGCCGAAGGCCGTTTGGGGGGCCGAAGGCCCCCCAAACGCCCCGAATCAACCCACCCCAGCTACCAAAAGTAACAGTATCCGTCTAAACGCTGTGTTTGGGGGGCCGAAGGCCCCCCAAACGCTCCGAATAAACCCTCCACAGCTACAAAAAGGCACAGTATCCGTCTAAACGCTGGGTTTGGGGGGCCGAAGGCCCCCCAAACGCCCCGGGTCAACCCACCACAAGCTACCTAAAGGCACATTATCCGTCTAAACGCTGGGTTTGGGGGGCCGAAAGCCCCCCAAACGCCCCGGGTCAACCCACCACAAGCTACCTAAAGGCACATTATCCGTCTAAACGCTGGGTTTGGGGGGCCGAAGGCCCCCCAAACGCCCCGAATAAAACCACCACAGCTACCAAAAGGCACAGTATCTGTCTAAACGTTGGGTTTGGGGGAGGCCCGAAGCAATGAAAAGGCAGGGCGAAACTTTACCGGCGAGGGCCGAAGGCCCGAAGCAATGAAAAGGCAGGGCGAAACTTTACCGGCGAGGGCCGAAGGCCCGAAGCAATGAAAAGGCAGGGCTAAACTTTACCGGCGAGGGCCGAAGGCCCGAAGCAATGAAAAGGCAGGGCTAAACTTTACCGGCGAGGGCCGAAGGCCCGAAGCAATGAAAAGGCAGGGCTAAACTTTACCGGCGAGGGCCGAAGGCCCGAAGCAATGAAAAGGCAGGGCAAAACTTTACCGGCGAGGGCCGAAGGCCCGAAGCAATGAAAAGGCAGGGCTAAACTTTACCGGCGAGGGCCGAAGGCCCGAAGCATTGAAAAGGCAGGGCTAATCTTTGGCGGCGAGGGCCGAAGGCCCGAAGCAATGAAAAGGCAGGGCAAACTTTACCGTTTCTAGCAGCGCGCGAAGCGCGCCCCAAAGCCGATAGGCTTTCCAACGGGCATCCCAAAATTTTACTGCCATTGCATATATCAAACATTTGCATACGTAACTTACCGCCTGCACCTCAATGGGCACAGCTAGTTTAAATTGTTTAAAATTAATTGTTTTTGTTATTTAAAAAAATTGTTTAAATCTAAAAAATTATTTAAATTTTTTTAATATGATTAAACTGATTTAAATAATTTTAAATTATTTAATTAAAATTTAAAATCTAGAAACTATTAAAAATTAATTTGTTTTTATGTATTTATTTATTTAAGTAATTCTAAACATTTTTAATTATCTCTCAGAACATTTTTTATTTTTTAAATTAAAATATTCCCTCAACAAATAAAAATTAATCCTTTTTTCTCAAAAGTAAAATATTCACAAAAAATTCTCTGGGCAAAAATCCTTCAATATATAAATAAATAAATTAATTTTTTATTCATTTACATACCTTTTATAATTTAAAAATAAATTTAAATTCCTTCCAAAAATTTACATTTTGTTAAGAAAAATTAATTGAATTGTTTATAAATTTAACTTTTAATTATTTCGTTAAAATTCTAAAAAACAAAATCTTTTTTTCAATTTTTGTTTTAAAATGCCTGTTTATTTAATCTATTTTTAAATTTAAGAAAATATTATCATTTCAATTTAATCTTCTCTTTACCTTTATCTATGTTTTGAATAAGATTACTCCACCTGATCTAGTTAACCCATTAAGTGATTATTATTCTAAGTATTTTTGGACTTGATTTATTTATTACTACTATTTTTGGACTACTTTTTCTGATTTGAAATATAAACTTTTAAGATCGAACATTTTTGCATTTTTTGTCCAAAATTGACAGAGAAATTGTTGTTTGAACAAAAATTTTTAAAAATACTAAATAATTCTCAGGAGATTATTTTAAAAAATAAATATGAGAACACCAAAACAATCAGAAGAATGGGCATTTTCTGCAAATAATTCTGATAATAATAAAACACTTGGAGAAGAATTAGAAAATTTTATAGGAAAAAGTAATTTGGAAACATCTAGTATTAGTGATTTGTCAACTTGTTGTTCATCAAATAATATAAACAAAAGTTTAAAACAACGTATAGAGAAATTAGAGGTTAATAAATACACATTAAAAACAAATTTTCTGGTAATACTTTGGACGAGACCCTCTTTTTTCTGGTTCCCAGAATATTTTGAGCTTTTCACATAAAGCTGGGTCGAATGATATCAAGTTCGCCTAGATTTGATGATTCTGAACAAAATTAAGAAGCTAAACTCTAGTTGGAAGAAACTATCTTCGTTGGTTTAATAAAATCCGACCCGCTGTACTGTTCAACTTTTTCTGGGTAAAAGCTGGACTTATCGCATGAATTGGCATTAATTTAGAAATTAATTAATATTTATTTTAGATTAAAATGGAAAAGAAAAATCTGTCTCTAGAAAAAAGTAATTTTGATCTTGAAAAGGCAAGTTTTTTGAAAAGGCAAGACCCGGACCAGAGCCGGGGTTTTTGACATGACCCGGACCGGATTTTCCGGACCAAAATCCAAAAAGAACAAGAAAACCGTAAGATCTGGTTTTTAACAAAATACCCGGATTAGGACTACTACTTATATTTTACTAATAATAATACGGATTAGGACTACTCTGGAAAATCTGGATCCGGTCTAAATCCGAACTCTAATATTTTCAGAGAATCCAGGAGCTCAAGTTTAAACATGAAGATGAAATTAGAAATTTAAAACAAAATTTTCATAAATTAAATGAAGAAATTAATAAATTAAAAGCTGAAAATTGCCAAAAAGATGAAAAATTTAATTCTTTGGAGGAGGAAATTGATAAGGTAATTATTAATTATTAACAAAAACTCAAAGATAACACGCTCATAAATAAGATATGTACTTTTAGAATAATATGAGAATTATTCTAATGTGTAGGTTAAAATTCAAGAGAGTTTTGATACTACAATAAATAGGAAACTAATTATTTATTTCATTTCTTGTATGGGAAATATTTTTATTATTTGTATAATATTTATTTTAGAAAATTCAAAAATTAAATTCTGACCATAAAAATGAAATTGAAGAAATAAAACAAAATTTAAAGCAAAAAGACGAGAAAATTAATTCTTTGATGGAGGAAATTAAAAAGGTAAGAATATAATAAACTAAGAATTTTTTATTCTTTAAGGAAAAGGAAAAGAATGCTTGTACCGAGTACAAAAATGAAATAGAAATTTTAAATCAGAAAATGAATGAGGTATGGACATAAAAGAAATTATAATTAAATATTCCAAAATATTTTTATAAATCTGTTTTATTTATACCACATATTGTATGAGCGAGGTTTGAGTTTCCAGGGTTGCCGCCCGAAACCCGAAACCCGATACCCGAAACCCGGCCTTTTTTTGTACCCGAAACCCGATACCCGAAAAGAAAATTTTCCAACCCGAAACCCGAAACCCGTACCCGATATTTTTTCCAACCCGAAACCCGTGACCCGAAATTGGTTAAAACCCGAAATTTCTACCCGAAAACTTTGCCTTACCCGATTTTTTAAAATAAATTTATAGAAAGAGAAAGAAGGAAAAGGGAAAGAAATATTTATAATTTCTTTAATTTTTCATTATGTTGGTCGGTGGTTGAGTGTGTAAGGCGACTGGCTCGCTATTTTCTTGGGGTGGGTTGGAGTCTGAATTGGAAATAAGGCCTAAAAAATTTTTCTTTTCAAAAATAAATGCCTTTAAACTTTGATTTTCATTTTAGATTTTTAAATTTATTTTTTTAATATTTTAAGCTTGAAAGAGCATTAAAAATTTTAATTTAGTCATGAATTTTGCAAAATTTTCGCCTGCGGCGCATAAAATTAAGAGTTCTAGGTTCATGATCAATTAAACTTAAATAAAAATTTTCGCCTGCGGCGCAAAAAATGGAAGAAAATTGGCGTCTTTGTCTTCAAAATTCTCAAAATTTTCGCCTGCGGCGCTAAAAACGGGAGAAATTTGGATGCTTTTATGGAGATAAGGCGGAGGGATATTAGCACATAGTGGGATTTTATCAAGGTGGGATTTTACCAATATAGTGGGATTTTACCAAGATATCCCTCTTAATCCCCAAATCCCACAATGTTTTAATCTCTTCAAATTTGCTTCTCTCTATATCACCAAAATCCTATTATGCAATATAGCTTGCCTCCTTACAATTTAGTTTACCAATAGCCGAACACCCGAAAATAACCCGAATTTTTCGCCAAACCCGAAACCCGTACCCGAAATTTTTGCCAACCCGAAACCCGATACCCGAAATGAAAATTTTATAACCCGAAACCCGAAACCCGTACCCGATATTTTTGCCAACCCGAAACCCGTGACCCGAAATGAAAACGCTCCAACCCGATACCCGAAACCCGTACCCGAAAATTTTTTGTACCCGCGGCAACCCTGTTCCGTACAATATAAACTAGCCTACTGGATTCGGAAAATCCGGTCCGGGTTTAAAATCTAGCTTAAAGTAGAAAATGGGGTTGTACAAATATTTTGGAAAATTTAATATTTAAAGGCATCTTAATTATAGTTTGATTTATTTTAAAGACATTTGACAAAAAGTTTGGAGATCTAATTAAATTAAATAGCTTGAATTGTCTGGTTAGTTTATCGAATTATATCGTATTTGTTAGAATTAAAAATAAATGGAGTGAAATTTATGGTGATTGTTGTTACAAGGAATGCATAAACACAAAAAAACCTATTGGTAATTGTAAAAGAGGAGTTGGATTTGTAAATATAATTAATGATGAAAATATTAAATATATTAATTGTTTGGAGGGGAAAGGAGGTAAATTACTATTTAGAATTTGTAAATTGTTTTCTAAATACGTATATATTTTTATCTAGTTTGTGATGAATATGGTTTAGTTTCTGCAAAAAATCCATTCAAAAAACCACATATCTATTTTAATTATTCGTTATATTATTTTGAAGTTAAATGTAAAATAGAGAAAAATACTGACGAAAAAAGACTGAATATTGGTGTCAAAAATTGTATTACAAGAAAATCTGTTGTATTTCTTACAAATTCTGCTATAATTAGAAACGAAAAAAATGAAAAATTTAAATTTTCAACAGTCTTCAATAACAACGATATTTTTGGTTGTGGATTAGTTTATCCTCCAACTAATAAATTAAATGAAGAATTTCCTTATGTTTTCTTCACTCAAAATGGAAATCAAATTGGTAAATATTTAGTTTAAAAATTATTTTTATGAAAATTTTGTTAAGGTAAAGGCATCTTATTAATGGAGAATTCTGAATCATATAAGCCACATATTGGACTGAAATGTTGTTCTGTTGAAGCTAATTTTGGAAATAATTGGGAGTCGAGACCATTTGAATACGACATTACAAAACATTTAATTCTTAAAGAATTTTGCTGATTTATTTTGTTTATTGAATTACTTTTTTCAATTTAATCTTGTTTTGAAATTTTAAACAAAATGTTTTTTTAATTTATTAAAAAACTTCTTCCATCATTCTTCCATCATTTTTGGGCAACTAAGATAGTAGTCTTTTAAGTACCTTTAAATTTGTAATATTTTCGACAAAAGAAGATGAAAGTAGGACTGCTAACTAAGGTTGGCGGACAGATTTTTCTTTCGATATAACGTCAGTTCAATTTTGTCCCTATCCTGTTGTTATCATCGAGCTTGGATTGCCCAAAATCTAAAATTTTAAAAATTAAATGACCTTCTCCTCTTATTTAATAGAAAAAGACTCGTTTTCCTCCAGGAAAAAGATACTTTTTTATAAAAGAAAATTTAATGAATTAATAAATTTTTATTTTTAATCTAATATACGGATCAGCAAAAATATTTTAAAAAGAAAGCTTTTCTTTCCAATAATAAATAAATTTATTTTTAATTTGACAATCTTGTTCCCGTTATTTTCTAAATGATACGAACATATTTATACATTTTTGACTTTAATTGACAAAAGAAATTTTTTTTTGAATTTTTAAAAGATGTCAAGTTCATCAATTGAAAATTTAAATAATGAGGAGGACAAAAAGTTTATTACACAAATACGTTCACATCCTAAATTTGGTGAAGCAAAGGTAAGTAAGGGAGAGAGAAGGAGGCACCGACCCTGAGACCATTTGGCAGGTATTCCTAGAGGCCTTCGCTCACAAGGTACAGGTGCTCCACTATTAGGTTATAAGAGCAGGGCGTTACTTTCACATACAGTTCTAATTTTATTGCTAACCAGCTGGATCTTCCTCCTTCCTTCCATGTTCCTCCTTCCATGAGTCGATAGATACCAAGATCTTTTGGATTTGATGATTTTGAACAAAGTTATGATTAATTAAACTTTGAGTTTAAAAATGTTTTTTTGACGCGTTTGGATGTTTCGAGGCGTTTATTAGAAGCGTCTTTGAACTAAATTTCCATTGTTTGGTATCAAAAAGTTTCTCAAAGTCTTGGGGTTAAAATAAAAAAGGAATTATGAATTTTTGTTAAGTTTGAAGCTAGATATGGTTAAAAAAAAGTGGCGGAAAAATTGCCGCACCCTGTATTTTTTCACTGTTCTTCCTGTCAAATTCGAAAATTAGAGTCCTTTTCTAAAGTCGTTAAGCTTAAGTTCTAATTCCAAAAATCAAATTTAGCTAAGAAATTTTATTAAGGCTTTTAAGTTTTATATATCGGAGACCGAATATCCGGATCCGGGTTGGGTTTAAACTATTGTTAACCAAAAATTGGAGTAGCAGAAAATAAAGCCTTAGCCTTAATGGTGGGATATTTGATTGAATAACAATCGGCTAAGCTCTCAGGATAATCCCTTAACTTATTCGTAAATTTGTGAAGAGCAAAACACCATTACTTATTAATAAAAAATAATTATTTTTAAGACAATTAAATCAGTAACTGATTTTGATTTGCTTCGTTGGGTGTATGCTTACAAGGGTGATGTTGACTTGGCTATTTTAAAATTTATTAGACATTTAAGAATTAGAAAGGTAAAAAGAAAGGAAAAATTCAAAAAATTCAAATTTCAAGATTATTGGTTTGGATTTCATTGAGAACCTGAATGGATCAGGTGGATTAGATGAAATGGCTGAAGAATACGCTCCAATGGAAATACTGGGACCGGTTTGAGAGGAAGAACACACCTCGAATTTCGCCTTTTCTTTCTTTAAACCTGTTTTGGACCACAAATTTTTAAAATTTTTCGACAATCTGAATCTATCACAAACACGATAGCTAATACAGACTATTGATGCAATCATAATTGATGCAATCATAATCCAGAGCTTTTAATTTATAGTAGAAATCGAGTTGGGTTGAGCCTCTCCTATACCCATACATAAGAATTTTTGAGCTTCCTAAGCTTTTCCTGGATCCAAATTCGGTCCAGGTCAGTGGAACCAAAAAGTAGTCAACACAGAATTTCGTATTCCAATTAATATGTATTCAAATTTCCTAATAATTAAAGAAATTTTGTGCCCCAAAATAGGCCAAAGAAATGATTAGCGAAATTGAGGGGGTTCCCTTACCTACCAAGAATTTTTTTTATTTTCTAGGTAAATGAAAGTGATGGACGTATTTTATTATTAGAAAGATCTGGCCGTTTTAATTTAGAACAAATGGTTAAATCTATTCGTTATTCCTCTTTTATGCTTAATCGTTTCCGTTTAATGGAAAGAATAATGAAGGAAATACGTCTTTCTGAAGAGAGGACGGGGAAAAGGCAAAGTGCAATTCTTTTACTTGATTTGGATGGAATGTATTTTCATACTGGTCTTATAAGTTTTATTACAGGTGTTTTAAGATTGTAAAACATTGATTGATAACTAAAACATGTTGTAAAACATTTAAAATAATAAAAACATGTAAACATGTAAAGACATTATAGAATAATGTTTTTACAAAGAGTTGTAAAACATCTAAACATTTAAAGAAGCAAACAAACAAGTTTTATTTAAAACAAAGTTTTAAAAATTAAGAATTACAATTTGTAAAAGTATTAGAATAAACTTGAAATGATATTACAATTTGTGAAAAAGTTTGTAATCTTTCCTGTTACAAAAAGGTTACAATTAAATCTTGATTTTACGATCACTTATAGAAAGTTTTTCAATTAAAATTAACTTGAAGTAAATATAAAATTGAAGCAAAATGAACTTGAAGCAAAAATAAACTTGAAGCAAAGTAAACTTGAAGCATGCTAAACTCGAAGCAAAAATAATCTTGAAGCAAGCTAAACTTGAAGCAAAAATAAGTAAGAAGCAATAATAGATTTGAAGCAAAATAATCTTGAAGCAAAATAAAATTGAAGCAAGAATAAACTTGAAGCAATAATAAGCTTGAAGCAAAATAGACATGAAGCAAAAACATACTTTGCGCAAAATAAACTTGCAGCAAAAATATGTTTGAAGCAATGTAAACTTGAAGCAATAGTAGGCTTGACTCAACAAAAAACCTGCTGCATAAATAAACTTGAAGCAAACTTGAAGCATCAATAAACTTAAAATAAAAATATAGTTGATTAATAAAACTTGTTTAACATAATTGTAAAACATGTTTTTGTCAACCTTTATAGTTGTAAAAACATTTGTAAAAATATACAAATTACAAACATGTTTTACAATCTGTTAAAACATTTTTAAGGTCCTTACCGAATTATGTGGGGAACACTTGTAGAGCAATACCCTTCATTTTTGTCAGCCATTGTTTGTTTTAATTGTACTCCTGCAATGAGAACTTTATGGAATGCTTGTACTCCTTTTCTAGGGGATGAATATAGACAGAAAGTTTATTTACTGGGACAGGAAAATGACTGGCGGGAGAAATTACCTTTGCTGGAATTGTCAATTCCATTGGAGGCATTTCCTAAGGACTATGGAGGAGAAAGAGAATTTAAAATTAGGGTGAGTTTTTTTAAATGTGATCAACCCAAAAAATCAAAACCTTGAAGGTTTTGAGAGATAAAGAAGGATTTGTGCAGATTATAACGGATTTGTGGTTTTATGGGGGATATCGGTGAATTTGGGCGGATTAAGGTGGATTTGTTGGGATTGAGGGGACTAATCCCTGAGTCGCCTTTATTTTCCCATGACCAATGGGGACATGACCTTCTGGTGTTGACCCGTAAAAATAATTTCAAAGTATTTTTATTAAAAATAAGGAACCAAAGCCTTATCAAACACCTATTTTGGAATTATCCCCAAAAGATTTGTTGGAATTGGAAGAATTAAAAATTCCTGCAGGTTAGAGGGATATTTTAGAAGATTAGAAAATAATTAATTTTAGGAGAATTTTTATTAAAAACTTATTTTCTGGAGAAATGTGAACGTTTACATTTTGTTCTCTCTCACGAACGAGAACTTACAATTAATATACTTTACAGTGAGAAAAGAAAGGTTAAATTTGTTAATTGTAATTGTAAATTTTGAATTAATGTAACCTTATGAATATTTTAAATTCTGATATCAAAAAATTACAAAGTATGTAGAAAAAGAAAAAATTGAGGGCGGAAAAGCCTAAATGAAATATACTTTTGATAAAGGAGAATTAAATTTAAAAGATGTTTTGAGGGAATAGTAGTGTAAAAGGAAAAATATTAAAAAATGTGTTGAGGGAAATGTTTGAATTGAAGGGCAAAACATTAAAGAAAATAAAAAAAATTAAATATAGTAAATACATTCAAGCATACCCATCAGATTCTGATTTAGCTTTCTAAAGTAATTCTGATTTTTTGTAATTCTGATTTGTAAAAAATAAAAGAAAATGAGTTTCCTACCATCTTTTCCGGAAAATATTTTTAGAATTATTTTTAAAAGAATTATATTGTCTTTTCAAGAAAATACAAATTATTAAATTTTTGTATTTTATTCTTTATTTTTAACAGACTATCAGACGTGAACAGATAACAAAGATTTTCAAACTCGAAGAAGTAGACGATTTATGTGAAGTTTATGCTGGGTGTGAAAGGCCGGGTCTGCCCGGAATTGATTTTTGGAATTGGGTAACTCTTTTAAAAAATTATTTTTTAATTTTTAAATAATTTTTAGATTGTTCCAAAAACTGGATTTTTTCATTTAATTTTTGGAAATGAAAAAGCTTGGATTTTACCTGTAACTTTAAAATTTCAAATATTTCGTAAGCAAGACGAAAAAAGATATCAACAAACAAACAGTCTACAACCAATTCCTGAAGAATGTTTGGGGAATGAATTTTTAGAAAATAGAAATGAAAATAATGAAATAAAAAATTAATTAAAGTTTTACGGGAATATTTTTTGAAATTGTCTTCTCAGTAAATTATTTTTGAAATTGTGTTTTTTCCGGAAATATTTCCATATTTTCTGGAATATTTTTTAGTAAAACGTTTATGATAAATTACAAAACATTAACAAAAACCCATCCCTGAAAACAATTTCCAATTTGTATCAAAACTAATTAATTAACTTTTTTGAGAAAATTAAAGTTCGTATACTCTATCCTTTTTTCTATTTCAAAGTTAAAAATTTTTCTTCAACTTCACTCAATTCTCCACTGGCTCCCTTAATTCTTCCAAATCCACTGATCTCCGTTCGAGATCTATCATTATCCCTCTAAATTCTCTGATGTATCTCTCGAAGCACAAAGCAGCGAGTTCTGTCTACGTCTTGCGTTTTTTATGAAGCGTGGTGTAAATAAATAAAAGTTGAGCTCATATTCGGACTCAATACACTCATTACCTAATCTAAAATATCGAAAAAAATACCTCTTTTCTCTAGGGAGATGAATAAATGAGAAAATATAGGGGACACAAAGCCGACTTTTAACAAATATTTTTAATTTAAAGACTAAAAACATTTTATTTTTTTGCTTGGCTTGCTTTTCAATTGGATTTTTTGACCTACAACCTTTCTCTCTCTCCGTTTATATTTTTACTTGTCTGGCTTTTTTATGTATATTTTGGGAATTAATGTTTCCATGTTTAAGAGCTATTTCCTATTGCTAACAAAGTAGCAGTTCCCAAAAAAATAATTTTTATATTTTTCTTTACTTACCTTTTTATACATACATAATTAAAGTTTAAATTCTCCTTAGTTTTGTATAATTTAATTAAATTATTATTTGAATCTATCAACTTAAAAAATTTTAAAAATGGCTGAAGAAGGATTACAATTAAAACATGAAAACGATGAAAAGATTAATTCTTTTGAGAGTGAAATTAAAAAGGTAGAAAAGGCCACGAGAAGGAGGGGGGAGGATTTAATTTGAGTTTAAATTCTCCTTAGTTTGAACTTTTGATCGGACTCATAAACTGTCATGGGACTCGTAAACCTTCATTGGACTCATAAAATGTCATTTGACTCGTAAACTAGACCAGAGCCTTATTTTTTATTAACCGGTTACGGTATTCGGGTTTCTAAAAACCCGTTTAAACGTTAACCGGGAGGACCGGTTAATAACCGGCTTTGAACTACCTTAGTTTAGAGTAACAATGAGAAGGAACTAAATAAAATAAAGAATTAATTCAATTATTTTAGTGCCCTTATTGTGAAAAACATTATGTTTCAATGCCAGCATTTGCAATGCATATATTAACACACCAACCTAAACAAAAATGTCCAAAATGTGGAAAACTTTTTTCTCGTCCATGGCTACTTAAAGGACATTTACGTAGTCATACTGGACAGGTTTTTAATTTCTATAGATAAATTATATTTTTAAAAAAGAAAGCATTTGGGTGTGGAAATTGTGGAAAAGCATTCTCTGACAGATCTAACCTTCGAGCACATTTAAATACACATAATGGTAAATAGGTAGTAGATTTTGAAATTTTTAAATATTTTTACAATAAAAAGCTAAAAAACATTGGAGTTGTGCTTGGATTTGTCTTAAAAAGTTATGGCTGTAGTATAGTATACCGGTGGAAAGGTTTCGATATAAGACACATACCATTCGATTCGTCTCGACGAGCTGAGTCGAACGGAACCACTCTTTTTTTCCGGAGATGCCTGTGGACCGAGATATAGGTCCCCGAAAATCGAAAAACCATAGGGGGGAGTAAGCACATTTTTGTGATGAAAAATTCGATTTTTCGAATGATAGCTCATTCGAAAGAGCTCCTCGAGCTGAGTCGAATGACACCAAAATCAACGAAATCTGATGTGATTTGACCGAGATATAGACCCCTAAATATCGAGGATCCAAAGGGGCGATTATTGGAATAAAAACTTTTTTAAACAAATAATAGCTCATTCAAAAGAGCTCGATGAGTTGAGTCGAATGACATCAAAATTATCGCGATCTAACAAGTTTGGACAAAGTTATGATCGTTTATTTTAGCTCCTTACGTATGGCATCAGTGGAGTTTTTGCTGCTGTGGAAGAAGCTGGGCATTCCCACCCCATTGATGATAGGAATAGGACCATGTTACGAACCCAGACCCAGCGCCCGTAGACTCCCCGCGAGGTGCGTGCCGCAAAACCCCGCGCGAAGCGCGGGGTTTTGCACAAGCGCCTCGCCGACGCCCCATAGGTTTACGTTGACCATTTTGAACCTGTTTATCTTGGCTCAGACGCAAGATCTCGAGCTGATTTTGGTGTCATTCGACTCAGCTCGAGGAGCTCTTTCGAATGAGCTATCATTCGAAAAATCGAATTTTTCATCCCAAAAATGTGCTTACTCCCCCCTATGGTTTTTCGATTTTCGGGGACCTATATCTCGGTCCACAGGCATCTCCGGAAAAAAAGAGTGGTTCCGTTCGACTCAGCTCGTCGAGACGAATCGAATGGTATGGGTCTTATACCGAAACCTTTCCACCGGTATACTATACTATATCCAAAGTTATTTAAATAAGCATCTCGAACAACAACATGGAGATTCTAATTTAGTAAATAATGAAAAAGAAGAGAAGGAAATTGGAAATAATTAATTTTTTTTTTAATTTTTTTAATTAATAATAATTCTACAATAACACAAAGTAAAGAAGAATTTGCATCTTTTACGGAAAATGAATTAACATAAAAAATATTCTTTTATTTTACCTGTTTTTAAAAAATTCAAAAATAATTCCGAAAACGGGGGGGGGGGAATATTAATTTAAAAAATTCTTAAAAAATAAATGCATATTTTAAGGGGAGAAATTTTTCTTTTACGTTCAATCTACAAAAGTTTTTATAAATTTTAACCCCAAACTTGTAATTGTACATATTTGATTTTTCTAAGAAATATAAAAAATATTTTAAAAGCCATAAGTATATTCATTCTTCCCCGATTTAACGTTAAATTTAGTGATTCTCGAGATTCTCGATCTCGGTGTTTTGTCTTGTTAAAAGAGAAAAATTTACACCCCTAGTTAGGGTAATTTTTGGGGTTCTCGAGTCTCGGTAAATTTTCATTCTCGAACATCACTAGTTAAAATTCCTTCCCTATAACTATTAATTTAAAAAATATTCCCCAATTCACCTTTCTCAATTTATGTATTGTAAAAAATATTCGTTTTAAATTTATTTTCACTTGTCAATTAAAAAAATTAAAATAATTTTATTCAACAAAAATATAATAATTTTGTTAATTATTAACAAAATTATGTTAATTAATTAAAATTTGTTAATTAATTATTAACAATCTCCGCAAAAATGTAAGTAAATTTGTCCGCAAAAAGTCCGTAGGGATAACGATAAAGTACCTTTATTTTTTATTTACCTAACTTCCTCCCACAAAAAACATCCATTTCTTGCTTGGCTTGCTTTTCGATTGGATTTTTTGACCTACAAACTTTCTCTTGCCCATTTTTAATATCTATCTAGGCTTGCTTTTTTTATTTATTCACATAGTATGTATTTTGGGAATTATTAAATATTTGTGAGTAGAGAAAGGTTTTTCTTTATTAAGTGCAGTTTTCTCCAATATTTTTAATTTACTATCAACATTAGGAAATCTCCAGACAAAATGGCTGAGGAAGATCCATCAGATTCTGACTGGATTTTGATTGAAAAAGAGGAAAATGATTTAATTAACCTTCAAGCTAATTTTAACAATCTTCAAATAAAATTTATTGAAGAGAAGGAAAAGAATTTAAATTTGGAAAAGAAAAATTTTTTTCTTGAAAATGAATTGAAGGTATTAAAGTCTGCATGTTTAAATTTAAATTTTTTTTTGATTTTAGAAAATTCAAAATATAAATTGTAAACATGAACTTGAAGAAATAAAACGAAATATACAAAAATTAATTGAAAACTTTCAACAATCAGACTCTAAAAACGATGTTTGTTTGAAGTAGGGTGGCAACCCGACCCCCAAAATGCCGACTCCGAACACCGACCCCGAAGACGATATGCCCTCCCCGTCAAACCCCAATCCCTGACACACCCAATCTCGAAGGATCGGGTTGCTACCCTAGTTTAAAGGGTAGCCAACGACCTCTGGGTTTGGAACCATTCCTTACCCTATCCCTCGAAATTTCCGAAAGTTATAGCCATTTTTTTTAAATTTCAGAAAAACGCTTATAACTTTCGGAAATTTCGAGGGATAGGGTATGTAACAATCCCAGATTCAGGTTCCGAAAACTTAGGTTCCGAACAAGAAGAAATGTGTTGTTTCGTACAAAAAGTAAAAAGAAAATTTTTAATTTTCAGACACAAAGAATTCGAACAGTTTTAAATGAATCACAATTAAGATTATTAGAACATTCTTATAGTACAAATCAAAGACCAGATACATCAATTAAAGAACAATTAATTGAACAGACTGGATTAAGTGCTGGAGTTATTCGAGTTTGGTTTCAAAATAAAAGAATTAAAGACAAAATGTAATTAAATAATTTAGAAAATATTATTTATAAATAGTGCATAATTTATTTATTTAGAATACAAATTGAACAGCGAGAAAAAATACAAAGTTTGGAAAAGGTCGGACTATTTTTTAAATTAATTTGAAAGACAAAAATTTAATTTTTCTATTTAATACTGTAATATATTTTCTCTTGTTTTAGCTTTAATAAAATAATATTTTCAAATCTAGAAAACTAACACCGGTACTTTTGATTTGTCGCTTGCAGCATCTGACGCTACAGCACAAAAATTAATATGTGAACTTTGCGATGCTAGTTGCACTGGCCTCGATAATTACCGAATCCATTTACAATATGGCCACAACCAGTTGAAAGGAAAAATAGCCACGGATATGGAACGGGGAGCACCTGTAGCATGTGGCCGTTGTCGAGAACGTTTTTGGACTAATGAAGGTATTGAAATAATCAAAAAAATTTGTGAAAAAATTCTTTTTATTAAAGGACTTGACCGCCATTTGCTCATGTCTCATCATCTTGTAACTAATGATTTGATACAAAAAGCACAAAACAAAAAGGATGGCTGTTGCTGCAAATTGTGCGGGAAGGTATTTTAATTGCGAAATTATTTTCTCAGAATTTCAAAATTAAAACATATCTATGTTAGTAAAATTAAGTATTTTTTGCGGAAATAAAATTTTGATTTTTAATTCTGAAATTAAGTTTTTTTATTATTATTTTTTATTTTTCCGGGAATATTATTTTTAATTAAATTCTCAACAATTTTTTCAGACATTTGAATTTAATATTTTACAACATATGAATGTTGAGCATAATGTTAAACTCTGCTCTGCTGAAATAATGTTTGTAAATATTTTTGGTTTTCATTCAATTTAAATTTTATGTAGGTATTCATGTCATGTTTGTTCTTTTAAATGTAATTCATATCAAAAATTGGAGACTCACATTTCTGAACAACATCCAAAAACACGTTAAAAAGGAAAAGGGAAGAATTCAAGAAAAATTCTGAGGAGTTTGATAAAGAAAATTTAATAAAAATTAATTCTTAATGAAATTTTTGTGGAATATTTTGTTATGATTTTTTAATTATTAATTATTTTCATTTTTAATTATGGAATGTTTTTAAAATTTTTTTATTTAAACAATAATAGTTTATGTTTCGCTTCTCTTAAACTTAAAAAATATTTTAATTTAATTTTTATAGACCTTTTTAGAACATTTTAAAAGAAATTCAAATTAAATATAGCCTGTTATTTAAAATTAAAAAACTATTAAAAATTAATTTGTTTTTATTTATTTTAAATTCTAAACATTTTTAATTATCCCTCAAAACATTTTTTAAATTTAAAACACGCCCTTAACAAATAAAAATTAATCTTTTTTCCTTCACTATTTTTTCTCAACAAATAAATATTTCACAAAAAATTCTCTGGGCAAAAAATCCTTCAATATAAATATAAATGAATAAATTAATTCTTTATCCATTTATTTACCTTTTTTAATTTAAAAATAAATTTAAATTATCCCCAAAAATTAAAATTTTGTTTAAGAAAAATTAATTTTATTTTTTCTATAAATTTAACTTTTATTTAATTTACCAAAATTCCTTAAAAGAATGCCCTGCTAGAATGCCCTGCTTTTTTTTATTATTATATACTTCAATCGTAGATATAACATTAATAGAAAATTAATTAAAAACGCTAATTTAATTAGTTTTTTTAACTCTTGATTCAAAAATTATTTTTCTCAATTCTCTAGTTTAAAGTTTCAGCGATATTTTAAATTAATTTTAATAATTTTTGGAGTCTTTGTTTCTCTTTTTTTTATCATTGTGAATGTTTTGAATTAAATTAAAACCAAATTAATTTATTGTCAAATAAATATTTTCGAGAAAAGAGTTCATTGAATATCACTCTCCAAATTTTGGTGGCCTAAAATTAAAATTTAATTCAAAAATATTTTTTATGATTCTAAATATAAATTTTTGACAGTCGAACATTTATTTCATTTTTTGTCCAAATTTGTAAAGAAAAATTTTAGTATTGACCAAAAACTATAAATAAATTTCAGAAGATTATTTTTAAATATGGAAACTCCAAAACACTTGAAGGAAAGTTTATTTTCTACAAAAAATTCTGATAATAATGAAACACTTGAAGAATTTGAAAGATTTATAGAAAATAGTTTGGAAACATCGAGTATTGATGGTTTGTCCACTTCTTCGATTTCTCTTAGTTCACCACAAAATAATATAATTGAACAATTAAAGCAACGCTTAGAGAAATTGGAGGTTGGAAATTTTTTTTAATTCATTAACCACTAGGTTGTACGGTACTTCACCTGTAAATACTAAAACATAAAGAAAGATTTCCTCTCCCCAAAAATTACCCTCAAATAGGTCCAACTCTTTACTTTCCAACTTTTGTCTGAACAAATCAAATCCGGCTGAATTTACATAAAGTGTCGCCCAAGTTTTCGTTATCTTTTCCATTTCTAACTTACTCAAAATTTTTCAAAATTTATTTTAGTGATTTTACTGTTATTTATTAATATTTTTTCAAAAAAATATTGGACTCCTTATTTGATAAATATATGTTTTTCAAAAGAAACTACGTTATTTCTCTGTGTATCCAATAATTTTTTGTTGAAAAAGCTAGCTAAATTTGTTATATTTTCAGGAAATCCATGATCTCAAGTTTAAACATGAAAATGAAATTAAAGATTTGAAAAAGAATTTCCAAAAATTAACTGAAGAGAATAATGAATTAAAAGCTGAAAATGAACAAAAAATTAATTTTTTGGAAGAAAAAATTAAAAAGGTAATTAATTAATTTAATTTTTAACTTAAAAAAGTTAGCGGACATTCATGTGCTCAAAAGTCAGTTTTCAGTTGCAACTTTTTATAAATTTTTACATCAGATCGGTTTCTCCTTTCATTATTTTTTCAAAAGTTTTTTAAAAGTTTTTAATTTTTGTAGTTGTCTTCCTCTTTTATTAGTCCAAAAAAAAGAAACATTAAAGGAGTAGATCTACAAAGGTTACAGACATTTTTCTATGTACATGAGTCTACAAAATAACCGAAAACTAAAATAGTAACCAGGCAACTTAATATATTTTCAGGGTTTCCAAAAAATAAAGTTTGAAAATGAAAATAAAATTAAAAGTTTAAAACAAGAAATTCAACAATTAAAATCTGGAAATGATCGTCGGCCTGGACAAGTGGAGGAATTAACTGGAGCAAGTAATGAGATCCGTGAGTTGGAAAATAATTATGATGATTTATTCAAACGTTATGAAACAATTCGAGAACATTGTGTTCGTCTTAAAAATGTATAAAATTTTTTATTTTCTAAAATAAAAAGAGATTCTTTTAGAGTGAAAAGGAATTAAAAAATAATCTTGCTGAGGAAGCTACAAAATATGAAGAATTAAAAGATATTGCTGATTCTCAATTAAATGAGTTAAATTTTTATTTAAAATTTAAAAAATAAATTAAATTTTAGAGCAAATCTAGAAATTCAAAAAATTAAAAAAGAACACGAAGAAAATACTTTAGGGCTTAAATATCGTTTAAAAATGAAGGAAACACACATACAAACTTTGAATTTGACAATACAAGGAAAGGTTAAGAAAATTTGTAATTAAAGAAAAGTTTTATTAGAAACATTCAAGGGAATATCTAAGGCTAAGGACTGCTCTTTAAAATAATTTTGAACTCACTAAAAGTGGGGAGGGGTATGTGTGCAAACAATACTAAGTTCCCATTATAATAACTCGGAGATGGTTTACTACTTAAAAACCTCTAAAAATGTAAAATTCTTAGGATAACCAAATTGATGAATTAAATAAAATGGTTGAAGAACTTATGGAAAAGAATAGAATTTCTGGAGAGAGGGATGATCCTGAAGATGGTGGGAGTATGCTTTCTACTTCTGGTTATGAATGGTAACTCTGTTAATACAGATGATACATATATATCAGGGTTGCCGCCCGAAACCCGAAACCCGATACCCGATACCCGAAACCCGGCCTTTTTTTGTACCCGAAACCCGATACCCGAAAAGAAAATTTTCCAACCCGAAACCCGAAACCCGTACCCGATATTTTTTCCAACCCGAAACCCGTGACCCGAAATTGGTTAAAACCCGAAATTTCTACCCGAAAACTTTGCCTTACCCGATTTTTTAAAAATAAATTTAAAGAATTATAGAAATAGAAAGAAGGAAAGGGAAATAAATATTTATAATTTCTTCCATTTTTCATTATGTTGATCGGTGGTTGAATGGGTAAGGCGACTGGTTCGATATTTTCATAGGAATGAGTTCGAATCCAGGGCCGGGAAGGAGGCTAAAAAATTATTCTTTTCAAAACTAAATGTTTTTAAACTTTGATTTTCACTTTAAATTTATTTTTTTAATATTTTAAACTTAAAAAAACATTAAAATTTTAATTTAGTTACGAATTTTGTAAAAATTTTGAAAGAGCAGATGAAAGAGCCAACAATGAAAGAGCAGATTAAATAGGGGATTAAAAAGGCACCTTTTTGAATTAAAAATTTTGTTAGGAAAATTTTTTTGTTAGGAAAATTTTTTTTATTTTTTTAACATTTACCTCCTCCATGTTCATAAGCTAGAGAGGGGAATCTCCATAAATCTGAGCATATTTTAAAATTAATTAAAATTTTAATTTAATTTATGGGAGCAATCCCGACACTTCTTGGCAAAAATTTTTTTCTGAATTAGAGCTTGTGGCTTTTCGAGTCAAATCAAGTTCCAAAAACTTTGAAATTGAACGTCGTGTTTTCCTAACAACCCAGAGCTGTCTACTGGCAGCCCTCAACATTTATTGTTAATTAATAAGTAGAATATCTGCCCTAAAGGTCTGAGTTTCTCCCCTTAATTTAATTAATTACTTCCTAAACCAACAGCATATCCAATACAAGTAAGTATAAATTGCCAATCGCTAGACCATTGTGCTCGTTCGTATGTAGTAATTTTTAAGGTTGATTCCATGTTTTGTGTTGTAAATTTTTTAAATTTAAAAAAAATTTAAGAAAATTTATGATAATTAAGCCTGATTTAAATTTACATTTTTCGTTACAAAATTAATTATTAAAGTTAAAAATCAACAACTTTTCAATTTGTTTATCAAAAATTAAAAAAATTTAAATTATTATTTGTTCTATTATTCAATAAATATTGCCACTCGACAAAAGGAAAAGCACGTAATTTAATATAAAAACTTTTCCCTTCGAATAGTGAGAGGAATAAAAATTTAAAGCAAAATTGGGGAAAAAATTTTTTATTCCTAGAATGTGTTTAGATTTGTTCTCATTTTTGAAAAGAAGAATACCAGAGAGGTGAATTACACGTTTAAAAATAATTAAAAATTAGTAAGAAATTATTTTAAAAAGGGTATTTTTGTTACCCATCAGCCCTTTTCCCCATGGATCTTTAATTTCATTCTTCAAATTTTTGGTCTGAATTCATAGGCATTTATCACTTAAACAGAGTACAACGTTTACTGTTTAAATGTAAAATATCAACTCTTATCATATCCCCGTCCTTCGATGATATACACCCAAAAGTTCGGTCTAAAAGAGCCGGAAGGTATAGTACATGGAAATCATAGCAAAAATTTTAAAATCAAAAGAAACATGATTATTAAAACAAAGTCTTTTAAGACGTGTAAACCTCTTAAAGAGAGTTTGTGGGATTTGGGTGACTAAAAGGGATATTGAGAGATTCAAGTATTTATTGGTTATGATTAAGAAGGATAGTATTAAGAAAATTTTTAGTGCCATTTGATGATTCACAATCCTTATCATTTTATGAATGTCTTCTTGATCTTTAATATCTACAATTGTCATAACGCGAAAAAGATTTCCTGTCTTAAGGAAATCCAAAATTCTCAAAATTTTCGCCTGCGGCGCTGAAAACGTGAGAAATTGAAGGCTTTAATAGAGATATAGCGGAAGGATATTAGTACAAGTGGGATTTTATCAAGGTGGGATTTTACAAATATAGTGGGATTTCACCAAGATATCCCTCCTAATCCTCAAATCCCACAATGCCTCTTTAATCTCTTCAAATTTGCGTATCTCTATATCACCCAAAATCCTATTATGCAACATAGCTTGGCTCCTTACAATTTATTTCACTAATACCAACCGAACACCCGAAAATAACCCGAATTTTTCGCCAAACCCGAAACCCGTACCCGAAATTTTTGCCAACCCGAAACCCGTGACCCGAAATGAAAATTTTATAACCCGAAACCCGAAACCCGTACCCGAAATTTTTGCCAACCCGAAACCCGATACCCGAAATGAAAATTTTATAACCCGATACCCGAAACCCGTACCCGAAAATTTTTTGTACCCGCGGCAACCCTGATATATATATATTTTTAAATTTTTTTTAAAAACTTAAATTTTGTTTCGTTTATGAGGATTTTAAAAATTCATAGCATAAATTTTAATGTTTAAATTTCCGCGTTGTTTAATCAAAAATAAAAGAAAGCCCCACTAAAAATATTTTGACGATTTTTAAATTATAATGTTAAGGAAATTATTTTTCTTACATTTATTTAATTTATTTATGGGAATAGACGAGAAATATTTTTATTAAATTTTGTTGAATTAAAACGTATATTTTATTAAAAGAATAAATATTTTTATTAAAAATATTTTTATTAAAAGAATAAAATATCCACAGTTTGTTCTGTATTGTCAACACGGTTAAATCAATATTAAAACATTCATAAATTGGTAGTTGATTTAAACAAAATTCCATGGTCTTATAACCCAGAATCTTATAACCCAGATATGTTTTCTCTTTTATCCTTTTAGGTCGTTTAACCCCCGCCTAAGCTTTTTAAATGCTCTAGGTAAATAATTCTTACACCATTAAAAATCATCATTGTCCACCCTCCTGCTGCCTCGGGATTTACTTGCAAAAATAGACCCGATTACCTCTCCACTCTGTTTAATTTATATAGAATAGTACACTAGAGCTGACTATACCAACTGTCACCAGAGATCCCCATTAATTTCACGTTTCGGGAATAACTTTCCCCTCTGTATAATAATCTAAAAAAAATTTAGTACTTTGGGTGTCGACGCAGGGGTGGACCAATTTGCTGTTTGTGTTCCTAATTTGTTCTTAATTTTTAATTCTAGATACCTTCAAAACATTTTTATTTTAATTTAAAATATTCACTCAACAAATTAACTTTTTCTCTATATTCAAACCAGAATTTTCTATGGGCAAAAAATCCATATAATTTTAACATTATTTAAATTCAATTACTTTTTTTTAAAAAACGGCAAAAATAAAAAAAAAGTTTATAAAACTTCCTTGTTTTTTAAAATTAGTTTTAAATGTAAGAAAATCATTCAAATTTTCGGAAAACATAAAATAGTATTTGTGCGTGTTGAATTTTAAAATTTAATTTTCATTGAGAACTCTCTGTGGGCATAACTTTGTCTTTGATTATTATTCGTCTATCATTAATTTTTATGTAAAAAGGTTAATCTTAAGGCATATTTTGCTTACTGCAAAAATAAAAAAATCCTTAAAAACTAAGGAAAAATGACCATTCCAAGTAACTTTCAGATAGCGCCATGATGAGCATATTTTTCTTCAATTACCTTTTATTATATATAATTTAAAAAAGTTTAAACTCTCCACAATTTCACAAATAAAGAAACTAATATGTATATTTTTTTGCAAATTTAATTAAATATAGATATTTTAATTTATTTAGCAATTAACAAACATTAATAGGTAAATTCTTTACAAAATGAGTGAAGAAGGATTATCAAATGTCGAAAAACAAAACAATGATTTAATTAACCTTCAAATTAATTTTAACAATCTTCAAAAAATTTTTGTTGAGGAGAAGGAAAAGACTTGCAATCTTGAAAGGAAAAATTTTTTTCTTGAAAATAAATTTAAGGAAATGGATAAAGTTTGGATTTATTTTTGAATATTTTTTAAAATAATTTTAGAAAATTCAAAAAATAAATTTTGACAATGAAAATAAAATTGAAGAAATGAAAATAAATTTTCAAAAATTTATTGAAGAAAAATTTCAAAAGTTACAGGCTAAAAATGGTGTTTATTTAAAGCAAAAAGACGAGAAAATTAATTCTCTAAAAGAAGAAATTAAAAAGGTAAAAATAAAAATAATTATTTGAAAAATTGAGTTTTCTAAATAAAATTTAAATAAAAAAATAAATTTTAAAATTTACTTTTTATTAAAAGGCTGACAGAAATAATAATGATTTGGCAATTAAATTTAACAATTTGTATTGTAAATTTGTGGTTAGTTTATAATTTATTAATTTTAAAAATTAGAGCTCTAAAAGACGCGTCAGAATTTACACCTCTAATGAAAGAAAATTTTTTTAATAAATAGTGAGGGATGATCAAAAGTGAATTTTTTGTCTGCAACCTTCCAATATTTTCCGAATCCCTAAATCTTTTGTCCAAAAAATCCAAAAATTCTTTTGGATTTTCACCCTTATTTAAAACACACGTATAAAGCAGGGTTGCGGTTTTATTTATGGAACAGAGTGTATATCTCAAAATTGTACCGAAAATATTTTTGGAGTATTTAAATTAATTTTTTTTGGAATCTAAAAAAGGTTTCTTACAAATTTGGATGTTGTATTATTTGCCAATCTCAATTAAATCATGAAAATGTTTATATTTTGAAAAATTGTAATCATACATACCACCACTATTGTATTACTCGGTGGATTACCGAAGGGGTGAGGAAATTTATTTTTTTAAATTCTATACTGGGTAAATAACATGTATCGGGGTTTTTATGATTTTCGAATAATTTTGTTGATATTCCCTTATTTTTGTAAAATCACAAAAATTTATAATATAGTAGGAGAGTTTAACGTTTAGACTATGTGGTAAGTTCTCTCCCATCTATAAGTGCATCAACTTTTGTGGTTGATTTAATTACACCAAAAAATCCACAAATCAACCTAAATTATATTTCCAACTTTTATTTTTAACATTTTTAGGCAGAAAATTGTCCCAGTTGCCGAGTTCCTGCTACTTTGGATGATATTAAACAATTTTTTGTCGAAAAAGCAAGTGACAGTTCTGATGAGTTAGATGATGAATCTACTCAGAGTTCAAGTAATAAGACTAAATCTGTGAATTATAATTTGAATTGTGTGGTTAGTTAATAATTAATTAAAATTATTGGTACTATGCTTTTGTATCCCCATTTTCCTTTTCTTCTACCTTTTCCGAATTTGAGCGGCTATAACTTTAATGCGGTACTTATTTCCTTCCCCCCCCCTCAATCCACGTTTTAATTGAAGTGCGAAATGGTCAGTCATTTTTCCTTGCGTAAGTTTAAAAAATTTGCTTGTGGTCATATTCATCAATCTTAAATGCTTGATAAGTTCGTTTGAAACTTATATTATTCGAAAGCCCTCGATAATCGGTATCTTTTTCAGCTGGATCAGGTCTGGTCACTTGTAAGAAGGTTCCGAATTATAAATGCTTTCGAATGATATGAGAAAAGATAGCTCTCAAATTCGGAAATGGTAGAAGAAAAGGAGAATGCAGGGTTATTAAATAATTTTTTAAAGAATTTTGTTAAAATTAAAAATAAATGGAGTGAAATTAATAGTGGACGTAGTAAATGTTGTGAAAATAATTGTATAAATGCGAAAAAACCTATTGGAAATTGTATTAAAGGAAATGGATTTGTAAATATAATTAATGACGAAGATATTAAATATATTAATAGTTTGAATAGGAAAAGAGGTAGATTAGGTAAATGAAATTTTTTGAATTTAATTTTATTGGCAATATTTTAAGGTCAAGATCATTTTGTTCGAGTTCATGCAGAAAATTCATTTAAAAACCCACACAGCTGCTTTAATTATTCTTTATATTATTTTGAAGTTAAATGTATATTTGAAAGCCATAAATCTGCAGTTGGGATGGGTATTGGATTTAAAAATTGTAACACAAATAAAATTGTTATGCTTTATCCAAAGTTTGAAACAATTGAAAACGAGAAGAATGAAGTATTTAAACTTTCATCATTCTCTTGGGAAGATTTTGATATTTTTGGTTGTGGATTAGTTTATCCTCCAACTAATATGACGAATAAATTCCCTTATATTTTCTTTACACAAAATGGAAAACAAATAGGTTAATAAATATTTAATTAAAAATTATTTAACAAAAAGTTTTTTAAAGGTAAAGCTACTTTAGTAAAGGACAATTTTGATAAACCTCGTGTTGTTCTGAGATGTTGTTCGATTGAAACAAACTTTGGAAATGATTTGAAGTCAAAACCTTTCAAATATGACATTTCAAAACATTTAGTCGTTAAAGAATTTAATTGAAAATTTGTTTTTTAATTACTTATTTTTAATTTATTTTATCGATTTTTAAACTTATTAAAAAATTAACTTCTGTGTCATATTTTAACAGAAATTATTATTATTTAATTTTGTTTATTTGATTTAATCTTCTTATCACACTCTTAAATTTTAAAAATTATTTAAAAAATTGCAAATATTCGAATTTTTCAACAATTTTTTATTTATAAAATAAAAAGTAAATCTCTGTTAAAAACAATTCTTTAAGAATATTGGTGTTGAGGGTTTTTTAAAAATCAAATAATTTAAAAATTTGTGGTCTAAAAATATTTTTTTCAAATTAAAATTTATTTTCAATTTATTTGTCTTTTGTCAACCAAAAGATAATTTTAAATAAAAAAATATTTTTAGCACCACAATTGTAAATTTACAAAATTTAATTTAAATCATTTTCCATATTTAATACATTTCACCCCCTTGTTGGCGCAAAACCAAATCAACAATACAATTATTTCCGATTTTGTAATGGCTGAGTTTATCTAAAATTATTTCTTGAATTCAAATTAAAAATAAGTTTTTCTAAAAATAAATAAATATAAATTTACATTTGTCTTGGAGTTGTTGACCGGAATAAATCTAAAATAAATATCTTTATTTAGTTTATTGTAATCCTAATCTACTCCTAATTCTCTTTCCAACTCCCTCTAGTCAATTTTTTGATTAAGAAGTTTATCCAATTTAGATGGCAACCCGACCACGAACCCCGACATGCCTTCCCCGGCAAACCCCGATCCCCGACAGACCGGCCCGAGTTGCTACCCTAATCTAATTAGATATCAAAAAATACTATTTTTAAGAGAAAACAGTACTAAAAATACTATTCTCTTACCAAACGTTGTTCTTCAACTGTTTGACCTTTACGCTCAAAAACTTTGTTCTTCATATCCAAAATAGTATTGTTTGGCTTAATTTAAATATTTATTTTAAATATTTTTCAATATAATTTTACTTGCATTTCCAAAGTAAATTTGCTGTTATTCAAGTCTCTAACAAGTACTTGGATTTTTGCGTTAAGTAACTAAAAAATTAAATGAATGAGAAAATTAACCCAATGAACAGCTGTTTGAATTTTATTCATTTCTTTTATTTTAAGTTTATTTTTAGACCAAAAATATTTCTAATTAATTAATATTCACAAATAATCTCAATGCTCTAGATTCAGTTTATATTTATTTTAAATATTTTTCTGTTAAATTAACCCTCAATTTTATTAAATTAACTCACAGTCGGAGTTCGTATAACCACTTTACTTGTACCTTCAGTAAACTCATCATCTTCAGATTCCTGCGAATCATCACCCGCTTCTTCAATAAAAAGTTGCTTAATATCATCCAAAGTAGCATGAGTTCGGCAACGGGGACATGTTTCTGACTAGAAATGTTAAAAATAGAATGTAAATCCTCTATTTTTTAATAAGGTTGGAATATTTAAGCTAAATTATAGATTTACCAAAAGTCGGAGTAATGTAAAGAAATTCAAAATTTAATTGACAGTCGATAGTTTCCCTTATATAAAAAAGTATAGGCAACCTAAATAAGAGAGGCAGTCCCCCACCCAAAGGTCAACCAACCTAAAAACCACTATCCTACAGGGAGGTCCGAATGATCTAGTCACTTCATCGAAGTATTAAAATTTTAAAAAATAAATTTCCTCACCCCTCCTTCAATCCAACGAGTAATACAATTTTTATGGTATGTGTGATTACAATTCTTCAAAGTATAAATATTGTCAGGACGCAAACGAGATTGGCAAATAGTACACCGACCAAGTCGGAGATAAACCATTTTTTAGACTTGGATAAATTGAAATATTTTTTGGATTTAATGAAAATAGTATAACTTAAAAAATAAGAAAAGAGGAAACTGAATTTGAATGAATTTAATTTAAAAAATTTATTTTAAAATCAACCGGGAAATGGATAGAATGAAAAGAAAATGCTCTAAAAAGTATAAATAAACTAAAAAATAAAATATATGTATAATTTAAATAAAAATAATTTTAAACAAAAAATTAACTCATCCCCCTTTTAAATATCTCTCATATTATCTCTCTTCTTTTGCCAAAAAAATTTAAATAAAAGTAAAGGTCATATTTTTCTTTCTTACAAATAATATAACATTATGTTTAATTAAAATTTTATGATCAAACTGCATTCTACAACAAAATTTGCTTTCTGGATCTTTCGCATGTGTTCTTTTAATAAATACAGAGGGACTAGCGCTACAAAGCGAAAATTTTTGGATTTTTAAGTGTCTTGAATTTTTGAGTAAATTAAGATAGACCAAAACTGGCTGAGTTGACTAAAATGATCTGCGCATGTTGGGGAATAAATTTACATAGACGAGGGGACCTATAAAACGAAAAAAACGAAAAAATTACAGACGCCAAACAAAATTTTTATTTAACAAATTCAAAAAATATTTTAAAAATTGATAATTTAAATTGATAAAAGTAATTCAAAAAATAAAATTAATCGGAAAAAAATCTATAAGATTCTTTTGAACTAAATGTTTTGAAATGTCATATTTAAAAGGTTTAGATTCCAAATCGTTCCCAAAATTAGCTTCAACTGAACAACATGTTTGGTATATAAATGGTTTATATGAGTTGTAATTGTCCAATAATAAAGTAGCTAAACCTTAAAAATATTTAATTGAATAATTTTAATTAATTAGGGTAATCAAAACATGGAAATAAATACATACATGTTTTATTTTCGGATATTTCTTGATGAGGGAGGGTCAAAATTGTCCAAATAATTTAGGACCTGATTTTTAATGAAAACAAATTTGGTATTTATTTTTTTTTGCCCAACTCTATTGTAAATATTTACCAATTTGTTTTCCATTTTGTGTAAAGAATACATAAGGAAATTCATTAGCTGGAGGATAAACTAATCCACAACCAAGGATATTACCATCATTGAACTCTGTTAAAAGTTGAAATTTTTCCCATCTATCGGTTAAAAGTGTAGCATCCTTTGTACAATACCAAATAAGTCTCTTTGTACTTAAATTTTCAAGACCGATAACCATCCATGTTTTTCCACTATTTATCTCTCTTTCAAATTTACATTTAATTTCAAAATAATATAAAGAATGATTGAGACTATTTTGTGGGTTGTAGAATGCTTTTTCTGCATAAACAAAAACACAATGATCGTAACCTAAAATGTATATTTTCCATTAAAAAATTCTATAATTGGTGTCAACCCTGAATAAACATACCGAAGACCTATTGACCCTGAAAACCCAAAACTTTTGTAACAGAATATTGTGGGATTTGGAATGATTCGGATAGACACCTCAACTCAGAGTGGTTAACACTCAAAACACTGTATCATAGGTTGTAAAATGCAGAACTAGGTATTTATAATATCTACTTATCTCCATAGGGCAGGGTATTTACCCCGCTAAACCACTATATTCCTTTAAAAAATTGTAGGTTTTCAAGGTTCAGGGGTGGATTCTCTTAATTTACCTCCTTTCCCTTCATCACCATTAACATATTTAATATTTTCATCATCAATTAATTTTCCAAATCCATTTCCTTCAATACATTTACCAATAAGTTTGCTTGTATTACAATATTTTTTGCAGCAGTTATAGTATCCACAACGAAATTTACCCCATTTATTTTTAATTTTAACAAAATTCTTTTAAAAATTATTTAATAATTTAATTTTATTTAATTAACAAACTAACCACATAATGATGGAAATTCAAAGTATTTAATTTAATCAAATCGCCAAAAATTTTATCATATGAATCACTTGCCTTTTTATAAATAAATTAATATTTAATTAATTATAATAAATACTTATTTTTTAAATTATAATTTTAACAAAAATTTTATAATTTGTAATTAAGGAAAATATGTACATTTAAAAAATTCAATCAGTTAATAAGGAGGGAAAAAGAGATTTGGAAGGATTGAGGGTTAATTGATTGAAATCGCTTGGGCAATGAGTGATATTGGGTGAAGAGAAACCATCGATAATACACCGATATCTTCCCCAAATCCCTTAAACTCCCTGATTACCTCCAAATACATATATCTTCATTAATTCCTGACATTTCTAATCCATTTCCGGATAATTTAAATTTTGTGATATCCCCTTCCACTCCTAACCATTGATATCACGGCCTAATCCCTCCAAAGACCCGATACCCATCCAAATCCACATGAATCCATAATCTTCTACCTTTTTCGGAGTTTTTTAATCCAGCGTGAGGGTGGAAAAATAAAAAAACCGAACATAAACTTTCGGTTAACCGAACCCAAAATCTTCGTTTTTCGGTTCGGTTTGAAACCGACAACCCTAGTAGTAATGGATGTTTTGTATTTCCGGTTCAGAAAAGGTAAAATTTAAAAAATTACCTTTATAATTTCTTCCTCCAAATAATTAATATTCTCATTTTTCTGTTTTAAAAAATTTCCATTTCTAGCTTTTGATTTTTTAATATTTTCTTCAATTAATTTTTGAAAATTATGTTTTATTACATCAATCTCATTTTTATTATCAAATTTTATTTTTTGAATTTTCTAAAAATAAATTTAAAAAAGAAATATTTAATAAAAATATCCAAACTTTTAATTCATTTTCAAGAAAAACATTTTTCTTTTCTAAATTAACAGTCTTTTCTTTCACTTCAACAAATGTTATTTGAAGATTGTTAATTTTAGCTTCAAGTTTAATTAAATCATTTATCTCTTTTTCAATAAAAATCCAATCAGAATCTGTTGATGACCCTTCTTCAGCCATTTTGTAGAGAAATTTTAATTAAAAAAACAGAATTAAAATAAAATCTGTTGAAATAAATTTTATGTAAAGTAAATTCTTATTAAGTATACTGCATATGAAATAATTACCCTGGGTAATTATTGTTTTAATCTCTACTGGTAATAGAGCGGAGGGTAAGTTATCACTCGATATCCCCTTAATCTACACAAATCCCCAGAAATATAATTATCAATTGATTTCCCACCCGGAGTCAACATGGAGCAGCGCCGGAACCGGAGCCAATTTTTAGTTCTTGGTTCTAGTTCTTGTAACATTTGACAGAGAATTAAAAGTAATTTAAAAAAATCAAAATTTTCGACTCTTTAATAAAAAAGTTATGATCTAAATACTAACTTTCAAAAAATGTGATTTTTCGGCACTTTATCGGTCATAGTAGCTTTTTTCCTAGTCAGTGAAAGATTTTTATTTTATGGTAGCTTGTAGTGTATTTAATTCTCTATCAAATTGTATCAGGAACATTAAAAAGTTTTGGGCTCGGAACGCAAACTTAGTGTACCGAAGAGTACTGAAAATAAATAAGATGAAACAATTAGTATATATAAGGACTAGGAAGGGCGGTAAGATGAAAAACGGAGAAAAATGTATTTGATAGATCAAAGGAATTAGAGGTCTGAAGGGCAAAAATTTAAATAAGATCAAAGGGAAAATATTTGAAAGTTGGAATGAGGGAATAATTTGAATTCGTAAAGAAATGGGGAAAAATTTATAAAACATTAAAATTATTAAAATATATTTAAATCGCGAATATTTTAAAAATAAAAGATAAAAAAATGTTTTGAGGATATCCGGATCCGAATCCGGATATCCGAATCCGGCAACCTTACTACTCAGACTTAAGAATTAATTTTTTATCCATTTGCTTTAAATACACAGCATTTTCATTTTTCAATTTTTTAAATCTTATTTCAATTAATTGTTCAAAATTTAGTTTCATTTCTTTAGATCTTTTCCATTCTCCGAAAACTTACATAAATCAAATTAGGTATAAAATCAATGGCAACCTGCTTCCTGATTCATTTGTACACCAGAAAATCCATTACCAGAGACACCCCCCCTTAGATCATTTATAAAATGAATTGGAGTCCAAATTTCATTTGGTCTGTGTAGGAGGGGAGTCAACGGTACTTGATGGTATTTGTGTCACAGGTTAATAGGGAAAGGATTTTAGGTTTTCTGAAAAAGTTATTTTGTGACAAGCTCAAATCTGTTGTTATTTTTTGAATATTTTTTGTTTGCGTGAAATTATTGACATATATTATTTGAACGGGGAACGTCCAGGTTAATAGGGATAAGATTTTAGAACGGGGCACGTCCAAGTAGGCGCAAAGCCATAACTAGCTGTAAGATTTCTGGACCTTAACAATCTGGACCAATCTGTTTAGCTTGATGAAAGGAATCGTTTAATACTAAATCTTGAAAGATTCGAATATCTTGGAGCAAGTTATGGCTTTGCGCCTACCTGGGATGCACCCTTCTAGTGCTTATACTGTATTTATATTTAAAATATTCCTTCAACAAACAAATAAATACTTTTTTCCTCAACATATATTCACAATAAAACTGTGTCTGGGTAAAATAAACTTCAATATACATAATATTTTTTATTCATTTACTTTATCATTTTTTCCATCAAATTAAATTTTTGATTAAGAAAAAGATTTTAAATTATTCTTTCTTAAATTTATTCATTTCTTTTTTAAAGGAGTTGTTTTAAAGACGGGGATTAATTAAAAATTATTTTAAATCAAATAAAATTTTATCAACTTTTTTGGGAATTTTGAACTTTGTCCCGGCCAGGTCATCCCGATCTCTAGTTCACACACCCAACATCAGCATAGGTTCTACTCACAGAAACTGGTGATTTACTGCATAAATTATGGTAAACCCGCACAGTTCGAACAATAGATTCTAACAAGGTTCTACTTTACGGGCCCAAATTTTTCTCACGCAAATTTTTCTCACGCAGAGAAAAATCGAATAAATTTCGAAGTCGAAAAATGTTCGATTGGACTATGAGATCATCCAATCTCAGATTCTAACCTATGAAAAATAGAATGGCCACCTCCAATTGAATGACCCCTATTTGGGGGTATCGAAAAATAGAGTGGCGGCCATTCTATTAGAATAAATACGGTATGTATACTTTAACACTTAAGAATTTACAGAATTAATTAAAATTTTTCTACAAAATGGCTGAAGAAGGATTAAATTCTGATTTGGAATCAAAAGTAAAATTTTTTATAAATTAATTTATAAAATATTTTCCCATTTTAAGCTGAATAGACGAATTGATGATTTAATAAAATTACATACAGAATTTGAAAATTTACAAACAAAATTTAATGAAAAAAAGAAAAAAAGTGCTAATTTAGAAGAGAAAAACAATTCTTTAGAAAATGAAATAAATGAGACTAAAAAAGTTTGTGATTTAAATTAAATACAGTCAATCACCCATTAGCACCTTTAATCCACACAATCCTGCCATATCCCTATTAATTCACTAAATCCCTCATAATTCCCCTTTAGCCTTTACCACTCGACCTTAACCTTACGGCCATTTCTTTAAAATTCAATTAAAATTTTATTTTTTACCAAAACATATATTGGACTGTTAAATATAAAAATAATCTAAAATTTTGACAGTCTAATCTAAAAATTATGAATTTTTTAGTAATGTATCCTGCGTGCCCAAATTTTTCTGCACTAAAGGTGTTTAAAGCAGGGTTTCGATATCTGCGGATTTTTCCTCATTTTGTGGTTTTTTGATAGGGCGATGAGGATTATTTTTAAAAATGCGGATTTGCGGATTTTTGTGGTCTTTCAAAGATTATGAGGATTTTTTATATTTTCTTGTGGTTTTTAGCATAAAATGTCATTATTTTTTTGCTAAGACCTTCTAAAATCCTCAAAATTTTCGCCTGCGGCGCAAAAAAGGAAGGAATTTGTGTCCTTCGCCTTCCAAAATCCTCAAAATTTATTGCCTGGCCTGAAAATGAAAGATTTTTGGCTTAAGGATCTTCCAAAATTAAAAAAATTTTCGCCTGCGGCGCTGAAAATAGAAGAAATAAAAATTTACGAATCTTCCGCGACAAAAATGCAAGTGTAATTTTTTAAATGATTATCGGATTTTCATAAGATGATCATTAGTAGTAAAAAAATAGCTTAATTCAATTGTAGAAGACGAAAAATATAATGCATAAAGTGATTTTAATTCAATTTTTGTGTTTGATAACTTTTTGCGGATTTTGATATAAAATGCGGATTTTTTTTTATCAAATTTGCGGATTTTTAAAAATTCGAGATCGAAACCCTGGTTTAAAGCTTTACTTATAATTTCCAAATATTTTTTGGAAATATTTAAATTAGTTTTTATTTAAATAAAATTTAATCCAATAATTTTAGAAAATTGAAAAAACAAATGCTGATAATGAAAATAAAATTGTGAAAATAAATTCTGACCATGAAAATGAAATTAAAATTTTAAAAGAAAATATTCAACAATTAAAAACTGGTAGTGAACAAAAAGACAAAAAAATTAATTCTTTGGAAGGACAAATTAAAAACGTAATTAATTAGAATTTTTTGAAAATTAAATAGTATACTGGAATTTAAATAAAAATATGAAAGTTTTTAAAATATTTTTAATCAAGTTTTACATTTTACCTATGCAAAAAGATTTTATTTTAAAAGGAAATAGTGTTAGAGGGCCAAGACTCCGATACTTTCTGCATGCTTATGTCATTCTAAAGTGCTCTGCGAGCTAGACATCTAAATCAATCCCGAAGTCTCAACTATGGGACAAGAAACAGGCCCTTAAAAATTAGAAAACCATAGTTCTGGACCCTCAAACACAATTTTAGCATAAAGATATTTATTAATGGTACTTATGCTTTATACCTATGTCTACAAGCACAAGTTATTTTACTTTCAGTCATTTTTTTTGTAAAAGTTGGAAATGTCAATTTTAATTTACTATACGAATTTCGGGGAAACCGACAAATCCTTAGTAGATAGGTCAACACTGGATCATAGTAGGTTCTGACATGGAAAGCTTGATATCTAGAGTTATATTGACCATCTGAAACTTTAATAGGAAAAGGAGAGAAGGAAAATAAAAGAAATTGTTGGCATATAAAATATGTTTTAATTTAATTTATATTAAAAGGCGAATGATTTATTTAACAAAAAGATTGGTGATTTAATAACTAAAGTAGATAATTCTATTTTCAATTCTGTGGTGAGTTTATAGTTTAACAAAAAAAATATTGGTAATAGTTTAGAATTCGCCCCCCCCCTTTTTTTTCTATTTTTTCCTAGTCTCTTCACATTTTATGGCAAATTATATATCATTCGAAAGAGCTCTTCAAGCTGAGTCGAATGACATTGAAATCAATGAAATTTGACTTAAGTGAACAAAGTTGTGACCGTTTATTTTATCCACCTGCATTGGCACAAAAAGTTTACCCAACTAGGATTTAGCTGCATAATTTTGGTAAGAATGATCAGATCTAGCCAATCTTGATATCATTCGACCAAGCTCGAAGAGCGCTTTCGAATGATATATGATAAATTATGTATCAAACAAAAAAGCTCAAAATGGTCAGGGAAACGGTGGGAAACGGTGAAAAAAAAGGGGGGGGGGAATTCCAAACTATTACCAAAATGGTCAATATAAATTTTAAAGAAGTTTGTTAATAATAAAAATAAATGGAGTGGATTTGATAGTGGATACAGAAAATGTTGTTCCAATAATTGTATAAATACAAACAAACCTAATGCTAATTGTATTAAAGGATATGGATTTGGAAACATAATTAATGATGAAAATATTAAATATATTAATTGTTTGGAGGGGAAAGGAGGTAAATTACTATTGAATTTTGAATTCTAAGAAATATTTTTAGTTTATGATCAAGATGTTAGTATTTATGCAGAAAATTCATTTAAAAAACCTCAACATTCTTTTTATTATTCTTTATATTATTTCGAAATTAAATGTAAATTTGAAAGAGAGTTAAATAGTGGCAAAACATGGATGGTTATTGGACTGAAACATTTAAGCACAAATAAATATATTAGGTATTATGCAAATGGAACTACAATTTCAGATGAGAAAGGAAAATCAGTTAAACTTTCAACATCTTTCAATAATAATGATATTTTTGGTTGTGGATTAATTTATCCCCCAACTAATAAATTAAATGAAGAATTTCCTTATGTTTTCTATACACAAAATGGAAAACAAATTGGTAAAATTTAATTGAAAATTTTATAAAATTATTCTTAAAGGTAAGGCTACAATAATAAATGAGAATTATGAATCCCCATGTGTTTGGCTGCAGTGTTGTTCTGTCGAAGCAAACTTTGGAAATAATTTGGAATCAAAACCTTTTAAATACGACGTTTCGAAACATTTAATTCTTAAAGAATTTTATTGAAAATTTTTTTGATTAATGTTTAATTTTATTTATTTTTCATTCAATTACTGAGATTTTTCAAATTTAATTTTAATCTGATCATTTTGATTTACAAATAAATTAACCATTTTTATTTGACTTCTGGTTAAGGTTTAAATGACCTGGTTAAATGACCAAGTTATTATGATACCATTTTTAACAACTTGCTCTTATGATACGGGCCCGTGGCGATACTTTGGGTGTCGATACTCTGGGGATAGACTCAACCCAGACATTTTTTTCTTCATCTTAAAATATTTGAAAAAAGTATGTCAACCCTAAATGTAATGCGGCAAAATAAATAAAAGGAAATGCATTTGTATTTAATTTCTTAAAGAATTACATATTTAATTTTTTTAGAAAAAATTTGAATTTATTATTACCTATATTTATAGAGGCGCGCTCACCCCCGGGTGAGTTATATATATTCAAATTATATAAAGTTTCTGATATGAAATGCCATATCTATGGCATGCCCTTTGTGGCTGTTCAAACTGTATCAAAGTGTTTAGGATATCATATATCGCATATGACACTGCGACATGATACGGGGGGATATGGCACTACCCATAAATGTATCAATTTAAAGTGGATACATCCGCATTGCTAGTAGGTCTATCATCTCGCAGATATGAAACGGATATACATGCCAGTAGAAACACGCGCGAATGACATGTTATAAATATGATATAAGGTCTCTCTTATTTTATGACAAATTTGAACAGAAGCTAGTAATACATATGGCTGAAGAATCTGATTGGATTTTGCTTGGAAAAGATAAAAATGATGTTAAAAAACTTGAAACTAATTTTGACAATCTTCAAATAAAATTTAATGAAGAGAAGGAAAAGAATTTCAATCTAGAAAAGAAAAATTATTTTCTTGAAACTGAATTTAAGGAAATGGATAAAGTTTGGTTAATTTACTTAAATATTCTTTTAATAATTTTAGAAAATTCAAAAAATAAATTCTAATCATAAAAATGAAATTGAAGAAATGAAACAAAATTTTAAAAAATTAATTGATGAAAATAATAAAAAATTAAAAGCTGAAAATGATCAAAAAGATGAAAAAATTAATTTTTTGGAAGAAGAAATTAGAAAGGTAAATAAAAATATTTATTACAATTTTTGCGTCCATTGGAATTTTTTGTGGATTTTAATGAGGTTTTAAGTAGTGTATTTATTGCTCTATAATAGTCTAGGCCCTCAAAGACAATTTTCCCAACAAAAATTAATGATTACAATCAACCCAATTTATCTAAAATAGTTTTGGTACTTTTCTGTTATTGGGCCACAATTAAAAATGTTGTAGAATGTGATAAACAAAGACAAAATTCTCATTCGAAAGAGCAAAATTACAAGGGACTGAATTTGTTGGAATAATTTTTTTTGTGCTAATATGGGGGGTGGGTCGGAATTTCAAGGCTGAAAATCGGTAAAATAAATAGATTTATGTCACTGGTGTATGTAGAACCCTGCGAAAATTGACTTTATCAAAGCGCGACACCTCCCTCTCCATGCTGACACCCATAGGGTTATTTTTGTATTGTAACTTAGTCCAAACTTATTAGATCGCTTCGTATATTAATTTATAATTTATATAAATTTTTTAAATAATTCGATACATAATTTTGTACATAAATCCTCAAGATAAGTTCCTACAATGAAAATAAAATCGAGGAAATAAAGCAAAAATTTCGAAAATTAATGGAAGAAAATAATACACAGTTAATTACTTTGAACAATATGTGTTGTAAATACCGTATTTTCTCTAAAATAACCCCCCCCCTCTAAAATAACCCCCCCTCTAAAATAACCCCCCTCTAGAGGTCGATCGAAAAAAATAACCCCCCCCCCTCTAAAATAACCCCCCTCTAAAATAGCCCCCCCCCCTAAAATATTTAATTATTTTTTTGGCATTGCTATTTTTCAAACCACAGCACGGTTTAATCCCTATATTTCAATAAGATTAGAAATGATTATGGGGGATATCAGGGATTTGGAGGGATATAAGGGGATTCTGATGGATTAAGGGATGGCGGTGGATTAATATTGATTCGGGGATTTGGAGAGATATTAGGTATTAGGTGTGAATTTATGAATTAAAAGAGATAAGTATTAAGAGTATTTTTTCACTTTTATTCAATCAAATGTCCGATATCCTCCCAAGTCCCTGATATCTCAAATCCATTGATTTCCACCTTAATCCAGTCAAATTGGATTTTGAGAGGTCCACTAATAATCTTTTACTTCTTAAATCTCATAATATTCAACTTAATCCTCCAGCATTTCCCTTAATCTCTTAAAATCCATTAATATCCAACGATGTCTACTCCACTAATTCCATCCACTTGATCTCTCGACGAAGGATTAAAGTCATGTCACATTGACTTTAATACCTGAAAATGCCAAGATAGGCATCTTAATCCAATCCCTTTTAATATTATTAAACTTTGGGACTTAACTGAGTTATATAAAAGTGGGATAATAATCTAAAATAAATTTTTAATTAGGTATTTCGAGCCTAAACGAAGTCTAGGATGAAGAGGAGTACTTGATGGAAGTTTTTGTGCTAGGATTTTCGTTAAGAAACCTTTAGTTTGTGATGAATTCTCTTAAATTTTAGAAAAATATTATTCAAAATTTGGTAAAAAATTTTGGTTTTCAGAAAATTTAGAGATCGAAAAAAATAACCCCCCCTCTAAAATAACCCCCCTCTAGAGGTCGATCGAAAAAAATAACCCCCGGGGGTTATTTTAGAGAAAATACGGTATGTGGTTAGTTAATAGTTTATGAATTAATTTAAAGGCATTAAATATTTATTTTAAAGAATTTTATTCATATTAAAAATAAATGGAGTGAATTTAGTTGTAGATGGAAATGTTGTGAAAATAATTGTATAAATACAGACAACCCTGTTGGTAATTGTATTAAAGGAAATGGATGTGTAAATTTAATTAATGATGAAAATATTAAATATTTAGTGGGGAAAAGTGGTATGTATGGTGTGTAACAAAATTATAAGGCACCCACAATTTTTTCCATATTACAAGTTTTTATTATTCATATCAACTTGTAATTTTTATATATTAATTATCCTGTTACTAAACCATTATTTCCAAAGTTTTATGATTTTATGTTGAGTTTAAATTTTTTTATGACGCTTTTTCACTAAAATAGGTGTAACAAAATTATAAGGCACCCGGGCTATTTTGTAGCAAATTTTATGGGCTTTCAAATGAGCTCAAAAGAAAAATTTTTAATTAAGCTCTAGGGGGTAAAAATATTTTTTGAAGTACTGTACCCCGATTTCCCGTTGATTTTTGGGATTTGAGATCTCAATGAAGAAAAAAGTTACAGACTTCGAACTTTTTACTTTTCGACTCATTATCGATGGAAATGTTTACAGGAATTTTTGTAGAATTTTTGGAGCATTGTAAATTGAAAAATGTTAGGGTGCCTTATAATTTTGTTACACCTATTTTAGTGAAAAAGCGTCATAAAAAAATTTAAACTCAACATAAAATCATAAAACTTTGGAAATAATGGTTTAGTAACAGGATAATTAATATATAAAAATTACAAGTTGATATGAATAATAAAAACTTGTAATATGGAAAAAATTGTGGGTGCCTTATAATTTTGTTACACACCATATATTATAAATTTTGGTACTTGTGAGTTATCTCATACAAGTTCTTGCGGACATATTTATTCAACACATTCACTTAATTTCCCTGTGGTATTATTCAATTATTGAATCCGCATAATATTTTTGAATTATTCAAAAAATTTAATAATAAAGATTTTTGCAATTTCGCTAGAGTGATAATGAGTACGCATAAATATGTCCACAAGGAACTGGTAAGAGAAAACTCACAAGTACCAAAATCTTTTCTTTGGGAGCAGACCAACGTACCGCAGTGAAATAGCTTCGTTCAAAATTGTCAAATTTGGGATGCCTTGGCATGGTTCGATTAGGCTCGTCGAGATGCATCTGACCATATCAGTGCGTCCCGGATTGGGCATTTTTGAACGAAGTTCTAGCTCTGCGGTACGTTGCGCTTGTGATAAGTTGAGGGTGTAACCCTTTTTTTACTTATAATTTTTTAAAAATATTTTTAGGTTGTGATAAAAGAGTTGTTGTCTACACAGAAAATTCATTCAAAAAACCACAAAATTGTTTAAATTATTCTTTATATTATTTTGAAATTAAATGTAAATTTGAAGGAGAGTTAAATAATTATGGAAAATATATGGTTATAGGTCTTAAGACTTTAAGTACAAATAAAGTAATTATTTATTTTGCAAACAATGCTACAATATATAACGAGAAGTTTGAAGGATTTAAACTTTCAAAACTTTACTTTAAAAATAATGATATTTTTGGTTGTGGACTAGTTTATCCTCCAACTGATAAATTCAATGAAGAATTTCCTTATGTTTTCTTTACACAAAATGGAAAACAAATTGGTTAATATTTACTGATTGAAAAAATTTTTACGGAAAATTTTTTAAGGAAGAGGTGTATTATTAAAAGATAATTTTGAATTGTATAAACCATATGTTGCTTTGAGCTGTTGTTCTGTTGAAGCAAACTTCGGAAATGACTTGGCGTCAAAACAATTTAAATATGACATTTCAAATCATTTCATTAATAAAGAATTTTATTAAGAGTTTTTACACGTTTTGATTTACTTTTTATTAATTAAAATATGTAGCCACTTTTGTACTTTTAAATTAATTGCACATTTCTTGATTTGTTAAAATTGTTGAATTAAATTCGTAAATTAAATTGAATTAATATTTTTGATAAAATTAAAGTATACTCCACATCATTATTCCTTCCTCAAAGTTAAAAATGGTTTCTCAACCAGTGATGCGAGAGTTCCAGTTCCGGAACCGATGCGGTTCCGAAACTGGAACCGATAGAGGTCTGGAACCGGTTTGGAACTGGAACCGTGGAATACTCTAAACCTTTGAGTTTTGAGGAGCTAAAAAATTTTTGGAACTGGAACCGGTTCCAGAACTGGAACTGGAACCGCCAAAATTAAAAAAAGCGTTTCCGGAACTGGTACCGGTTCCAGAGAAATTTTGGAACTTCCGCATCACTGGTCTCAACTTCACAACAGAAATTTTACTGCAGCAATGCAATTTAAAAATTTCACAGCTTAAAGCTTGCCAAAATCTAAGACTAAATATGAAACTCAATATGAAAATTGAAGGAAAAAAATATTATATGTCAATGGGTCTCGTTTGTTCGCTTACTCTTATACATAAAACCAATTTATCCGAAATCAAAAACAAAAATTAAAAAATTGATCTTTTTGTTATAAATCAATTAAACTTTAAACATTGAAAATTCTTGTTATATTTTCCTCAAAATATTTATTTTCCAATCAATCCAAATCAGAATCTTCATAAAATTCTTTAATCACAAAATGTTTTGTAATGTCATAACAAAAAGGCTTAAGTTCCAAATTATTTCCAAAATTTGCTTCTACAGAGCAGCATCTTAACCAAACAGTCGGCAAATAAGAGTCAAAATTTTCTTCCAATAATATTGCTTTACCTTGAAGATTAAAAGAATATTAGTGTTGGAGGTGGACAATGCAATGGGGTAAGAGCCCCAGAATAAACGCTGAAAGTGAAGTGTAGGGATACCGGATGATTTGCCTGGAATAAGGTAGATTTGTGGAAATCGGTCGATTTGGGAGGCAGTTTCTCTTTTAATCTTTTTCTGTTACAATACAACATTTCTACCATGACGCTCTCTATAATTCCCTCCAAATCCAATAAAGCAAAATATCTAACCAATTTCCTTCCCATTTTGAGTAAAGAAAATATAGGGCAACTTTTCAGACTTTGTAGTTGGTGGATAAACTAATCCACACCCAAAAATATCTTCATCCTTCCAAGAAAAATCTTCAAGTTTAAATAATTCATCTTTTTCGTTATCAATTGTTCCGTCCTCTGCATTCAAACTAATCGAATACTCATCATTTTTGAGATAAATATTTATCCAGTTGTTATAACCAATTTTCTCTCCCTCTATTTTAACTTTAATTTCAAAATAAAATAAGGAATAATCTAAGCATTCTTCTTCTGGTTTTTCAAAATAATTTTCAGCATAAACACCAATGTTCTTATTAAAACCTAAAAATATTGAAGGTTTTAATAAAATCAATCAAAATTTGAAAAAAGTCCTGAAGTTTTTTAGGGATAAGGGGAAAAACTCAGCACCGACAAAACACAAATTTACTCGACCTATTGAAAATGCATATTTTTCTCGTTGAACCATATTTTGTCTTGACTGTGATCCAGAATAACTGTTTTTCGGATTTCCTTTCTGATACACTGACATTTGAAGAAAATCAAGGCTTTCATTGGTAAGCCCTGAAACCCACCCGGATCAGAGTCCAAAAAATCAGTTTCGCGATTTTGGGGTTTTATTCCCACAACTTTTTATCCCTAAAGATGATATAAACTGCCAAATTGAAACAGTCAGTTTAGAAATCAACAAAAATATAAATTAATTCACCTTTACCCTCACAATTAATATATTTAATTATCCCATCACCAATTAATTTAACAAATCCATTCCCTCTAATACATTTTGTATTTTTTGTGTCAACTCCATCCAAACATTTATTAACACAACAAGAATCATTTTTAGCCTCAACCCATCCATTTTTAATATTTACAAAACACTTTAAATATTTAAATATAAAAATTTTTTTAATAAATTCTAACCGCTCGTTTACAATTTTTAGTTAATTTTTCCAATTTATTTGTTAATTCCCCCATCTTTTTTTCATGAGAAATACGCATCTTTAATTTAAATTTTAAAATAATTTTTCTGATAAATTAGAGAATTTTCACCTCATTCATTTGTTTCTCAAGAGAATTATTTTTCTCTTCAAGTTTAGCATTCTTTTCCTTCTCCTCATTAAATTCAATTAAAAGATTGTCAAGTTTTGTGTGAATATCAATATCATTATTGTTTACAATTTGCTAGAATTGAAATTAATGTATTTTTGTGTTATCTCCCCATTTTTCTTCTACTTTCTTTTTATGTACCTTCTCCAAAAAAGTAAGTACACATCAGAGATTCTGCCGGAACGATTCTTCCCAAAAATAGGGATCGCGATTTCACAATTTCATTCAGAATTCCCGTTCCAGATTTCCAAAAAAAATTTTTTTAATCGGAAATCTTTGGGTATCTAGAAAAACTAACTAGTACCCATAGTGCTACTATTATTCAGGTTACTTTTTTGGAGAAAGTAAAAAGTAAGGAGAAGGAAAATAAAGAGGGGGGGGGGGGAACAACACAAAAATATCAAAATTTAATTTCCGTTACCAATATATCAAAATCAGAATTTGTAGATATTTCAGACATTTTGTAAAATTAAAATCTAAAATTTAAAAATTTTGTTGTGTAATTAAGTTAAAAGTCGAAGTAAACAAGAAAAAAATTTTTTTGTTTATTAGGTCGGGATTTTGATAAAAAAAGTCTAAGCTTTATTTGAGAATTTTTTGCTCCTTATTAAAAAAAGGGTATCAGATAAACAGACAAAGGTACAATGAATTTGAGTCGGTCAAAATCGGTTTAAAACTATATCTCTTTTGGTTGCTGGTTTTTAAATTTCGGTTTTAACAATTTTAATCAAGTCTGACTAATTCTTATAGCTAAAATCATTTAATTTTTAATTACGATTAAGAAATGCACTATTAAATCAAATTTATTTAAAAAATAAAATATTCAGTAAATGCAAAAATTTAATAAATAGAGGAGAACTATGGGCGGGAAATGCAAGTTTTGTTCAGAAAATATTTAGGTATTTAATGAGAAAATGTTCTGGAGGTATATTTTGAATATTTAAAATGGGTAACTATGGATTAGAGAAATATTGGGAGGGAATATTTTAAATATATTGAGGGGAATATTGGGAGATAGTATAATCAAAAAATCATAGTATAATCAAAAATTCTAAAATACAAAACAAAAGATAACCCACCGCCCATGTTTTTTCACTTTTTTGTTTTTGTTGCTATTATCATATTTACTTAATTACAATGGGAAATTGAACAGTGATATGAAAATAAACCTGTCGTTAAAATAATTTTTGATTGAATAACTCCCAAAAAATATTAAATTCAAATTATGAATTAATTTTTTTGCCCCTCACAATTTTCCCTCATTCATTAATGTCATCCTTATTTTGTTTTATTTTAAGGGGCAATTTTATTAGAATGGTTAAATAAAAAAATTTTAAATTAATGTTATTAGTATATTCTCAAACATTTTTCAAATTAATTTTTTTCTTTATGCTAAAGCCCCATAACTTTCTATCGATCAAGATCTACAAATAATGGCTAGCTCATTCGACGCATCTTAGCGAGCTGATTGATTTTATAACTTTAATTTTTTAAATTATGCCCCTGCCAATTCCTATTTTTTGAATATTTTTTGTTATTTCGACTAGAGATTGTCTGTTCAGAACCGAAGAACCGAAGTTTAAGTTTTTTCGGTTAGGTTTTCGGTTCGGATCCGAATATCCGAAGATTTTACAGGAACCGACATTGAGCTCAATTCCGACACCCCTTACGTAGTATGTATGTATTTTTTTCAAATTTTTTACCTTTATAATAAAATTTAATTTCGTTATACACATTTAAGTTAATATTATTTTTATTAATCAAATGTCCACTAAAAACTCAAAATTTTCCTGGAAACAATGCATCGATGATGAAAGATGTAAAGTATTTCCTTGCATAAAAGGTCTTTAAAATTAATTATATATATTTAATTTTAATTAATTAGGACTCAAAAATTATGGAAATACTGATTACTTTAATGCTTTAATGCAGTGCCTTGCTGGCTGTGACCGCTTTGCTGAATTTCTTCTTTGTAATGATTTTGGGGAATATGAAGAGGTGAAGTAAATTTTTGGGAACAAAAGCTTTATTTCTAAAATATTGATAAATAAGAGAAATGACATTTTTACAATAGATCGAAACGGGGAGTTTGGACAGAATCGAGATCTCAAAAATACATATTTTCGATCATTAAAATTTTTGGGCTGATATTACGGATATTTTTTCCGATCTCTAGATTTAACTCCATCATCTAAAAAATTAGATTTGTGATCCATTTTTCGAATTTTAACAATTTATTATATTAAACATCTATTTTCATGCAAAATTAACATAGCTGGGCTCTTAGGTTGGAATCTGTTATGTCTAAGAAGCATAATGCTAAGTCGACTGGCACAAAAATAACGTTTAATTTTAAGAATATTATTTTCAACTCATTTGTTAATACAATTCGTTGTATGTGGTTTAATGATCCTTCTGTTGACACTTATTTACATAAAACTATTAGTGCTCTTGCAAATGAAAATTCACCATTTTGTCTCGGCTCGCAAAAAGTTAATTAATTAATTTTATTTTCTTTACCTTATGATCTCAAAAGTCAATGGCATTATAATTAAAAGAGGGATGACTTGTAGTAGATAGATTTTTTAGACTTTTGGGATAAAAGGGTCCATTCCAGAATATCGAGAACAAAAATTTTGTTTGACCCTATACATATCGTAACCAAAAAAGCTTGCTGCGCCATAAAATATCTTCCCATAAAATCTCACCTATTATTAGTTAGCTAATCTTAGCTCAATCACTGTTTCCAGCTAAGTGTGAATTTACTACTGCCCTTGGTGTAGGTATTGATGTCCAATATTAAATTTTCGATATTTAAGGGCAGCGATATTTTGAGTCTCGATATTCTGGGTTGATCCAATAATAAAGCACCAATTATTATAATTTTTTCAAATAGGATCCTCATGAATGTATGATTTGGTTATTAAACAAACTTAATCGAGAGTTTTTGAAATATTTGGAAAGATTTTGTATGTTGGAGAATAAGTATAGAAGCATTGGGAATGAGTATTTATATTCAATGTATGAGAGCAGCAAAAAGGATAAAAAATCTAATATATTAAAATTATTTCAGTAAGTTTTGTAAAAAATATTCTTTATTTTCGTTTGCTACATACACTCGCAGTCAAAAGTATTGCCCCAAATAGTTTTGGGGAAAAGTTTCCACCCTAAAAATCAACTAGTTTTATTTATTATCCCATATCTTTTTAAATCTTTCTAATTATAGTAAACAAACTTTTCGTACTTATTTTAGAGCTAAATAATAGAGGATTATTTGGGGGAAAACAAATTCAAAATTATTTTGAAAATGAGGTAATATAATGGTTTCTGGGACCTATCCCGATTTCTGTGACCTATCCTCAGTTGTAGTTTTTCGATCCTGCTTTTTATTTATTTATAAAATTAAGAATTAAATAAAATAGAGAGTTTATAATTTTACTGAATTTAAATTTTATTTTCAGAGGCCAATTTCAAAAGAAAATAAAATGTACTGCTCCCAATTGTAGTTTTGTTGATATTTCAAATGAACCTTTTCTTTCTGTTCCACTCAAAATTCCTTTGTAAATTTATATACCTGAATACCTAAATTTCTAATAAATATATTTCAGGCCACGTAGAGTTACTGTAAAATATATAAGTATGAATCCAACTCGCAAAATCACTCGTTTTCATTTTGACATTTTTGAACCAAATGTAAAAATTACGGATATAATGGAACAAATAGAGAAAAATGTGAACATCTCGACAGAAAATGTTATACGTTTAAAAATTAAAAATAGGCTAATAATTTTAAAAAGACTAAAATAATTCTCTAGTATCTTTCCTCCAATCGCTTTTTAAAAACCGTATATTAGTTTAAGGGATTTTGGGGATTTAGCTGGATATTGTGATTGGGGATTGGGAAGGATATCAGGGGACTGATACCTCTAATCTCTCAAACCCCTTAATCCCACCAATCCGCCGATATTCCTACAGTCACTGGAAATTAATGCTAATCTCCAATACCTTCTCAATCACATCTAATCCCCTTATATCCCTCCATGGCAACTTAACTGAGGCTTTGAAAACTCAATACCAGAACAACTAAATATTTTATTAGGGGACCATTTTAGAGGGGAGGGTTCTATTTTAGAGGAAATATAATATTTTGTTTTTTTTTTTCAAATTTTAAGTGGCAATTAAAATTTTTATTGGATCAAATTTATTTTTTTAGATGGTTGCATGTAGAATTAAACCAAACGCACAATTATATTTAGTTCCAGAAACTAATTTAGTTCTTGAAGATGGAAATAATTTAAATAATCTTATAATTCTTCAAATACCTGGTGAAATTAATGAGCAACTTTTAGAAAATAATTTAATTATTGCGGTTGTTTATTTTGTATTTGGAAGTGTTCAAAATAGAGAAATGTAAATTTAAAAAGATTTTTTTAAATAATTTTTTTTTTAAGTTTTGGCGAGCCCTACATTACAATTTTGAATAGAGATTTAGGTTCTGGACATTTAAGTTTTGAAATAATGAAGGAAGGAGCTTTTCTTCTTCCAAAACTTTTCTACAAAATGAATGCTGGTTTTACACTTTATTTACAAAATTCTGATGGATCTTTTTCTGGAATTGACCCTATAATTGAGAAACCTCTTTTTAATGAATATGTCAACAAGTAAACTATTTTTAAGATTTAAATAATTAAAAGAACTAAAAGTAGCCGTTATGCATCCGTTATATACTCACAAACTGAGTGCCAACCGAACTTTTTTTGCTTAATCCAATACAAATGAATTGCATCATTTGATGATTATCCCCTTGATAGGCTACCATTTTTCTAATTGGATAGATATAGTCTGATCACACATTAAAAAGATATAGCCCGATAAGTCCAGTTATTTGATGTTTTTACATCTATCTGATTATAACCTAACGAGTGATTAGACCTGAGTCATCGAGTCAGCAAGAAGATATCGCTTATCGAGGGTTTTTTGAATGAAATTCTTTGTAACAAATCAAGCATCAAAAAGTTATAGCCAATCAGTCGACTGGCACTCAGTTTGTGGAGGGATAGCGGATCTAGTACCCAATTTAATTAATTTCCAGTATTTTAAACGAAAAAGAAAATGATAAAAAAGTAATTCAAATAATTGTTGAATGGGATTTGGCCTTAAAAGAAGAATTTAAATCAAAGCTTGTGAAAGAACAAATTATTGAAAATTATTCGTGTATTAAGAATTTTAATTATGTTTCAAAACCTGTTCCTTTAATTACATTAATTGACAATTTTGTTAAATCTGGTATAATTTTATTTAAAAAATATATCAAATTTTATTTTATTAATAGAACCAATGAAACTTTGGAACTGTCCAAAATGTAAGAAACTTTGTGGATCAATTCAAATTGAATTTGATCAGTTACCTGATATTCTTGTTTTTTATCTTAATCGTTTTGAAAAGGTAAATAGTAGTTTATTTTGTTTAGTGTGTGAAATTAATTAAAAAGATTTTCGGGAAAAGATTTACCGCCGATTAAAAAGATTTACCGCCGAGCTTAACTTCATTTAAAATTATCGCATCATGGACTCCCTGGAATGGTTCGATGTGCCTCGACGAGTTGAATCGAGTCATACCAGAGCGTCCCTGTCTCGGCAATTTTGCCCGAAGTTATAGCTCTATAGTACATTGGCCTCGCGGTACATCGTGGCTTGACAGGGTCGGAGAAAATTTGTTTCTTCTAGTGGAAAAATGGAAACTAAATTTATCCTAATTGAAAACTAAAATTAAAAATCTTTCGTTAAATCTAACTCAAATATATCTTCAAAATAAGCCCACATAATATTTTCGAAAAAGGTCAATAATAAGTTTTTTCAAATTTATTTTAAATATTTTAGACAATAAAAAATGTCAAAAGTGTACAAATTCCGCAAGATTTGCTTGATATGAAATCTTATATTGATAATGGAAAATATGTTGAAAATAATAAATATAACTTGTCTTGTGTTTTGTTCGATAGTTTTGGTCAGTTTTATTACATTTAACACATTTGGACCGAGGATGGGCTGTCTTCGATGCTTCCTCGAATTCCGCCTTTATGACCCTTACAGTCCGCATCCCTACTTCCACTTTTTATTTTGTTCTGTTTTTTCCGCTTCCGTCTAATTCCTACTAAAGTGCGGCAGGCCTATCATTGATTTGGACCTCAATTTAGGATACAACCTAGTGGCATGGGCACGTTTCACCGGGAAATCATTAGTAAAGATCGGAATTATTTTGTACCATACCGTATTCCTTACCTATATTTCTTTTTTGATACCTTTGTTCCTAGAAGACTTGGAATAAAATTAAAGGAGTCGATTTTCAGAAACTAAAATTAAACAATTTAAAGGTCACTACACAGCAGCTACTCGTAATTTTATTGATGGGCATTGGCGTTTATTTAATGATACACAAGTTAATGAACTTTTCTTTAACAACTCTCAAAAAGAAATTTTTGAATCGGCTAATTCTTCAATGTTTTTCTATCAGCGCCAACATTCTAAGACTGCTCGTTGGTTTCCCCAAGATGTTCCAAAACAAATTTTTGGAAAATATCAAGGAAAAATAGAAAACAATTTTATTACTCTTGACAGCTTAAAAATTTGCTAGATATTTTTAAAATTAATTTTTTACTTTTTAAATGAATAAAGATGGAAATTTCTAAAATAATAATATCTTGTAAGATTTATTTTTAATCGGAGATATCTCTTAAGCAGTTCCATTAAAAACGTATCACAACTGTAAAGTAAGTATCTTGTACTCATTTTTCCATAAGACTACTGAAAGAAGTTTGTCATAAGTTCGTATAAATAAATTAGCATCTAAAAGCTTCCCAGATTTACAATGTGCTGTAAAATAGGCAGGTTCCGCTTGCGCCTTACTCTTAATTTTATTCGGTTTTTTTCCGCTTCCACCTTCCGCTTTTTAAAATTGAAAAATATCTACCCCTGTTAAAGACTTTGTTATTTTTACTTTTCTACTCATTATCGATGGAAATGTGCACAGAAATTTTTGTAGAATTTTTCCACCAATTAAAGTAGGAAAAACAAAGTGGTTATTAATACATTTTCCACCCAAAAATGTGGTCGTCTTCGGTAAAATCGGGCTTGAAAAGTTTTTTACTAATCAAACTTTTCAAAATTTGCCGTTTTTATCAATACTTATATACAATTTTTGTACTTGATTATATAAAATACAAAATATAAACTACCAAAAATATTTTCCTTTGCCTAATAACCAGTTTATTTTTATTCCTTTTGATTATTTAAAATAACTACCTAAATAATTTATTTACTTTACACACATAAATTCTGATAAATTTATTTTCTTTCTTCCATTCTTGCCTTTTAAAAATTGATTAATTATTTAGGAGGCCCTTTAGATTTTTGAAGTTTTTTGTTTACGATTTAATAGACACACAATAAGGGGAGAGCTGCGAAAAGTAATGTTGAGATTTGACTGCATTTGTCCCCACCCCTCTTACTCACTATTCTTGTCTTTGTTTTTTTGTCTTAGTTATTCTTGCTTAGTTAATGGAATTTCATAATTTTCCCTTAAGGTTTTTGATATTTTCCCATTTTTTCATCCCGATTTTTGGTCACCCTTATTATCAAGTCCTCTTCCATTTATAATCCTTAATTTGTAAAATTTTATATTATTTATAAGCAAAATTGTATTATAAAATATCTTTATTATTGTCTACTTATTCTAATGACTGGGAAAATTTTTGTCGTAAGTTTCCTTGTAACATACCTGATAATTTACAAATTATATTATTATATCACAGAGATTATTTTAATCAAAATTTTTCCGTTAGGTTACTGGAGCTAACAAAGGAATTGGTTATGGAATTGTTCGTGGGTTGGCTCAGCAATTAAATGGGGCTATAATTTATTTGACTGGTATCTTTGTTGATTTATTTTAAATTTTGTGTCTTTTGGTTGAAGCCTTCCTGACCTTCTTAGAGCTTTAATTCCATTGATTGCAAGTATTCAAGCATATATTTATTACATTTAATTACCAATATCTCCTATTTTCTGAGAGGAAAACATTCTTCTGGAATGCTATTTTCAGACTATTTTCTCTTAAAATTTGAGTGACGTATCATGTAGTGACCCTTAAACTGTTCTTATTATACTTTATTCCGAAAAAAATTTATTTTTAGCCAGAAATCCAACACTCGGTGTTGCAGCACTCCAAAATTTAGAAAAAGAATTGGGTGACAAAAAGAAAAGTCAAGTTATCTTCCATCAATTGGATATAACAGACGAGAATAGTTGCCAAAAATTGGCTCAACATTTAAAAGAAACACATGACGCTTTAGATGTTTTGATAAATAATGCTGGCTTTGCTTTTAAACAAAATGCTACAGAACATCCGAGTATTCAAGCAGATATAACTATCGGAATTAATTATTATGGAACTAAAAATATTTGTAATGCTTTAATTCCTTTGATTCGGAAAGGGGGAAGGTAATAAAAAATTATTTTAAATTTTGGTTTAGGGAAAAATTTTTTTAAAAAATAATAGGAATAAATTCGCTATGTTACAAAGCAATAAAAATTATAGAGCACAGAATGTTTGCGTTCCAAAAAAAATTCCGGATATCTCGAGATATATATATCGAAGGTTCTGATATCTTAGCTTTTCGTTGCTGATACGTGAAACCCGCCAACCTTGCTATGCAAAAAAACCCAGAATAATATAACGCAAAATAATAATGGTATAAAATAAATTTAAAAAATTAACATTATTGTTCCTTAACTTACATAAAGGTTTAATATTGTCTTTTTATGGCAATTTGGGATGAATTTGAGTTTGGGCTGGAATATCCCCGAATTTAATATCCGCAGATTGAACTTTGCATTATGGTAGTGAAGGATGTCCGGTGAGAGTTGGGGCTCTGATAATAATCATTTTAAGATAATAATTATTATCATTATCGTGGAGCTTCATCCTTTCTAATGTAAATAATTTAGAATCGTTAATGTTTGCAGTCAAGGAGGTGTAATGAACGGAAACTATGCCAAATACAGCAAAGAATTAGTTGATCGCTTTAGAAATATTTCTGCCCTTAAAATTTCTGATATTGACCAATTTGTCGAGGAATATAAAAAGTTTGTTGAAAATATTTCCTAAATTGAAGAGCTTATTTTAATTAAGGCTTGCAAAAGAAGATAAGCGTAAAGAGGGCGGTTATCCAGGTTAAAAATATTTTTAAAAGAAGATTAGTAAGTTGAAATGACCGTTTTATAACGTTTTGAAAACAAAAATGTTGCCAAATGTTTAATCTAAAACCTCGGCCTAAACGATTAAACTAGCCAATTAGATTCTTTTCAAGGACAGGTTCAAAGCACTGCCCCAGTTCTTTTATCTGTCCTAACTTCCTTTCTCTTATTAATCTCCTTTCTCTTATAATTACAATCTTTACAATGTCAAATATTTCTTTAAAATTCTCTTCAGAATTAAAGAAAATTTCTTTTCAGACACAGCTTATGGAGTGAGTAAAGCAGCAGAAATAGCTCTTTCATTGTTACAAGCACATGAACTTAAATCTAAAGGAATTACTGTTAACGCTGTAAACATAATTAAATCCTTTATTAAATAATTTCAAATTTTTAAAGTGTTGCCCAGGTTATGTTGATACAGACATGACTAGCCACAAAGGCCCTTTAACTATTGATGAGGGAGCGGACACTCCAATATGGCTGGCAACTGCTGAAGAAGTCCCAAATGGGGCGTTTGTTTATTTGCGCAAAGCTATTGAATGGCTGTACTGAATGAATTAAAAATATAAATATATGGATAGATGTTACTCATTTTATTGAGATTATTTAGTGATTTTGTCTATTTATCTTCTTGATTAAAAATTTTAAAAAAATTTTAATAATTGGCCCACATCATTAATTAATACATATATATTTTTTAATTATATGTAGTAGTTGAGGAAAAATTTGAATAATAACCATCCACAATTTTCTCGAATAGAGCGGCCGCCATCTAATTTCCAATACTCTTTAAGTGGGTCGATCTATTGGCCATCACCAGTTGAACTTGAAGCTCCAATATTTCCACCACGACTTGAACTTAAAGTCCCAGAACTTCTTGAAATTGAAGATAACTTTTGAATAAAAGAATGCTTATTTCAATGTGAAGAGAGTTTACCTGATGTTTACCTGATTTAATTGACGTTTAAATATGATATTTCAAAACATTTAATTCTCAGTGAATTTTATTGAGACTTTTTTTTTGATTAGTTTTGTTTTAAACCTTTTGATTTAATAGTTTAGTAAAGTTTATTTACAATGAGTCGTGAACAAAATGAAACTCGCTTATTTTTAATAAAGTTTTATTTTTTCCAACCTACCTCTTTGTTGGAAACTTCCCCCGTTGATGAATCAACCTGTTTGGACTTCCGATCTTCCAAGTTTTTTTTCTTCCAATTTCCAAGTTCCGGGATTTTGATAAAATTCCGCCACCATAAAATTCCCCCAACACACTTCCCCCATCATCGAGACAATCTTTCCCGTCACTGGAACAACTTTCTCCATTGTCGAAACAAAATTCCTGTCATATCCTGTCTTTGGGAATGACACCAAACCCAGAGATACTGCTATAAAAGCCGGGAAATACCTAATTTGCATATAACTCTTCATTACAAAATCCAATCATCAAAAACCGTTAACAACAAAATCTGTGCAAGGAAGGCCACCAACAATGTGGTTTTCTACTTTCAACAACAACAAATCGAACAAGCAAACAATGTTCGCAAACATTGCGGCTCTCTCCATTGTTGTTTTACAATTACTTGGACAGTTAAACGTCACAGATGCAGATAATGTCGGCTTAGGAACTCACATTCTGCAGGAAGGAAAGGTGAAGCTTGCCGAAGGTTCGAGGGTTGTTACCAATAAAGAAGAGATTGAGAACATGACGATTTCTGCTAATGCTTGCAATGTTTCTTTTGATGAGTGGGGGAATATGTGAGTTATAATCTCATTTATTATATTCCTCGTTTTTACAGTTATCTACCCTACAAAAATCAAGGGACGACAAAGGATAAAGGTTGTACGGTGGATCTTCTAACCGATAAGGTGGACGAGATTGTTTTACAATCTGGTTTGTATAATAGTGTAGGGCTAGGTGCTTGTTTGAGAAAGGAAACCATCAATTCGAATGTGTAAGTTTAGATTTTAAGCAATAAAATTTGAACGCTAATTCCGATTATTTTGTAGATTGCCTTTTGCCTACAGTCTAACAAATGAGGAAGTCAAGAAATTCCACAACGGCCCGCTCTTTACTAACGGTTCATGCTATAGTTGTGCGGAGGGTTGTGTCAAAAAGACTGGTCTGGAAGTTAGATGGTTATTTGATGAGGGTCACGACAGAGGCGGATATGTTGAATATGCTGTGATGAATGTAAATCCAAGTAAAATATCCGTGCGTAATTAACCTTAAACTTTGGTTATTTTAGTTGCCACAAAAATGGTTTATTTTGTTGGCAAAAAATCGGATATGAGAAACCAATATGTGCAATGGTTATCCGACTTAGTAATCAACAAAACAGATCCCAAATTTCACATAAAATTTGCAAATAGAGAGAAAGACATGTTTGCTCAAACATTTACTAGTATCTGCATAAATAACTCCAAAGAAGACATTCTCTCGCCCTCAACATGGGAAATTGTTGGGACGAGTCCTGAGCCAAAAATGAACCGTTTGTTGGTTTTTCATCTTCTTCCACAAAAAGCATCGCGACAGAGGATGTTAATAACAAATAATCGTACTGGATCACCGGAATATGTTGTGCTAAAAGAACACCCAGAAGGGCCCAAATGCGATGAAATAGTGATTATATTTGTAAGTACCTCTTTTATCTCTCTCTCATTTGCTCTAACAATTATCTTTTTAGCCTGCGAGTAACTACAGATTGTTGGCAACTCCAGTCACTCCGACACCAACAGATGCCCCTATATTCAATGTTGGTCTTAGGGATCACATTCTTCAAAACGGAAAGGTGGTACTCGCTAATGGATCTATGATTGCCAAAAAAGAAGACGTTGAGCAGTACATGTCGATTTCTGCTGATGCTTGCGACGTTGATTTTAATGATGAGGGGAATATGTGAGTTTTAACCTTTTTATTTTTTTTATTTCGGATTGTTTCACAGCGTTATTCACTACAAAAATCAAGGGACGACAAAGGATAAAGGGTGTACGGTGGATCTTCTAACCGATAAGAAGGACGAAATTGTTTTTTGGACTGGTATTCAGAATAAAGGAGGGCTTGATGATTGTATGAGAGAGGGTGACATCAATTCGAATGTGTAAGTTTAGATTTTAAGTAATAAAATTTGAACGCTAATTCCGATTATTTTGTAGATTGCCTTTTGCCTACAGTCTGGCAAATGAGGAAGTCAAGAAATTCCACAACGGCCCGTTTTTTGCTAAAGGTCCATGCCGATGTAACGAGGGATGTGTTGAAAAGACGGGGCTAGAAGTTAGATGGGCATATGATGAAGATCAAGGCAAAGAAAATGTTGGGCTTTATGCAAATCCAAGTAAATATCCGTGTATTAAAGTATACCTAATTTATTTATTTTAGTTGGCACTAAGTTGATTTACTATCTTCGTAAAGAATGGAACTTGAATAAGACAGATGTGTACTTCGATGTCATAATCAATCAAACAGTTCCCAAATTTCGTATCAAACAGTTCCGATATATCACAGTGGATTTGCAAACTGTTCCTCACATCGAATTTTCGAAGAAATACAATACTCAGCCATCTAGCTGCAGCTATAACCTCGAACAAAACATTCTCTCTCCCTCAACATGGGAAATTGATGGTACGAGTCCAGAGCCAAAAATGAGTCGTCTGTTGGTTTTTCATCTTCTTCCACAAAAAGCATCGCGAAAGAGGGTGTTGTTGGAAAATACTCTTTCTGGATCGCCGGAATATGTTGTGGTAAAAGAACACCCAGATGGGCCCAAATGCGATGAAATGCTGATCATATTTGTAAGTAGTAATTTGATTATATTCAATTGATGAAATATCCTTTTCAGTCTAGAGATAACTACAGATTGTTGACTACTCCAACATCTATCACTTCAACGCCTAAACCAACTCAAGAGGAAAGGAAGACAACATCTACCACTACTACAACATCTACCACTACTAGCTGTAATGTTAGAACAACCTCACTGCCTGAGGAGACACCAGAAATTGCTGAAACTCCGAAAACTGCACCTCCTTTCACACTTCCACCTACTTCGAAAAAAAGGACAACTACAATAACATCTGCTTCAATTACAATGACTACTACCACCAAAGGCTCTTCAGGCTTACTGTTTTATGTTGTGATTATCGTTGTTATTCTGACTGTTATCGGCATTGGAATTGCTGCTTACTTCTTCGTCATTAATGAGAGCTTTGACAAGGAGGAGTTTGATGCGGAGGCAGGTGATGGGACTAAGGAAAATGTCACAGGAGAAGATCAAAAGAAGGAAGATGGAGAAGTAGAAGAAGAAAACAAGGATAATGTCAAAGGAGAAGGCTGTACTTTAGTACGTGGGTGCAGGCTTTAATTTACAAATGTTATACCATTCGAAAGAGCTCGTCGAGCTGAGTCGAATGCCACCAAAATTAGATCTAGGAAAAATTTCTGGACCGAGATATAGGTCCTTGAAGTTTGAAAAACCATAGGGGGGACCAAGCACTTTTTTGGGGTGAAAAATTCGAAAATGCAAATGATACCTCATTTGAAAGAGCTCCTCGAGCTGAGTCGAATGACATCAAAATCAACAAAATCCGACTTGATTGGACAAAGTTCTGATCTTTTCTTTTAGCTCCTTACCTATGGCATCTGTGGAGATTTTTGCTGCTACAGAGGCTCCAAATACGTCCAGAACAAGGGAGATAAGAATAGGTTTATGTTACGAGCCCAGACCCATCGCCCGTAGACTCCCCGCGAGGCGCGTGCCGCAAAACCCCGCGCGAAGCGCGGGGTTTTGCACAAGCGCCTCGCCGACGCTCCATAGGTTTATGTTGCCTGTTTTTGTGTCTTAACTTTGTCTAATCTTGTTCAATCATGGTGATTTTGGTCTCATTCGACTCAGCTCGTCGAGCTCTTTCGAATGGGGTATTATTTGTATAAAAAATTTTTATTCCAAAAATCGCCCCTTTGTATCTTAGGTTTTAGGGGGCTTATATCTCGGTCCAATCAAGTCGGATTTCGTTGATTTTGGTGTCATTCGACTCAGCTCGAGGAGCTCTTTCGAACGAGGTATAATTTACATATTCGAATTTTTTACCCCAAAATTGAGCTTACCCCCCCCCTATGGTTTTTCAAACTTCAGGGACCTATATCTCGGTCCAGAAATTTTTCCTAGATCTAATTTTGGTGGCATTCGACTCAGCTCGTCGAGCTCTTTCGAATGGTATAACATTTGTAAATTAAAGCCTGCACCCACGTACTAAAGTGACCCCAAGGAGAAGATCAAATGAAGGAATATGGTGAATCGGATGAAAAGAAGGAAGATCTCAAGGGGGATAATCAAGGGAAGGATGAAGGCACTAAAGACGATAATAAAGCAAAAGAGAAGAAAGAGACGACGGCTGCACCAACAACTGAAAGCCAAACTAAAGAACAGGCGAGTGCTGAAGATAAGAATAAAGAAGAGGGAGAGGAAAAGAAAGTCGAAACTCAAGAGGATGAGTGAGATTAATAAGAAAACAAGAGATATGTATATATGTCTAAAATGTAATTATGTAATATGTATATAATGTTATCAATATACCTATGTATGTATAATAATCAGAGAGAGTAATAACCAGGGGCCATTCAATTAAAAATTGTTTAACTCGGGATTGGGGTTTCCAAATATCAAATTCTGGTGAAAAATAAAAAATTAAATTAGAAATGTGTCTATGTATATTTTGGAATTATTCAAATGATTTTACAAAAATCAAAATTTTGTGTATTTGACCTGTACAAAACTAGCGTTTGGAATTCTGAACCAGTAATTAACTAAAATATTTTTGTATTTAATTAAAATTCTTTCCATTGAATTCCGTCAAAAGTTTCATTTATAGTGGGAAGACCCATCAAAAAGTCGGTGTTCGTATCCGTTTTGGAAAATTTCACGGTTCCCGGGTTTTGGTCGACCCAAAACTGGACGATATATTGCTTCTTGAACACCAAAATGCCTAAATATTTGCTGCAGCGCAGAAAGTACCATATTATCTCTAATAGAATGGCCGGCCATTCTATTTTTCAATCATCTTCCAGAGGGTTATTTAATTGGATGGTTTCTAATTTAAAAATATGCTGAAAGATTAATTGGTAAAAGAATTTAAATGGCATACATATTAGATTTATTTATCGACATTAAAATTATAATAAATTTAAAAATTTAATAATAAAATAAAAGAAATTCTAATTAAAATAATTTATTTTACATTAAATTATGACTGTTTAAACATGAGGTTGACAAGAGATATATGATCATTTTATTTGTTAAGAAAAAATTTAGATCTGTAATAAATACTAAATATTCAAAATTATTTTAATCATATTTAATTGATATTAATTCATCATCATCCTCTTTCAAGTTTTCAACCTTAAAAAATACGTACTATACATATACCAGGGGTGGGCTTAGTCTCGTATCTTGTGGGACTCAGCCCACTCCTGATACCGTAAATCCTCTAAAATAGCCCCATGGGGTTATTTTTTTCGATCGTCCTCTAGAGGGGGGCTATTTTAGAGGGTGGGGCTATTTTAGAGGGAGGGGCTATTTTTTTCGATGTCTAAATTTTTTGAAAACTAAAATTTATTACCAAATTTTGAATAATATTTTTCTAAAATTTAATAGAATTCATCACAAAATAAAGGTCTCTTAACGAGAATTCTAGCCTAAAAACTTCCATCAAGTACTCCTCAGTCCATAAATCCATCCAAGACTTCGATTAAGGTCTTGGATCGAAGTCTTGGAAGTCCACCACTATCCCTTAATCCATCAGAATCCCCTTATATCCATTCAAATCCCCGATATCCTCCATAATCATTTCTAATCTTATTGAAATATAGGGATTTAACAGTGTTGTGCTTTGAAAAATAACAATGGCAAGCACAATTAAATATTTTAGAGTGGGGGGGGGGGGGGCTATTTTAGAGGGTGGGGCTATTTTAGAGGGAGGGGCTATTTTTTTCGATCAACCTCTAGAGGGGGGCTATTTTAGAGGGAGGGGCTATTTTAGAGGGTGGGGCTATTTTAGAGGGAGGGGCTATTTTTTTCGATCAACCTCTAGAGGGGGGCTATTTTAGAGGGTGGGGCTATTTTAGAGGGAGGGGCTATTTTAGAGGATTTACGGTATATACTTTATATTCGAAACTATTTGTTGTCAGATTCGTTCGTCGTGTACATTGTATTACACTTAACTTTGGTCTCGTACTCAAACTTATCATTACAATTTTTTGCTTATACTTAATAATGTACAACTATTTTGAGTTTCTGTACTTAAGACACCAGATTAAGTAATATCAGTCTTGATTTTCATGATCTATTTTTGTCATGAGTTTTTGAATTTTCTATCTCGTAGGTTTATAAAAATACTATTTCTCACTTGGATATATTGTGATAACGATATAGGTATATCCAAAACAACATGATTTTCAAATACATCTTCTTTTGTTTCTAATATGTACCAAACTGAAGAATTTTTAAAAGTTAAAGATAATTTTATCTGTTCATTTTCCTTTAAACTTTGATGGTTAGAACATATATTAGTTACTTCACTTTTTAATTTAATCCAGACTCCATTCTTTTAAATTTTAAATAAAATTAATTTTAAATTTAACTACCGTATATGAATCTATACATATAGAGTTTCTTGTAAGATTCATTTGAAAGACTGTGTTGCCCACTAAATAAAAAGTATAAAATTTTAGAGATGTTTTACGGGAACTTTTATATGAAGAAAATATAGGTAAATACTGACTGCAGATTGATCCTAAATTAGTCAACAAAATGGACACGAAAATAGTCATTTTTAAATTATAGATCCCCATTAAGTAATCCGACATAGAAGTACCGGTCCAGAGAAATTCCCTGATCTGATAATCGAATCAAAGATTTCGAATTCCGATGTTACACTATAGTTAAGTCCGGCTGTAGTTATTTATATACCTATGTATTTTTAATGATAGTCATGATACCGTTATACAAGGATCGAAGAAAGAAAATGATTATTAAAATCAAACATGTTTCATTCCATTTAATAGCCGCATGAAGAAAATTAATGGTAATATTTTCTCTGAATATATCTGGTGTTTTTCCTCTAATAATTACTTCGCTTCTACTATTCAATTGTTTTTCTATTCTCTTAGTGTTTGTATCTAATTTAGCTTCTGTAATATTGGATGTTAGCTTCTGACATTTATCAGACTTTTCATTAAATAATACGGTAAAAATATAGCCAGATACCTGTAAAATGAATTATTAAATGAAATCTATTTAATATACCTATCCTTAATAAGTTCCTAAAGACGTCGATGTAATTCATTTACGAGGGACGAGTTTGGAAGATTCACATATTAAAAAATAAAGGACATTTGAATTAATGCGTAAATGTTTCAAAGTAAATTGTATAGTCATAGCCATTTAGTAGGTAATAGTTAGGGCTACAAAAATACCAAAAATAAGGGCGGCCAGAAAAATTTTTTGAGTAAAATCGAGCTAAAAAACTATTTTAATAAAAAAATAGGTATACCTCAACACGATTTATTGACCAATGAGGATATGCATTTTGATAATAGAAGAGGTTATCACCTTCGTTAATGTTGATGATGTATTGACCCTCTTCTGAGGCTATAATTCTCATAACTATAGGCATACCAGGTCCAATTGGATTTTTATAGTGTTTTTCATTTATCTTTACGTTCTTAGGGCTATAGCTTTTTATAACTATTTGCGAGTGACATAAAGAAAGAAATCCTTCATCTTTCCCTGTATTTCTGTCAGGCTCAAAGTTTAACTCTAGATGCATCACAAGGCCAACACCTGTTTAAAAGAATGTTAAATAGATTGATTAAAACTCTTACCAAGATTATTAGAAATTTGGGGATCATGAATTAATTGTACAACAAAAGAAGAGGGCTTATAATTCATGTCTTTACCACTCGGTATCCGAGCCTCAAAACAACCGACTGTTCCATTTATTTTCAAGTCATTAATCGCTTCTCGGTCACGCCGATATGGTACACTTTGATCATGACCACGGGTATAATGTTTATCCAAAAGCTGAATATCACCGTCTATCTAAAATTCAATGTTTATTAAAGTGATAGCCCCTCCGCATTTCATAGAGCGAAGATATAAACGGAAGGTCTAAATCCTTCCAATAGAAAGGTGAAAGAAGAGAAAATTTTGTTCACAATCAAAATTAAATTTGTTATTATGATCATATTATTATATATTCGGAAGAACTCTAATCATTATTGTAATTGTATTCATTAACATTTTCGAGTTTAGGACTTAACACAAGTAGCTTTAGCTTAACAGTGAATTTTGAACAGTTAAGAGTAAATCTAATATAACTAGATAAATTCTAAATGATCCAACTTTGCAACTAATGAACGTGGATTTTTAAAAACTTTAAAATAACCAAAATTCTATTTATTGTCCAGATTTGAAAATGATTTTCTATTTTAAATTCTTCTTTAAGTTCATTATTAATATATGTTTCGATTAATGATGTATGAACAGTTGATGTTTGTCCATTCACTACAATTTTGTTTATTACATCAATAACATGTAAAAAAAGCTCGAATATTTCTCCCTTTTTAAATATTTTTCTTGAAAACTTTTTGCATCTAAATTTAGCACATTCTTCATTATTAAATCCCTTCTCTTTAATACATCGATTATAATAATTATCGCACTTAAATTTATCTATTTAATCTCGTTATCTTAAGTATGTAGTTTTGTTTCGGGAACTTATCATATTTGATAAATATAATAAGTTTCCCCCTTTTTCAAATATATTGTATAAAATTTTCATAATAGTACATATCTACTTACATTTCCTGTTTTAATTGCTACTTTTGTTAAATTATCAAAAACCTCAAAACTATAAACAACTGTTCCAACTTAAAATAATATTAAATTTAAAATAAATATCTTTTAAAAATTACTGTAACGATTTTCTTCTATGCCATTAAATAATTTAATACTAAATTTCCTTGCATTATTGTTTATTTTTAGATCAAAATGATAAAATATTTCCCTGCTAGTAGGCTCGCTTATCTTGTGTGAATATGGCATTTTAGTCATTTTAAACATTTCATTGTAATACTAAATGTAATGAATTAAAGTTGAGATAAAAATAGAATTACTAATATAAAAATATGTGTCTATGTATGGTCTAGTTTAGTAGTCCACTGAAAGTTTATTAGCCCATTCAAAGTATATGAGTCCAATAAAGGTTTATGAGTCCAATGAAATTTTTGAGTCCCATAAAAGTTTATAATCCGGGCAAAATTGTCAATGAAATTTTATGAGTCCAAACAAGATTTATGAAATAGAAATTGAAATATTTCCGTATAACTCATTTTATATTTTCATTTTTGTGCTATTAGAAATGCGTCTGTACTTTAGTACGTTGGTGCAGGCCTTAATATCAAATGCTATCATTTGAAAGAGCTACTCGAGCTGGGTCAAATGTTACCAAAATTAGCCCTAGGAAAAATTTTTGAACTGGGATACAGGCGATTGAAAATTGAAAAACCATAGGGGGGAGTAAGCTCAATTTTGGGGTGAAAAATTCGAATAAGCAAATTATAACTCATTCGAAAGAGCTCATCGAGCTGAGTCGAAAGACACAAAGATCAACGAAATCAGACGTGATTGGGCAAAGTTATGACCGTTTGTTTTACTCCCTCCCATAAGGCCACCGCGGAAAAAAGTTTTTGCCGCGTCTGATGAAGCCGGGCATGTCGAGTGGAATCGCCGCGAGCGAAGCAAGCACGACCGCAGCGAAGCACGGCCATCTGTAGCGTGCAAAGCGCGGGGTTTTGCGGCATCGGCTAACGCAAAACGCGATGCGAACACCACTGGTCGGAGCCACAAAATACTCAATAAACAGCATTGGTCAGCTCTATTTGTTTGTTCTCATGTAGTATTATAATATGATTGACTCTTAAACTTTCATCTGACTACTGTGCTAGACCAGTACCAATTATGGTTATTTAACTTTAATAATAATCTTAAATCACTTTGAAAAGAAATTCCCATCTTTCACAATCTTTGCCTTTATTTATTTTAAAATAAAAGAAAAGAGATTATTCAATTCCCCGCTTATAGTTTATGTTTTTGTTATGAAGTTCAAAGTTTAAAAATGAGGAGATCTGAAAACTAAATTCAATTATGGGGTGGAAAATACGAATATGCAAACGTTTTTTTCGTGATCTCGATTCTCGTACTCCCAGTCCGGTTTCTAAATTAAACTGGCAATTTTTTATATAAATTTTTTGATGTTTTTATGAATATACACTAAGGTGGGAGTCAATGTTTCAAAAGATTTTCTTTAAATAAATTATTAAAAAATTAAATCCTAATACTTTTACTCAACAGCCATTTAGTCTATAGAATATTGTCAGCAGGAGGAAATAAAATTTTAAAAACTTACATCCAAGTCTTGTTCATTAATCACTTTAATAACTATAGGGGTAACTAAAACAAAATCACCACTAATTGACATGTCGATTTTAGATCCATTCAAAAATTTTCCGTTCCACCAATCATTTGGCAATAATCGTCTGATGAATTTTACAAAAACATTACTTTCAAATAATATCCAAACAAAATAATTGCTTATTCGTATAGTTAATTCTATTTGTGCTCCAAAAGTAAATAAATTGTTATAGATACGTTTTCTATCTGGCTTTGGTAATATTTCACGCTAAAAATGGGGGATTTTAAAAACAAAATTTAGGCGTGCCGCAAAATCCCGCGCTTCGCGCGGGATTTTGCGGCACGCGCCTCGCGGGAGTCAACGATCACTGGGTTCTACAACAGTAACATAAAACTATCCCTTTCTACTGATTTTCAGCTTTGAAATGCCGACCTATCCACTAATTATCAGCACTCAAGAGAATTTTGTGATATTTCTCGAATAAATCCTAAAATTCACTCCAACGCCCAAAATGCACCGCGCCTAAATTTTTAGAGCCCAATTTTCCGTTTTTCTCATTTAGAGCCCAAAATTCCGCTGGAGCCCAATTTTCCGAAAAGTTGGAGCCCAATTTTCCAGAGCCCAATTTTCCGGACACCTCCGCCTGCCCCACTAAAGAGGAGGAAATTTGAAAATAAGAGGTCGAGCACTTATAAAATCCGAATTTTGAGTTAACTCATTTTCATTAGTGATGTAGACATTCGAAATAAAATACATAAATAAATTAATTAAAATTCAATTAACATCTTCCTTAACCTAAATTTTGTTTTTAAAATCCCCCATTTTTAGCGTGAAATATTACCAAAGCCAGATAGAAAACGTATCTATAACAATTTATTTACTTTTGGAGCACAAATAGAATTAACTATACGAATAAGCAATTATTTTGTTTGGATATTATTTGAAAGTAATGTTTTTGTAAAATTCATCAGACGATTATTGCCAAATGATTGGTGGAACGGAAAATTTTTGAATGGATCTAAAATCGACATGTCAATTAGTGGTGATTTTGTTTTAGTTACCCCTATAGTTATTAAAGTGATTAATGAACAAGACTTGGATGTAAGTTTTTAAAAGTTTTTTTTTTTTTTTTTTTTTTTTTTTTTTGTTTGTTCTCATGTAGTATTATAATATGATTGACTCTTAAACTTTCATCTGACTACTGTGCTAGACCAGTACCAATTATGGTTATTTAACTTTAATAATAATCTTAAATCACTTTGAAAAGAAATTCCCATCTTTCACAATCTTTGCCTTTATTTATTTTAAAATAAAAGAAAAGAGATTATTCAATTCCCCGCTTATACACTCTGTTTCAAAAGTATAACCCACTTTTGATTTTTAACTTTTCTCGATGTTAAGTTAATGTATTTTTTTGAAATTTGGTATGTTGATCCAATTAACTAATCTAAAAATATTCCCAAAGTTCCCTCCATTTTTATCAATTACAAAATTTTTAATTATTTTTTTTTCTAAAATCTTCCCCAAAATAGTTGTTTCATAAGTATAACCCACATTTATTTTTTCTTATTTGCAACAATAGGAAAAATCTAAAAAAAATTCATCAAACATATATATTGATATTATAAAAATTAGAAAAAAAAATTAGGCTCATATCTCTACTCATTGTCGAGATCCTGACATCTCAAAAACCTCAAAAATCAACGTAAAACGAGGGTAGGTCTATTTAAAAAATATTTTCGGTACATTAAGGGTAGTTTTGAAATTTTATTTTTGGCCTATCTGAAAGCCCTTGAAATTCTCTACAAGATAGCATTTGCCTTATTTTTCAAAAAAAATGCATTAGCGAGATACAGGTAGTCAAACTTCAGAAGCGACCTTAACGGTCATTTTTGTGGACATTTAGGCGTTTTTCGTTGATGCAAAAGTTTGACCACCTGTATCTCGCTAATGGATTTTTTCCGAAAAATAAGTTAAATGCTATCTTGTAGCAAATTTCAAGGGCTTTCAGATAGGTTAAAAATAAAATTTCAAAACTACCCTTAATGTGTCGAAAATATTTTTTAAATAGACCTACCCTCGTTTTACGTTGATTTTCGAGGTTTTTGAGATGTCAGGATCCCGACAATGAGTAGAGATATGGGCCTAATTTTTTTTTATTTTTTTATAATATTCCTATATATGGTTGGTGGAATTTTTGCAGATTTTGCCCAATGTTGGAAGTATCAAAAATAAAAGTGGGTTATACTTATGAAACACCTTTTTTAGGCAAAATTTCGAAAAAAATTAATTAAAAATTTTGTATGGAACAAAATTTAATGAAACTTTGAGAATGTTCGTAGATTTGTTAAATGTATCTAAATACAAAATCCCGAAAAGATAAATTGATTAAGCAACATTAAAATTAAAATAATTAAAGTGGGTTATACTTTTGAAACAGAGTGTAGTTTATGTTTTTGTTATGAAGTTCAAAGTTTAAAAATGAGGAGATCTGAAAACTAAATTCAATTATGGGGTGGAAAATACGAATATGCAAACGTTTTTTTCGTGATCTCGATTCTCGTACTCCCAGTCCGGTTTCTAAATTAAACTGGCAATTTTTTATATAAATTTTTTGATGTTTTTATGAATATACACTAAGGTGGGAGTCAATGTTTCAAAAGATTTTCTTTAAATAAATTATTAAAAAATTAAATCCTAATACTTTTACTCAACAGCCATTTAGTCTATAGAATATTGTCAGCAGGAGGAAATAAAATTTTAAAAACTTACATCCAAGTCTTGTTCATTAATCACTTTAATAACTATAGGGGTAACTAATTGGGGGTTTGAACTAAATATATTAATATATACATATAAATCAGTGTAATACCAACATAAAAAAATAAATTCCCTTTTCGGAAATTTTTTTTTCTAATTTTCGGGAACCGGAATGCAGGATACCTATTATGAATTGTACATAATTATCCAATATTTGTCTCAAAAATGCCAGAAATCTTTTTTTTCAGAGCTGTATCAAACAAAAAAATTTTTAGAGAGTGTCAGCTCTATCTTTAAATAATTCTAATCAACAAGTTACCCAAACATTAACAGAACAAGCACATCCTTTGTATACAAATCAGGGTTGCCGCCCGAAACCCGATACCCGAAACCCGAAACCCGGCCTTTTTTTGTAGCCGAAACCCGATACCCGAATTGAAAATTTTCCAACCCGAAACCCGAAACCCGTACCCGATATTTTTTCCAACCCGAAACCCGTGACCCGAAATTGATTAAAACCCGAAATTTATACCCGAAAACTTAGCCTTACCCGATTTTTTAAAATAAATTTATAGAAAGAGAAAGAAGGAAAAGGGAAAGAAATATTTATAATTTCTTTAATTTTTCATTATGTTGGTCGGTGGTTGAGTGTGTAAGGCGACTGGCTCGCTATTTTCTTGGGGTGGGTTCGAGTCTGAATTGGAAATAAGGCCTAAAAAATTTTTCTTTTCAAAAATAAATGCCTTTAAACTTTGATTTTCATTTTAGATTTTTAAATTTATTTTTTTAATATTTTAAGCTTGAAAGAGCATTAAAAATTTTAATTTAGTCATGAATTTTGCAAAATTTTCGCCTGCGGTTCTGACAATTGAATTCTTTCACCTAAGACCTTAAAAAATTCTCAAAATTTTCGCCTGCGGCGCAAAAACTGGAAGAAAATTGGCGTCTTTGTCTTCAAAATTCTCAAAATTTTCGCCTGCGGCGCTAAAAACGGGAGAAATTTGGAGGCTTTTATGTAGATAAGGCGGAGGGATATTAGCACATAGTGGGATTTTATCAAGATATCCCTCTTAATCCCCAAATCCCACAATGTTTTAATCTATTCAAATTTGCTTCTCTCTATATCACCCAAAATCCTATTATGCAATATAGCTTGCCTCCTTACAATTTAGTTCACCAATAGCCGAACACCCGAAAATAACCCGAATTTTTCGCCAAACCCGAAACCCGTACCCGAAATTTTTTCCAACCCGAAACCCGATACCCGAAATGAAAATTTTATAACCCGAAACCCGAAACCCGTACCCGATATTTTTGCCAACCCGAAACCCGTGACCCGAAATGAAAACGCTCCAACCCGATACCCGAAACCCGTACCCGAAAATTTTTTGTACCCGCGGCAACCCTGATACAAATAAATTTAAATTTCGTTCTGCCGATGTTGGTAACAAATCCAGTCCAAGAGCCCAAAGGCCAGCATATTTGTGAAGAGATGCACCCTTATCAACTTTGGAAATATATTCTTTGAGAAGATTATTGTCGTTCCCAAGAAGCATTTGTTTTGCTAAATTTAATTAATTTATTTTTAATTTTAAATTTATAATCCAATTACAAACATTTATGAGTGTTATTCTCCAAAATGACACGTGTGAATAAATCTTCCATGCGACCAAATTTTATATAAAATTTTAAAGTCTCCTTTATTTCATATCTAAAATATTTATTTAATGTTCTAGTACTCCACTAATATTTATAAGAAAATCCAATTACTTTTGTTTTGTAATAGACAAAGATATTGTTGTTACAAAAACAGGAGGATTATTTGGGTTTCGATTAATGTCTTCAGTTTTGATCATAAGTCCATGCCAAATACTCGAGCCAGGCTGTCCCGACTTACACAAATGTCTGTTTTTTTCTTCTAAGCAAAATTCTTTCCGTCTTTGTTCACATTGTATGGTGATATTCTTCTTTTAAATTTTGAATTATTTGGAATACTGATAAATAGGGTTGCCAGCCCGGTTCGATTCGATAGATCGAGCCGGGCATCAAATTTTCGCCTGAAAAAGACTCGAACGGCCTGGTTCGATAAAAATGAAGCCCGAAATTTATAATAAATCATACCCTCTTACCCTATGAATCATGGGAGCATGCCTATTATTTTAAATGAACTAATTTATTTACCCTCCTTCCTTCACGAAGGCGATATGGAACTGTTGTAATAATCCCATTTCGTCTATTATTACCTACCAGTTGGCTTGGGTAACAAATTAATAATCTAAATAAATTATTAAAAGAAATATTTAAAATATTTTTTATTTACTCATCACAAAGATAAAAGTCTGGTCTTTCGAAGATTAAACCATAAGAGCCGTGTTCGATTTGTCCTGGGCGCAACATGCACTGATCAGTATTTAAATATGGAAGTTGGAAATGTGTATTGACCATGTCAGTCAAAAACACGCTTAATTTAATAATTATTAGTTCGAATTAGTTCGAGATAGAGTTTAAGTTTGGATATTATTGAGAGTATGGGGGTTTAAGTAATGCCTGAAAATTTCGGTTCAGTTATCGGTTCAGATATCCAAAGAATGTAGTAAAACAGAAATGCCGCTGTTTACTAAATCTGATCGAAATTGTGGGAATGCACATTTGAGAATTCTATGTATATTTGATAAAAAATCTTGGTCTCCTGGTTTTTGGTCCCAGTTTCTCTTGGTCTCCTGGTCCCAGTTTTCAAAAATTCCTATCAATATACCCTACTTAGGAAAAGCAAATACAAGACAAAATCGTTCAAAATCCAAACTAAATTATCTAAGGAAACTTCAAAAATTGTATATGATTATAAAAGAGTAGAAATTAGCTTTTATCTAAAGTTTAGTCAAATGATCGCATACAGTTTTGATAAAGCTGAGCTATTCTATAGAAATTGAAATTAATATTATCAAACGTACTGCTTATTATTTAATTGCTGATCATTCTTGTCTTTATCTTGCAAGGTTTGCTCGGCAAAAGCATAATAAATAAATAAAATAATATTAAATAATGTTAATATTATCATTTTTATTAAATTTTGAAATTACAAAAAGGAGAAGATATTTTGTATAACTATATTTTACTAAATAATATTTTAAATTATTTATGTAATCAAAAATAATAAAATTAAATCAAAAAATGATATTAACATAAATTTTCTGTCATTCTAAGATAAATTATAATTAGTAAATGATGACTGTTTGTGAAAATATTTTTTATATGAATATACTATTTTTAGGATAAAAATTCATTGATAAATATTTATTTTAAAATAAAATTTAATTTAGAAGTTATACATCTTTAGTTTAAAAAATGCTTAAATAATGATATTTTGATATTATCTCATTCAAATTATCATTTCTAAATCTTTTACTATGAAAAACGGAAACAAAAAAATTTATTTTAGCATGGTTGATACGCTTTTTAGCTCCGAATTTTTTTCAGAATATTGTAACAGATTATATTGAATTTCCTGCTGATATATCGACTTTCCTTGAATACTAAAATTTTTTCAAAAAATTTTAACTATTTCAAGTATTAACAATTTTCGAATTTTTTTTCTTTCGAGATTTAGGTAAATTGGGAAACTATATAATCCTTATGTCCAGAAATCCAGAATGATTTATTTAAATTTTCAATGATAGGATCAAAAGATTTTTTACCAATTTTTCTAATCCCTTTTATTTTATTAGAATATATTTACACATTTTCTAATTATTTTCATAGGAGAAAGCTTATTTTTTCGTTTTTAATCTTTATTCACAATATTAACCTACCATTGATTTAATCATTACAAAAAAATAATAGGGAAAGGAAGAAAAATCTGTTGTATATCGGGAGATTTGCATGAGTAAGATGGATTTGGAGATTAAAGGCAAATTGAGCGATTTCAGTATTATATTGAGGGATTATATAAAAGAGTTAGGGAATATTGCTGGATTTTGATTATATCGGGAGATTTGGTGGGATCAAGGGTGTGAACAAGTAAGCGTTTAACTAAGAACGTGATTTTTACCAAGTAATATTTGCCGGTTTTTTGGAATGACAGGCCGAGGAGCTAGAAATTGAGGAATCTGGCTTCCATCCTCCCAAAATCCACAAAATTTTCACTTATTGACCTATGGGTGATATAATCGGATATCGACGGATATCGAGGATATCATGGGGATTGAACGGATATAAGAGGTATAGGTAATTTCAATTATTAATAAATATTTGATTTTTTAAATTAATTTCAATATTTTTTTATAAATTACAAAATACGAAGCAATTATTACGAAGCAACTCTGTTACTTAGGCAAAAGCTTATGAGACAAATTCTCGAACTAAATGAAAAATTATATTTAAAGCGTAATATTCTTTAATAGATAAATACCGTATTTTCTCTAAAATAACCCCCGGGGGTTATTTTTTTCGATCGACCTCTAGAGGGGGGTTATTTTAGAGGGGGGGGGGTTATTTTAGAGGGGGGGGGGGGTTATTTTTTTCGATCTCTAATTTTCTGAAAACCAAAATTTTTTACCAAATTTTGAATAATATTTTTCTAAAATTTAAGAGAATTCATCACAAACTAAAGGTTTCTTAACGAAAATCCTAGCACAAAAACTTTCATCAAGTACTCCTCTTCATCCTAGACTTCGTTTAGGCTCGAAATACCTAATTAAAAATTTATTTTAGATTATTATCCCACTTTTATATAACTCAGTTAAGTCCCAAAGTTTAATAATATTAAAAGGGATTGGATTAAGATGCCTATCTTGGCATTTTCAGGTATTAAAGTCAATGTGACATGACTTTAATCCTTCGTCGAGAGATCAAGTGGATGGAATTAGTGGACTAGACATCGTTGGATATTAATGGATTTTAAGAGATTAAGGGAAATGCTGGAGGATTAAGTTGAATATTATGAGATTTAAGAAGTAAAAGATTATTAGTGGACCTCTCAAAATCCAATTTGACTGGATTAAGGTGGAAATCAATGGATTTGAGATATCAGGGACTTGGGAGGATATCGGACATTTGATTGAATAAAAGTGAAAAAATACTCTTAATACTTATCTCTTTTAATTCATAAATTCACACCTAATACCTAATATCTCTCCAAATCCCCGAATCAATATTAATCCACCGCCATCCCTTAATCCATCAGAATCCCCTTATATCCCTCCAAATCCCTTATATCCCCCATAATCATTTCTAATCTTATTGAAATATAGGGATTAAACCGTGCTGTGGTTTGAAAAATAGCAATGCCAAAAAAATAATTAAATATTTTAGGGGGGGGGGCTATTTTAGAGGGGGGGTTATTTTAGAGGGGGGGGGGGTTATTTTTTTCGATCGATCTCTAGAGGGGGGTTATTTTAGAGGGGGGGGGTTATTTTAGAGGGGGGGGTTATTTTAGAGAAAATACGGTATTCTGCATTTATGTACATATTTTGATATTGTGAAAAAACTCATTCAAGTCAAAATAACACTACTAATCCACTGATCTTTTATCATCTTATCAATATAAAAATTCTTTGAAATCAGTAATTATCTCGGTTGAATAATTTTTTAATTAAAAATAAAAATCAAAAGGTCAACATATTCGGACTATTTTAGTTAGTTTACCTATATTGCCCCGCGTTATATTCCCATATTTATTATATTGACCTCAAATACGTAAAAGTTACCTATTCTAAATTGGATTGCTAACTTAAGTTTCATTTCTAATGTCAACCTACTACTTGTGTGTCATAAATAATGAGCCTCCTTGAGATAAAACTTCATAACTTTTTTATTAATTAAAAAATGCCTGTTTCTTCTTCTAGATAGGACGATTATATCAGCTGTTATTTTACTGAAATCTGCTTTCAAACTACCTATTTTATCGTTGCCTAAAATTGCCTATTTTAGCTTTCTGACAAAATACACTAGTATGCCTTTTTAGCCTATTTTGCTAAAATTTGTGACTATATTTTAGTGCCTTTTTTACCAAAAGATCCTAACCCTATTTATGACTCACCCAAACGTTGACGAACCTAATAATATAAGCTTCAAGATTTTAGACTTGCTAGGATCGAAACTTGAAATTTAAATACATATATATTATATTTTAAACAAATTTTTGTCATGTCCGGAAATATACATCAAAGTGGTAATTTTATTTTTAATTCAAACTTGTACCTAGACAAGGCTCCCCCTAGACAATTATAATTTTAAAGACTTCTAAAAAATAAATTTAAAAAAAGTTTCGCTTTTTATACGTTAATTTTAATTTATTCTTTTTCGACTTTTCGTTTTTGTTTCGTATTTTAGTCTTTATTTTCTTGTCTCAACTGCAAATGGAATTTAGACTTTTATGTCTCAAGTTTCGGAACGTCTCTTTTTCTGTAGATCACTTAAAAATTATTCCTTCCAGACAAAATTACCCTCAAAATATTTTCGATGAAACTCGCTAATATTATTCCAGAAAATCATCCAGAAGAATCTACATCTTCTGGTAATGAACCCAAATCTACAATTATTGCTACAGATTCTTCTGATCAAAACATTTTTGAAGGAAAATTTCCTGGTTTACAAACTCCTTGCTTACAAAGTCTTTAAAGAATATGAATAATATTTATTTAAATTTAACTTATTAGGATTGAAAAATCATGGAAATACTGATTATTTTAGTGCTTTAATGCACTGCCTTGCTGGCTGTGACCGTTTTGCTGAATTTATTCTTTGTAATGATTTTGTGGAATATGAAGAGGTGAAGAATTAAAAATTGATGCGATAAAATTTTAAAAAATTTTATCTTGACTAAAATCGAAATTTAAAAATAACAACTAAAATTAAATATTAATTTTAAGAATATTATTTTCAACTCATTTATTAATACAATTCGTTGTATGTGGTTTAATCACTCTTATGTTGACACTTATTTCCATAAAACTATTATTGCTCTTGCAAGTGAAAATTCAACATTTTGTCTCGGCTATCAACATGTTAATTATAATACAGTAGGATTTCACTATAAGATACATGTAATATGAAACCTCTATTTCTGATATATTTTAAAACTTGTCAGGCCACAAAGGTTAATAAACAAGTATGACCCCAGTGCTGTATCTTTTAGTGATTTCTAACTGTATATGTATTTTATATAAATATTTATATGTATATATATTTAATAGGATTCTCACGAATGTATGGTTTGGTTATTAAATCAACTCAATCGTGAAATTATGGATTCTAATTTGGAGGGTAAATCTTGGAAAGGTTCGACCGTTGAAAATAATAAAGATAAGATATCGACTATTTTAGAACTATTTCAGTAAGTTATTTAAACGTGTTTTTTTTATTTATTTTGTGCTGGCTTTATAGGAAACTTGGTATCAAAAAATATTAATGCTAAAGGCTTGTCTTTAAAAGGATAGCAGAGTTATTCTTTTTTTCCTGCCAATCCTATTTCTTTAAGGGGTACACTCCCATGTACCGCAGCCCAATTTATCGCCGCCCAGTGTACTATGGCCTAATGTACCGTCAAAAAAATTTTCCCAACAACGGAAAGCCAACACGGAGATGACTTTCTTCATAAGAACGGAGAAAGTTGTTCGCAAAGGAGGAAGTTGCCCCGTCAACGGTGGATGTTGTTGCATCAACGGGACAACCTTGTTGTTATGTTGGTCAAAGAAATTATTTTACGGCGTTACATTGGGCTGCTTCCTATTTAAGTAATTAAGTAAAATATCAGTGAGAAATAAATATCAGTGAGAAATAAATATGAGTGAGAAATATGTATAAATGGAATTTATCATGAAAAATTAGATAAATTAATTGCAATATGAATTCATTTTTAAATTTTTTGTTTATATCTCAACGTCAAATTTTAAAATCAGTCAATTTTCTAAATTGACATCAATTTAGAATCAGCGGGATAACCAAAAAGTACCATTATCCTGTTATTGGGTGTATCATATTTTATGATAAATTAATTGAAATATGAATGGATTTTAAAAAAAAATTTCAATTTAGAGGCAAATTCCGTCATGAAATAAAATGTACTGCTCCAAATTGTGATTTTATTGATAGTTCACTTGAGCCTTTCCTTTCTGTTTCACTCAGCGTTCCTTTGTAAATTTATTAATGTTTTTAATAAATAATTAAATATTTTCCAGGCCGCGTAAATATACTGTAAAATTCATTACTATGACTCCACGTAAAATCACACGTTTTCATTTAAATATTTCGGACCCTTATTTAACTATACGAGGTATAATGGAACAGATTGAGAAAGTTGTGAAGATCTCACCAGAAAATGTTTGTTTATAAAAAATATTAATAATGATCATGACTCTAGAAAATTTATCTATCAATATCTAAATTATTAGCATCCCCGTTTACTGTCACCAGCTCTCCGTTACGCGAAAATACCAATCATCCCTTATGTACGTTTATGTTCGATTCCCGCCTTACAGTGGTTAAAGATTGATATTTTCTGTTTTGATAACAGTCGATTTTCTAGGTTATTTTTCTTTCGATTTTTGAATTCGAAGGTTTTGAAAACATTTTCGATTTTCGTTTACAAATTTTCGAAGATTTTTTTCGAAACAACTTTCGTCGTTTCACATATTTTTCTGGGATGGGAATAAAATTTGTTGTTTTTAGATGGTTGCATGTAAGACTAAACCAGATGGGCAGTCATATTTGGTTCCGGATAATGTAATTCTTGAAAGTGATAGTCAATTAAATGATTTTACAATTCTTCAAATACCAGGGGAAATTAATAAACAACTCGAACAAAAATTAATTGTTGCTATAGTTAATTTTGTTTTTGATGGGAAAATGTAAATTTAAAAATAAGAAATTATTGGAAAATAATTAAAAAACCTTTTTTAGTTTTGGAGAGCCTTATATAGCTGTATTGTATAAAGATTTAAGTTATGATCAGTTAAGTTTTGAATTGGCTGAAAAAGGAGCATTTCTTCTTCCAAAACCTTATTACAATATGAATCTAAATTTTAAACTTCTTTTAAAAGATTCGGCCGGTTCTGTGTATTGCAGTTTACAAAATTTTGACGGAAAAGGTTATTGTTCACAAACTTTACATGGGTTTACACATTATTATGACCCAACAACATTGAAACCTTTTTTGAATATTTATTTGGACAAGTAAAATTTTTTTTTAATATTTTAAAATAAAATTAGCGGTAAAAATAATATTTAAAAGCTAATGGAAGAAACAAAAATCTAAATTAAATATAAATCAGTTTCCCATTAATTTTTTCAATCAACTGGATTGAACTCCAAATACTCTGACAAAACTTCAAATCCTAATATCCACGATTTTGTGGTAAAGGAAGATAGATATCGTGGATTTTGTGGGGATTAAGAGGATATAGAGATATTAAAATAATTTTCAGAAGGATAAAGGGAGGATAGAAGGAACAATATTCTGAATCCACCGATAAGGAAATATTACTTTCATGCATCTGTAGTTCCCAACCCACGCGCTACAAGCGAAAATTTTGGGGATTTTAAGGTTAAATTTAATTTTTTAAACAAAAAGTCCATTTGTAAGTACATACATTTTTAATTTCGTACGTATGAAGGTCGGTTTGTAAGCATGTATCGCTTCCTGTATCTATATAATGTTCCATTTGATATCAAAAATCTAAATTATTACAAACATTTTTAATTAAATTTTAGAATTTTAAACGAAAAAGAGAATAATAAAAAAGTAATTCAAATAATTGTTGATTGGGATTTGTCTTTAAAAGAAGATTTTGAGAAAAATTCTGTGAAAGAAGAAATAAAAGATGACGATTCTTTACAAAACAAATTTATAGAATCAAAGCAAACCCCCGTTTCTTTAATTTCGATGCTTGATAAGTTTGTTAAGCCGGGCAAGTTTTTTAATTAAAAATATGTATTTAAATTTTATTTTATTAATAGAACCTATACAATTTTGGACCTGTCCAAAATGTAAGAAACCTTCTGGATCTATGCAAATTAAATTTGATCGTTTGTCTGATATTCTTGTTTTTTATATTAAACGTTTTGACCACGTAATTAACTTAATATATAGTAATTAATATACAAAGGGATCTCACTATAGGATAAATCATTGGGGCTGAAATACTTGTGTCTTATCATGAATTAAATTTGGCACTCTTGTATTTAATTCCCTCATTTCCTTTCTCCTTTTTCCTAATTTAATCGGCTATAACTTCTTTAGCTTAGTCCAATCTGAATGAATCTAATTGCATTCAAAATCTCTCGAAAAGCTATCTTCTTTCCAACTGGATGGATAAAGTCTGATCGCCAACAAGTCTATAAATGCAAGAAATCGTTGTTTTTCACACTTTTCGACTTATATTTTTAATAGGCGATCCGACATGATCACCCCTTGTTAAAAATATGGCGTTATCTAGAGCTTTCTAATGTTATAAGATTCATTTGGATTGGATAAGCATAGAAAAGTTATAGCCGATCAAATTCGAGAAAAGGAGAAGTACATAAAATGATGTGATATAACAAAAAGTACCTTAAATTTTAAGTATGTGAGTATCATATAAGTAGCTTAGTCTTTTAACATTTTAGTCTGGAGAAAACACAAAAAATAACATTGAAATTGTTCATTCTCCTGAAGAGCTTGATATGAGCTCTTATTTTATCAATAAACTTTCGAAAAATTCTGACGAAAATAAATATGATTTGTCTTGTGTGATTTTTCATAATGGATCTGAATTTAGTTCCGGTTAGTTTTTATTGTGTTAAGCTTATTTTGGAAGGAGCTAGGAGACAAAGGGAAAGATTAAATTTACTAGGGTAGTGCAGTACTGATTATTGACTGGTACACCTGGATTTTGACTATGGTCGGCGAAGATTTTGAGAATTTTTTAATTGTAATTACTCATAATTCCTCAATTGAAGGTAGGGTAGCACCCCGCCACCGAAACCTCGACACAAAATGGTAAATCCGACCACAGCGCATAACCATGCCAATTGCATAATCCACGTCCGCAGTTACGTCCATCCCTACTCTAAATAGAACTGAAAAATTATGCATATTAAAAGAGAAAAAATTCTATCCTTAGGGGTTTATTATTAAAATAAAAACTGGTCGGTTTTGCGGTTATCGCCGCTCCCCGATTTCGGTTAACCGATCCTCACAACCCTAAAATTTACTTTAAAATAAAGTTTAATTTAAAGGTCATTATACTGCTGCCGTTCGTAATTTTATTGATGGAAAGTGGCGTTTATTTAATGATAATGAAGTTTTGGATAAAACTGTAAATGAAATTTGTTCGTCTTCTAATTCTTACATCCTTTTTTATCAACGTCGTCGACGTTCAATTCCTTGGTTTCCCCAAAATGTTACGTATCATATTATTAAAAAATATCAACAAGAAATGGTTAGAGATGAACGTGATTACAATAAACAACGTAATAAATATTCATATAGAAATAAATATTTCCATTATTATTTGAAATGAATATTTTTGCTTAAATTGAACTTGGTAAATACCTAGTTTGATTTAGACCCCCCCCCTCTCTCCATTTTTTGGCATTTTTTAAGTTTTCTCTTCCCTTTTTCTCTTATTTTTCATGGGAACTTATTTGGAACTTATTTTGCATTAAAAGTACAAAATGGTCAGACTTTTATCTTTATCAAATAGACCGTCTATACCGTGAGTAGACGGCATTGACCCCCTGCAATTGGCACATATTTCATCGTTATTTGGATGTACATCCACTTCTATTTCAAAGGTAGTGCGAAACTTGCGGACCGACTTTTGCGGACCATAGGTTTAGGTTTTTGTTTTTCTATCGTAACTTTGTCCAAGCTTGAACAATCACGATGATTTTGATGTCGTTCGACTCAGCTCGTCGAGCTCTTTCGAATGAGCTAAGAAATTCGTCGAATCCGCAAGTTTCGGCCTGCCATTTCAAATATTCTACCTTATGAAATTATTTAAAAAATGGTCAGAAAATATAATTAAAAAAATAGGGAAGTTGGGGGTTTAAACAGATTACCGTGAGTTTTAATTTTTGCCTTTATTTTTTAAATTTAGTTTAAAAATGCTTAAATAATGATATTTTGATATTATCTCACTCAAATTTTCACTTTCTAAATTTTTTACTATGAAAAACGGAAACAAAAATATTCATTAAATAATCACATTTTTATTTTAGCATGGTTTCTACGCTTTTTTGCTCCGAATTCTTTTCAAAATATTGAAGAAGATTATACTGATCATATATCGATTTACCTTGAAAACTAAAATTTCTTCAGAAATTTTTTAACTATTTGATTAATAATAATTTTTGAATTTTTTTCTTTTTCGATATTTTTTTAGCAATTCTAATTATAAACCTAATTTATCAAATCTTATTTTTTAAATTAGTAGACTGAAAAACAACCGGAGATTTTAGATCAACAGGGAAACTTTATGATCCTTATGGCCAGAAAAGAATTTATTTAAATTTTCAATGATTGGATCAAAATTTTTTTACCAATTTTTTCGATCTCTTCTATTTTATTACATAGAATATAGCTGCAAATTTTCTACCTTTTTTATAGCAGAAAGTTTATTTTTTCGTTTTTTAAGTGTTATTCACAATATTAAAATTACATAAGCTTTAGAATGTCGGCCTCCCATTGATTTAATCATTACAAAAAAATAATATGGAAAGGAAGATGAAAATATAGAAAAACTTTTTTAAAAAACACATATTTTCCTTTTTTATTAAGTTTAATTCATCAACGCGTCGACCAAAAATTTAAACTATTTTCCCCATTCTTCACTATTACGCATCTTCCCTTTAAATACAAACAATACTTGTAATTAGAATAGCCTCCTGTTTCAGAATTTAATGACAATCAAGGCTCACAGTCGTTAAAATTAAAATAAACCCGAAAAAACGGGCTAGAAAAATACGATCATGTCCGAAAAGATAAAATTGATAACCTAGAAATTAACTCAAGCGCCAGCAAGAACTACACCAGCCAGAAGGCTTCCCCCAGAGCTAGCGTCCCCGTCCCTGTAGCAAAAACCTCCACAACACATATATCTTAATTTTTATTTTATCTGAATTGTTAAATCGTTTGAAGTAATTTAGTTAAATTATTTTAATTTTGAAATTAAGAATTCTTGAGTTTGTATACTTGAACAATTTTTAGAAGAATACTTTTATGCAAATAATTTAAAATTATCAATAATTTCTTTTAAAGAAAACATTCTCCATCAGAATTGTCTAAATTTATCCCTTCATAATTCCTCCCCCCTCATACATATATTTCATAAAATCCCTAAAAATTCGAGAACAATATAAAATAACAAAAAAAGACTTGCATCAAACTTTCAATTATCAAAATTTTCGCCTACGGCGCTGAAAATGGGATATATTCTTCACTTGTATATTTTTTCGACTGGAAATTCTGAACTAATGGATTTTGGACGGCGTTGAACTTTCAATTTTTTAGTGAAATTCTGACACCCGACCTCGAACCCCGCTGAAAGTCAACCATCGACATGCCCTCCCCGACAATTCCTGATCCCCGACACACCCAACCCTGAAGGACCTGGCTGCTACCCTACATTTAAAAATAGTTTTACTATAAAGGTCAAATTTCTAAAAATAATAAATAAATATAGGTCAAATTATCTTTGTCTAATAAAACCCTTCAGTTTTAATATATGATTGAGGTAAAAAAGAGTAAAGAAAAATACAAATATATTTTAAATATTTACTTCAAGCAAAATTGAAGGAGGACAGGTCCCAAATGGGAGGTAAAAACGAGTGAATGCATAAAAATTAGAAAATATTTAAAACCTTATTTTATGCTAGAATTGTTTATTTTCATTAAATATCTAATTTTTTCCATTTTTACCTAAATTCCAATTACATAGTTGTGTATCTTCCAGTTTTAAAGACTCTTTTTAAATGGAAATTCTATTATTACCTTCTTTTATCTTTTGAATTTTTAAAATTAATTTTTTAGAGTAAAAATGAAACCTTATGGATGCGCTCTTTGCTTAGAACCTGACAACGTTCATACTATTACTTTGAAATGTCATCATAAATACCATCAAAATTGTATTACTCTTTGGATTGATTCAGGGGTGAGGAAATTTATATTTAGATTTACAGCTAACCAGATAACATTATCGGGTTTTTATGATTTCACGCGTATTCACAAGCTCGGGTCAAAATTCGTGTTTTTTCAATTATGTTTTAAGGGGCCATAAATCCAATGTCAAAATAAAATAACAAAAACAATTTAAAAATTCAACCTTAAATTGTGTTGACTGAATGATAAAATAACAAAATATTTTTATTTTAATTTTTTTTAAGTCTCATAATTCTTTTAGTAATCAAACTTACCCATAAACAAAAAACATAATCTAACTAAATAGCTTAAAATACATTTATAAATTTTATTTTAAACATTTTTAGGTACCATTTTGTCCTCAATGTCGAGCTCCTGCTACTTTGAATGATATTAACCCTTTCATATAGTTGAAAAGAGTTCGCAGGATTCGATGATGAATTTTGGATTAAAGGCTTGTTGAGAAAAAAATATATTTAACTGCCAGATAATCATAAAAATATTTTTACAATTTCTTTGATTTAAAAAAATAATGAACAAATATACACGATATTACAATAAAAAATTGTTTTTAGCTACTTTTTATTCACAAATTTAATTTTTAACTTTAATTTTCAAATTGGTTTTTAAACTTTTCGTTACTTTTATGTCAAACTAACAATTTTATTTTCTTTTTGGTAATTATTCTCTCGACATAAAATTTTTACCTAAACTTAAATATACATATTATCTACAAATAGGAAAAAAGATAAATATTTTTTCTGTTACAAAAGTTTGAATGTTCCTTAGTATAAACTTATCTCAACCCATGACATCCCTGGGTTTACACGGTGTTGTTCCTAATAACGGCTGAGAATTTTAGTTGCCCCTCACAATTTATCTCCTTGTATGTATATACCTAACAAATAAGTTGAGTTCCATGGAGGGATATATTGGGATCAGAAGTGAATAAGATTGTATTTAAGATTAGCAGGGTTCTAGGGAGATTTTTGGTATTAACAGTGACCATTAATTTTTCTGTGACGTATGTAAGTGGGTTGATTAGATTAAAGTGTGTGAAAGAGTTAAGTGGTCCTCCACGATATCTAGGGGGAACCAACAACATCAAACTGCCACGATATACGCAAACCGTATCCAACATTTTTCAAATTTTTGTATCTAATATGAAAAATACTTATTTTAATTTCAAAATTAATTTTACTTTTCGTGTCTAAATTGTTTATTTTAAAAATTTTTTTGATTGAATAAACATTTGAAACTTAAATAAAATTTTAATATATGTAGTTGCGTGCCATTTTCAAAAAAGAATTTAAAAACTCCGCATATTTCAAAATTTATTAAACAATTTTTAGCTTAAGTCTCGAACCAAAAAACATTCATTATTTTTAAAAATAAAAAATGTTAATAGGAGAAATATATTCAACAATTATTTATTGTTTTGCTACATTTGGATTGTTTTCTAATTTCTTTTTAATTTGGCTAATTTTACGTTATACAATGAAAGAAATGCAAGTTTATAGCAAAATACTTTTACAAACTTGTTTTGTTGATATTGTTGGGATTTGTATGTTTGTTGTTTCTCAACCGGTAATGGGGGATTTTAGGATCAAAAAAGTTTAACATACAATTGATAGCTCATTCGAAAGAGCTCGAAAAGCTGAGTCAAACGACATTAGAATCAGCTCAATCTAATGATTTAGAAAAAAATTATGAACAAGTTAACTATCGCTTGAATAACTGTTTTGGGTTTTCTACTGAGGATAGGTTGGCATTCAAGGCTGAGAATTGATAAAAAGGAATAGGTTTATGTTACTGGTGAAGAACCCAGCGACCGTTGACTCCCTGCGAGGCGCGTGCTGCAAAACTCCGCGCGAAGCGCGGAGTTTTGCACAAGCGCCTCGCCGACGCCCCATAGGTTTAGGTTGACCATTTTGAGCCTCATTATTTCGGCTGCATGTTGAGACTGAGAACTGATTTTGATGTCATTTGACTCAGCTTGTCGAGCTCTTTCGAATGAGCTATCAATTGTATGTTCAACTTTTTTTATCCTAAAATCCCCCATGGCTTTTGACCATTTCGAGCTCTATATCTCAGTCCACAGACATCTCCGGAAAAAAAGATTGGTACCGTTCGACTCAGACCTCTTATTACCCTATATATGACATTTTTGGTACCAATTTAGGGGGAGGTGGCAGAACGGAAAAGTACCCCGAAAAATACCGCGGTAATACGGTACCGTGAATAACACTAGTGTAGTGTACCGATAGTAATTCGAATTCAGCCGACTTCTCCCTTATTTTTAACTTAGTATGGGAGATTTCTTTAAACTCTATCCAAATCAACCGAAAACATGTAAAAAAACTATAAATCTTGTTTGATAGAAATGATGTTGGCATTAAGAGTACGGCTATCGGTTTAAACCGAACCGAAAAACCTAGGCTACATAGCGTTTGATATATCTTTTTATAAAAAATGGTCGATTAAGAATTGTTTATTTTAAAAAATTGTTCATTTAGTTTGAAAAAAGGTAAATAAAAATGAGTTTTCAATAAAATTCTTTAAGAATTATATGTTTTGAAATATCGTATTTAAAAGGCTTAGTCTCCAATTCACTTCCAAAATTAGCTTCAACTGAACAACACAGCAGATCGACATATGGTCTGTATGAATCGAAATTGCTCTTTAATAAGATACCTTTACCTAAAATAAATAATTTTTGTGAAAAAAATTTTAATTAAATATTAACCAATTTGTTCTCCATTTTGTGTAAAGAAAGCATAAGGAAATTCATTAGTCGTGTTAGTTGGAGGATAAACTAATCCACAACCAAAAATATCATTATCATTCCAAAAAAATGATGAAAGTTCAAATGATTCTCCTTTTTCGCCTCTGATTATAGCACACTTTGCAACGCATCTAATACGGTTATTTGTATTACAATCTTTGAGACCAATAATCATTTTGCCACTTTTTAACTCCCCTTCAGATTCACATTTAATTTCAAAATAATATAAAGAATAATCAGGACAATTTTCTGGTTTTTTGAATAAACTTTCTGCATAGACTATAGCATAATTATCACTCCCTATATGTAAATATTTTCAAAAAATAAAATCCAAGGTAATTCCAAGGCTGCCCCCCCTTTTTCTGTTCCTCTGACCATTTTGAGCTTTTTTGCTTGGCATATAATTTTCAATATATCATTCGAAAGAGCTGTTCGAGCTGAGTAGAATGATACTATGTCCGGTTAGATTTGGCTAATCTGAAAATAATTACGAAGCTAAATCCTCGATGGACGTGCTTTTTGTGATGCTGAAAGGGATTAAAACAAATGCTCATACCTAACTATGTTTATTTAAGTCGGATTTTCGATGAATCTAGTACCATTCGACTCAGCTCGAAGAGCTCTTTCGAATGATATATAATTTGCCATAAAAATTTTAAAAAATCGAAAAAAAATAAAAAGGAAAATAGGGGGACCAGCCTTGGAATTACCAAATCCAATAATCTACCTCGATTTCCCTTCAAACATTTAATATATTTAATATTTTTATCATTAATTAAATTTACAAATCCAAATCCTCTAATACAATTACCAATAGGTTTGTTTGTGTTTATGCAATTATTTTCACAACATTTAAATTCACTATCAATTTCACTCCATTTATTTTTAATTTTAACAAAATTCTTTTAAAAATTTATTTAATAATTTAATTAATTATTTTTTAATTAACTAACCACATATTTAAAAACCGCATTGCTCAATTTAATTGTTAAATCGCCAAACTTTTTAGCAATTAATTCATTTGCCTTTTTTAAATTAAAAAATATCTTGGAGTAATATACTCTATTAATTACTCTGTGTAATTAAATGTACGATCTCTCTGGAAAGGGTAATTGATAGAGGTGGTGTAATTAAGAGGCGATTTTAGGAAGGCTAATCATAGCTAAATATTTTTGAGGTTAATTATCACTAAAACCTTTTGTTGGAGAGGTTAACTAATAGAGGCGGGGTAATTATTTGAGGGAGGGTAATTAATAGAGTTAAATTAGTATTCGTCGTTACCTTTTTAATTTCTTCCTCTAAAACATTAATTTTCTCATCTTTTTGATCATTTTCAGTTTTTAGAATTTGATAATTTTTTTCCAAATTTTTAATTTGACTTTCATGTTCAGAATTGAGTTTTTGGATTTCCTAAAGATATTTTGAATTTAGTGAACTTTTTTGGCATTTTCTTTTTAAGTCATCTTGGGTGCAGCAACATACCTATGTAGATTAGTGACTACCCTGAAAATCTCAATACCCTGAACATTATAAAAAAAACAAGAATTGTGTTGATTTACAGTACACCATCCCTTCTTAAGCCTCCAGTTTTTACTTTTCAGACCTCTAATTTCTCCATTCGCTGCTTTAAATTTTCAATTATATTTTGTGATAAACAACAAGAACTGCAATTAGTGGACAAACCAACAATACTAGTAGATGTTTCCAAATTACTCCTTTTTCCTGTAAAATTTCTTTCTATTATTAGTGTTTTATCTCCAATTTTATTTTTAATATTATCAGAATTATTTGTAGAAAGTGACCATTCTTCTAATTGTATTGGTGTTTTCATTATTTATTTTTAAAAAATAATCTTCTGAAAATTAATTAGGATTAAAAAAAATTTTTGGTCAATACAACAAATTTTTCTATAAAAATTTCGACAAAAATGAGCAAATGTTAGATTCTCAAAAAATCAAATTTTAAATTACGAATCGAATGGTTTAAATAATTAAGAGTTTAATTTCTAAACAAAATTAAAATTTATCTTTAAAAATATAAAAGGAACTGAATAAAAAATTTATTTATATATTGACGGATTTTTTACCCAGAGAATGTTTTTGTGAATGTTGGGAAAAAATGGAGAAAAGGATTAATTTTTATTTGTTGAGGGAATATTTTAAATTTAAAAAACTACGAATGTTTTGAGGGCAGCACTTTTTGCTAGTGATCGGACCAAGCAAATGTTTGACGCCAGAAAATCAAATATTTGATCAAATATCAAATTTTTTTAAAGATTTTGGAATACCATAAAAATCGGTGTATTTGAGAGTATGTCGGGGATATTAGGATATGTAGATGATATTGGAGGATTGAGATGGATGTGGAGGAATTTAGGGTGACATAAGGGAATTGGAAGAATTAACGGTATAGAGGATATGTATAGACTAATCTTTAAATTTTTATTTACTTTTAGGCAAGCAGTAAATGAATTTATTCATTTGTCTTTTAAGTGCTCTCAATTTTTAATTCTTTTTGCCTTAAAAATATTTATTTTAAATTCAAAATATTCCTTCAACGAATATATTAATTCTTTTTTCTCAAAACAAAACAGCCTTGAGTCAAAAAACTCTTCAATATATAAATATTAATTTATACATATTTTTTCTTCAATTATGTATTTTTAAACCCCATAAAATTAAATTTTTGATCAATAAAATTAATTTATTTTTGTAGATTTAAATTTAGTAATTATTATTTTAATTTACTAAAATTACTTAAGTAAAACTAATATCACTTATTTTTTCCCATTTTTTGTTCTTATTTCTTAAATTTAAGAAAAATAATTAAAACTTTCAAAAAAACGTAAAATACTAAATATATTTTGGATTAACTTTAATTTAAATTATATTTTAAAAAATTATTTAAAATCTCCAATTTAATATCCTTCTTGTTACTAGTTTAGTTTACCTAAACCTTCTTTTCTATTTTCCAACCATTTTTTTTATTTTTCTTCCCATACTCACCTTATTAGGTAAAAGATTAAGTATATATCAGGAATGTACCGAAACAGATTTTAAAAGGCGAAATTTTGGCGAAAGAAGAATAAAACCCCTTATATAAATCACTTTATTTAGACTTTATCAAAGATTGGAAAATTCTACAAAAATGGCTGAAGAAGAATCAACAAATTCTGCTGTGATTTTGGTTGGAAATAAGAGAAAAATTTTTAAAAAACTTGAAAATAATTTTAACAAAATTCAAAAAATTTTTGTTGAAGAGAAGGAAAAGACTGTTAATCTTAAAAGAAAAAATAATTTTCTTGAAAATAAATTGAAGGAAATGGATAAAGTTTGGGGGTTTTTTGAATATTTTTTTAAATATTAAATTTAGAAAATTCGAAAATTAAATAAAGAACATAAAAATGAAATTGAAGAAATTCAACAAAATTTTGAAAAATTAACTGAAAAATCTCAACAATTAAAAACTGAAAATAATCGAAAAGAAAGGAAAATTAATTCTTTGAAAGAAGAAATGAAAAAGGTATTAAAAATAAAATAAAATAAAATTGAAAAATTGAATTTAATAAATTTTTTGTTTTATAAATTTAATCAAAAATTAATTTTAAAATTTATATAAAAAGGCTGACAGAAATAATAATGATTTAACAATTAAATTGAACAATATGCATTGTAAATATTTGGTCAGTTTATAATAATTAAATTCAAAAATTAGAACCTCCTCAACTTCTATACAAATTTTTTACTCTTAAAAACCAAACAGATTTGGAGGGATTGAGAATGATTTTAGTGTATCTGGACGGATATTGGGTCCTCGATATCCCTCTTAATCCTCTTGATGCCTTCAATTCAATCTACAACCTATATACCTTCAAATATTTTGATGCCCCTGATATCCCGTCCACCGATATCACCTTAATCACTCGATAACATTCTAAGAGTATCTGTTTGTCTAGACTTTTAAAATGTTTTTGGGATAATTAAAATTTCTTTTAGAATCTAAAAAAGGTTTCCTACAAATTTGGTTGTTGTATTATTTGCCAATCTCAATTGAATCATGAAAATTTTTATATTTTGAAAAATTGTAATCACACATATCATTACGAATGTATTACTCGTTGGATCACTGAAGGGGTGGGAAATTTATTTTTTAATTTCGATACTTGCTAAAAAAGTAATTTATTAACTAATAATCATGACTTTTCTTTATATTTCTTGATATTTCCCTCAATTTTGTAAAATCTACAAATCAACTTAAAATATAATAACATAGTTCCCCTTCATCCTTTTATTGTATTTCTAAATTCTTTTTTTAACATTTTTAGTCAAAAAACTGTCCTTGTTGCCGAGTTGCTGCTACTTTGGATGATATTAAAAAAATTTTTGTTGAGGAAGCTGGTGACAGTTCGGACGATTCTGATGATGAATTTACTCAAAGTTCAAGTAGTATGACTAAAGCTGTGAGTAATAGTGATGTTCGAGACTCTCGGTCTCGGTTCCCGAGTCGGGAAATTTCCCGGGTTTTTTGAGCTCTCGGTCTCGGTCTCGGTCTCGGTGTTTTAGTCTCGGAAAACGAGACTAAATTTACACCCCTAAAGACGGAAATTTTTTGAATTTTATGTTTGTATTTTATTGTTGAATTTTATTGTCTTTTTACCAGTTTGAAATTTTTTTTCGACACGAACACTTAGAGATAGAGGAATGGGCGAAGTGGTTCAACTGAGTCCTCGCGATAAAATGAATTGAACTTAATATTTATAGTGCAAAAAGAAATCAATTGACACCCGAACATGGAAAACGTCAATTGTTCCTTCACTTTAACTATGATTATTGATTTTGATAAATATGATTTGAGAAATTTTTTATTTTAAAAATGAATCATAAACACATAGCAATTAAATAGGCTGCATATTTATATATGATATAATCATGGAACATTAACTTCAGGATGATCAAAGTTGTCTCGACTCTCGGTCTCGACTCTCGGTCTCGGGTCGGGACTCGGTCTCGGGGTCGATTCCCGGTCTCGGTCTCGGCTCTCGACTCTCGGCTTTTTTTCACTCTCGAACATCACTAGTGAGTAATTTAATAAAATTGGGGTCTGATCTCTACTTGTTTGAAAAAATCCCACGAAATTTTCTATTTTTATGAGTTTTATCGAAAATTGGAGGGAATAATTTTTGGTTTCGTTTCCAAACGACACAGATTTGTATTGGAGAGATATTTGCAGATGTGGAGGATTAAACCCTAAATCCTCTGGTATTCCCACGTATATCCAATTAATCCCGGAGTATCGGGGTTTCGTAAGTATATCAGAGGGGTTGGAGGTATATCGAATGATTAAGATGATATTTGTGTATCCTCCCAAATCCATCGATATCTCCTCCTAATCCTCTCAATTCACATCACAGTCCTTTTATTGCCGATTACTAATACTTTCGTTACTTCCAGATTTGCCGAACCAGTAAAAATGAGAATTCTTGGAATTTTTAGGACCCACACCGTAAACTTCCGGATATATATTTTAATATTTTTTTAAAGGATTTTGTTAAAATTAAAAATAAATGGAGTGAAATTAATTGTAGATATTACTTTGGATGTTGTTCTAATAAATGTATAACTAAAAAAATTGGTAATTGTATTGAAGGAAATGGGTTTGTAAATGTAATTAATGATGAAAATGTTAAATATTTTTTGGGGGAAAGTGGTAAATTTTTGAATTTTAATTTTTGTGTAAATATGTATTTTTAGGTTGTAATAGAATTGTTTGTATTTATGCTGAAAATTCATTTAATAAACCACAAAATTCTTCTAATTATTCTTTATATTATTTTGAAATTAAATGTAAATTTGAAGGAGAGTTAAGTGATAAATGGATGTATGTCGGTCTTCGAAATTTAAGTTCGTATGTAAAATATATTAACTACTCTGCAATGAACGCTAAAATTAAAAACGAAAAAGGAGAATCATTTGAACTTTCAACATTTTCTTTTAAAAATGATGATATTTTCGGTTGTGGATTAGTTTATCCTCCAACTGATAATTTAAATGAAGGAGAATTTCCTTATGTTTTCTTTACACAAAATGGAAAACAAATTGGTAGTAAATATTTAATTAAAATTTTTAAAAAATTTATTTTTTAAAGGCAAGGGTATATTATTAAAGGAGAATTCTGAATCATATAAACCATATGGTCTTCTGAAATGTTGTTCTGTAGAAGCAAATTTTGGAAATGATTTGAAGACTAAACCTTTTAAATATAATATTTCAAAACATTTAATTCTTAAGGAATTTTATTGAAAATTTTTTTGGCTCTAGTTTAGGACATCCCCATAAACTCTAGTTTATGACGCATGTCCTAAACTAGAGCTATTTTTGGATTATTTTTTAATTTATTCTTTTCAATTTAAATTATCAATTCTCTTAAATATTTTTTTTGTTAAATTAAAAACTCGTGAAAAAGAGCGGAATCATTTTTTACTCATCCGCCCATCGTTGGCATAGGGCGGTTAAGATGGCTCACACGAAGGGCGAGCCATCTTCGCTAATTTAAGTTAGAGTTGGTCGAGGTCCTCCTCGCCTATGTATTTTTTATTAGTTTTAGTTTGTGGGCCGAATTGAATAGACGTGGAATAGGTAATCGGTCCCACCATCCACCATCCCCGTTGACGTAGATGAACCCTAGTTTGTATGAAAATTTTCTTAAAAAACAACATTGTAGAAATAAATTATTTATTGAATTTATGAACTAAAATGAATCAGCGTTTTAAATAGAAATATGCTACTTAAAAAGAAATTTTTATGTTGATGATTTTTCTGGAAATATTTTATTATTTTTGTTTATTCTAAATAATATTTTTTCCTTTTTTTAAATCTCATATTTAAGTATTATATAGCCGAAATTTATCTTTTTTATCTTTTTCTTGACAATGGAAAAAATAAGAGAAAATAAGGGTTATACAATGACATTATTCCGGCTTTTCAGTATGGCCGGAATGTGTTTTCAGGAAAATGTTGTTAAAATTGTGTTTTTCTGGAAAATGTTTTTTAGTATTTCATCCAATGTTTTCTGAAATATTCTTCCAGGAAAATGTTTTTGGTTATGTTTTTGGTTAAATTAATCTCAATCAATATTTAAGGATTAGTTTATAAATCAAAAACTTTATATTTTCCCTTCATTTTATTCCTCATTAATTTTCCTCCGTTAATTCTGGCATATTTTCTCTTTTTTTCATTTTTCCTTTTAAATATTCCCCCCTTCTTTTTATATAAAATCTAGATTTTTAACTGAATGAGTGACAACATCAACACAACCAAAAACTTGTGTGTTTTTGAATGAAGGAGAAAGGAGGAATGTTCTCCTTATATGTGAAGGAGAAACACACACATAATGCCCCCCCCCCCCAACATATACTTATATTTATTAATAAGCATAATTCCTTTTTTTATATTTTTTTAAAAATCCTTTTTGCCTCCTTCAATTACTTTTTTCTTTCATTTATTTTTTCTTTTTTTTTTTGAAAGAAATTATTTTTTATCTAAAATAATTATTTTAAAATACAGACAGGATCTTACCAGTACAACACCCTATTGCAGAGAAATTTCATGTTGAAAGTCAGTACTTTTTTTGTTGAAAATCAGTTGTTGAAAAAAATTATATTGTTATTGCTATAATATATAAGCATCGGATATTGCTCGTTTGTTGATTTAGGGCCGGAAAAAATCTATGGTTAATTGAGTGTCGTACAAGTGGGAAATGGCATAGAATTGAGACCTGTCCGTATTTTATTTTCCAGTTCTAAAATGTTTTTGGAAGAAAAAATTTTCTGAAAATGCTTTATTGACTCCAAAAAATAATAAAAATAAAAATTCCGGAAAATAATCATTTTTCTCGAATTAATTCGATGCTTTCCAGCGCTGTGCGCTAAAATTTTTATTTAGCGTGCCAAATGCCGTAGCACTCAGCCACGAGAATTTTCGGGATTAATAACATTTTTGTAAATATTTTTAGTAATTTAATGTCCATACATATTTCTTAAAAAATTTTATTTCTCTTAATTATTTTTAAGTTTTCTATTTTCATTTGAAGAATTAGGATTTGACCAACAAAATCACCGTTCAATATATAAAAACATTAATTTTCATCTCTTTTAGAGGCCAAAAGTTTCATTTCCGTCCCTATTAATAAATCTTTTTGGTGGTGAACTTAAATATATATAATCCTTTTTTCTTCTTTTAATCTCCCCCAATAATATATTTAATTAAATCTCCTTTTACTCCCCCTCTTCAATAAAACTTATTCCTCTACTATTAAATAAAAACCCCTCCTCTGTTTATAAGGTTGATGGAGAAATGTCACTTTGCCATTCGAAACAAGACTGTCCACAATCGAAGAAATATTATTTAGGAACTTGCGGGAAAACCCCTGTTCCGAAGCTCATTGTATTAGTTTACCTAAATCAACCTAGTTATGACCGTTTGTTTTAATCATTTTTAGCGGCACAAAAAGTTTTCCCAGCGAGGGTCCAGGGGGTCGCTTTAGTATAGCTACACCGAGATCGGAACTCATAATATATACCATTCGATTCGTCTCGCCGAGCTGAGTTCAAATATGCAAGAATTTTCTGCGGGAGACGAAAACTCGCAGAGATACAGGCCCCCGAAGATTGAAAAACCATAGGGGGGACCAAGCACTTTTTGGGGGTGAAAAATTCGAATATGCAAATAATAGCTCATTCGAAAGAGCTCCTCGAGCTGAGTCGAATGACACCAAAATCAACGAAATCCGACTTGATTGGACCGAGATATAGGCCCCTAAAAACCGAAGATCCAAAGGGGCGATTTTTGGAATAAAAAATTTTTTATACAAATAATACCTCATTCAAAAGAGCTCGACGAGCTGAGTCGAATGACACCAAAATCACCGTGATTGGACAAGTTTAGACAAAGTTATGACACAAAAAACCTAAACCTATGGAGCGTCGGCGAGGCGCTTGTGCAAAACCCCGCGCTTCGCGCGGGGTTTTGCGGCACGCGCCTCGCGGGGAGTCTACGGGCGATGGGTCTGGGCTCGTAACATAAACCTATTCCTATCTCCCTTGCTCTGGACGTATTTGGGGCCTCCGTAGCAGCAAAAATCTCCACAGATGCCATAGGTAAGGAGCTAAAAGAAAAGATCATAACTTTGTCCAGTCAAGTCGGATTTCGTTGATTTTTGTGTCATTCGACTAAACTCGACGAGCTCTTTCGAATGAGGTATAATTTGTATTTTCGAATTTTTCACCCCAAAAAAGTGCTTGGTCCCCCCTATGGTTTTTCGATTTTCAATCGCCTGTATCTCTGCGAGTTTTCGCGTCCCGCAGAAAATTCTTGCATATTTGAACTCATCTCGGCGAGACGAATCGAATGGTATATATTATGAGTTCCGATCTCGGTGTAGCTATACTAAAGTACAGCCGGATCCAGCTTCATAATTTTGTTTATAATCCGCAAATCTACCCGATTGCCAAAAATTTTAATTTAGAAAACATTTTTAATTAAAAAAATGTTAAAATTCCAAATTAATTCTTCTTCCACCTCCCTTTCAAAACAACCACCTACAACAACAAAAATAACAACATTAATTTCAAGTAATTCCCCTTCACTTTCTTCTATTCCTTCTGCCTGTTCCTCTTCCTCTAATTTTTCGAATTCTTCAAATTTTAAGAGAAATAGTCGTTATTTTTCTTCATTTTCGTTTGACGAGGAAGAAGATAAAAAAGAGGTTTTTTATTTTTAAAAATACTCTCTAATAGAAAGGACTTATTTGGTGTAGGTCTAAACTAGTGTTATTGACAGGAACCGAAATTTTTGATGAAACGGAACTTAATCTATTTTTCGTTTCCAGAACCAAAACTAATAAATCGTGTACATGTCAATAATAGTGAAGAACAACGATTTTTTGCACTTATCGACTTGTAACTTTTTAATGGATGATCAGACTTGATCCATACAGTTGTGTAGAAGATACCTAGTGCTTATCGAGGGCTTTTGAATGATATGAGATTCATTCGAATTGGTTAAAGCTTAAAAAAGTTATAGTCAATTAAATTTGGTAAAAAGAAAAATGGTTGGAGATAACCAGAAAAGTACCGAAAAAAGTAGTAATATTACCAATTTTCCTCATTACAATCCTCAGTATTACCAATCGTTATATCAAAAAATCTCTCGATAACAATTTTAATTTTTTAAGCAATTACTTTTGCCATGTAAACAACTTAAATGTTCTTGTTGCTGCAACAATACTATAAGCACTTCCCCCTCCCCCAGTCCATCATTTAAACTTTTAAATTTCAATAAACACTCACCAACATCTTTTAATAATTTACAACAATTAAATGTATTTTTTAAAAAAAATTTTTGAGAAAAATAAAATTTTTAAGGAGTTTCGGCATCATTTAAGAATTTATACAAATAAAGTTAGACCAGACACAGATTACAAAACTCTTTATATTTCACAAAATACAACTACAAACGAAGTAAGTTTGTAAAAATAAAAATAATTCTGATTAAATAAACTTTAATTAATTAAACTTGGATTATTTCAGAATTTTTGTTTTTCATTTTTCAACTTTTTATTAAAAAATTCTGGTTTAGAACTTTTTTCTTAAAATTCTGATTAATCAATTTTTTAATTCTGATTTTTTAAATTCTTTTTAAAATTCTGATCTAATTCTGATTCATTTTAATTCAGAATTTCTGATTTATTAATTCTGATTTATTCCTCAACAATCGTATTTGTTATTACCTTGTTTCTATTAAATTCTGATTCTACTATTTTAATTCTGATTAATTATTTATTTTTGGGTATTTCTCATATCTGTTAAAATCCATAACCTTCAAAATATTAAACCAAAAATTCTGAAATTTTCTAAAGTTTATTTCCAATTAAAAAAAAAGATTATTCGTCTTCTTGTTTGGGAAAAATTACGCTTACAATTGAGAGATTTAAATCTCTTTTATTTATTAATGGAAATACGGACTTCAACACGCAATTCTGTCGGTTTGGTGGAAATAAGGCGTAATATTATTCAACTTGGTAAAAAATTTCTATTAAAAAATAGTTTTAATAAATACTAGATGGAAATTCAAATCCATTAGAACTTCAAAAGTGTCAACCTGAAGGAATGTCTAGGTTAATAAAAAAATATTTTTAATTAAAAAAATTTTTTAAAGGTTTATTCTCGGCATGGAAAATAATGCTATACTTGTACGTGTACATGATGGGGAAATATGCCCTCAGGCAAATTTTTGACTAAAGAATTTAAAAAATGTTTTTCTAATTTTTTAAAATTTTTGTAAAAATTTTTTCAATTTCTACAAAATCAAAAATTTTTCCAAAAATAAATTTATTTTCTAGTCCAATTACAAATCAATTTTCATCTCTCAACGGACAACCTGTGCTCAAGCAATTATTTTACTTGGCCAAATTTGTTTTAGAAGATTAAACGAAGAAATAACAGAAGAATTATATTTATTTATTAAAGACAATAAAATTGAAGAAAATAATAAATTAATTCCAATGGATGATTTATTGGCTAATATTTATTTAAATTTGTTGCCTGGACAAATATTGCAAATAAGAAGGGTAGAGAAAGAAAATAATAATAACGTTACTAAATTCTGATTTTTAATTTTATTGTTTGTAACCGGATTCTGTTTCTTATAAATTATTCTACATACTATTTCGTTTCTGTGTGATCCGGAAAATATACTTATACATATTTTCCGGATAAAAGTGAAATACAACAGTGAAGTAATCAGGAAAAATAAGTATTAATATTTCCGGAAAAGTATATTCCGGAAGCGAATACATATTTATATTTCCGGAACTATTTTATATAGATTTTCCGGAATATACATTCCCTTACAGAATATTTATTTGTTTCCGGAAGATACATATACCGGAAGTGGTACTATCGTTTTCCGGAAGATAAGAACTATGAATAGGTAATTAATTCCATTCCAGGAAATATAAACGTAGTATTATGATCTTATAGAAAATATTCACAACAAAATAAGAGGGAAATCCTGAATAAAAATTTCTTTCAAATAATTATAAAATTAAGAATAAAAAATGCCAATAAAAGTTTTACCAATTTTAATAAATAAAATTCTATGAATACAAAATTAAACCATATTTTTAGTAGGAGAATAAAGGCAATACTGGTGTTAAACGATAAATAATAAATAAAAGGTTTTTTGGCAATAAAAAAATTTCTTGTGAAAAAATATTTTTTAATTCTGAATTAAACAGAAAAAATTAATTTCAAAAAAATATTGCCAAAAAATAAATTCTTTAAAAAAATTCAACAAAACAATTTTTATAATAAATAAATCTGTGTAAGTCTCATTTTGTCAAAAAGAAACAAATTTTTGTAAAATTGAAAAACTTCAAATCAAACGAACCAATTCCTGTTCAACTGAGAATTAAAAAAATTTTAATAAAATAAGCAATAAATTTTTTCCTCACCTCCACTCCTCCTTGTAGACCTTCTAATAGATTTAGTCGGTGAAGGAGACTGTCTTAAAACATTGGCTACATTAATATTTCCTTTCCGGTCAAAGTATTTGCAATTTCGTAAATCAACACAAACTTGAATAAAAAATAACAGAATATTAAATAAATGTATTTTTAATTGTAAATAATTCTGATAATTGTATTTTACAAAATACAGAAAGCAGAATATTTACTAGAAAATACAAAAACCAGAATATAAGTAAATGTATTTTAGTTTTTCCGGAAACTTTATTTGTGAAACACAAAAAGGTTTCGGAATAATGTTCCGATTTGTGATTTATACAAATTGTATTTTAATTTCTGATTTTTCTTATTTTTAATTCTGGTTTGTATTTTACTGCTAGAGTTGTTTGTATTTTATTTTTCTGATTTGTATTTTTAATTTTCCGATTTGTAATCATTATGCATTTTTTCGAGCCCCTTTCAGGTTTGTATTTTAATGTTCTTCCGGTTTGTATTTATTTTGTATTTTTCATGTATTTTTTTTCTTTTCCGGTTTGTATTTTCTTTTGTTAATTAAAAAAAATATTTTCCCCTTCCTCTCACCATATTCATATCTCCGTCCCAAATTATTCAAACACAACAAATGTTCATAATCTTCAAGTAAAGCTGTTTCTTCATCAACTTCCTCTTCTATTGGAATTTCTTCTCTAATTTCTTTTTCAATTTTTATTACTTTTTTGGGTGGTCTCTTTTTAATTGAAATATTTGTTGTTTTTGTTAATTTTTGTTCTTTTGATTTTTTGTTTTTTAATTTTCCAGAATATTTTTCAGAATTATTAAATTCATCTTCAAGTTCTATATAAGCAGCCAAACTTGTTTGTCTTTGATCAAAATAGTCAAAACTTAAAAATAAATTTTATAGGCATTATTAACTGTTTTTACGTAAATTAACGTTTTGTCAAAGCTTATAAAATATTTAAAAGAGGAGATAAAATTGTAAAAATTTGTACAGCTATAAGTAATAGTGCTAACTAGATTCTCTAAAAAATTCAGATTTTTTGGTTAATTATTTCAAACGTTATAGTTAAATAAATACGGAAAATCAACATTTTTTACTAGAATAATTTGGACAACTTTTGATCAAAATTTTCTTAGAACCGAAATTTTAACCAGATCAGAATTTTTAAGAGTTTGACAAGAATTTTCTAAAGTACTTTCGCATTATCTCCCCCCACAACGTCCGCAAATTTTTTATCCACAAAATTACCTTCTCTTTCTTTCTTCTCCTTTTATAAAAATTAGAAAATGATCAAAGATTAATTTAAATAAGGCAATCAATATGCAAAAAGTAGTCAATAGATAGATCCACATTGCCCTCTTTTTTGCTTTCCTGTTGATGGACAAGATTGTAAAAAGTAGGTTAATTGAAGCTTCTTCAGTTGAAAAAGTAAAAAAATATTCATTGATCTGCAAACAACTTGGAAATAGACTGTAAATTGACGCCGGTCGCATATTGACTGCCTTGTCTAAATTAATCTTTGACCATTTTTTAATCTTTATGAGAGGAGAAGAAAGAAAGAAGGTAAGTTTGCGGACATCCATTTGCGGACGTTGTGGGGAGATAATGCGAAAGTACTATTTTTTAATACATTTAGGATGTCTGAACGAAATATTAAAAATAAAAAAAATTTGCGGACATGTCCGCAAAATATTTGCAGACGTCCGCATTTTTAAGTCTAAAAATTTCTTTTACCCAAATTCATCTTCTGTTTGCTTCATTTTCTTCTGCCTTTTCCTCTCTTTTTCATTTATCAATTCCTCCATAACCCAATCCAACGTCATTGGAGATTTTCTCTTTTCTTTCCCATTCTCTTCATTTTTATTAAAATTAATATTGTCTGGATAAATTAAAGAATTTGTAGTTGTTGTAGATGATGAGGATTCTGTTTCAAATCCAGAATTATCTTCAGAAGAGGAAGGCAATGAAGAAGAGGAGGAACAAGAGGAGAGCTCTAAACCGAGATTGCGACGTTTTTCTTTTGTTTCTTTAGCCTGAATAGAGAAGAAATCTTTGTTAGAAATTAATTTGAAGATTTATAAAAAATATAGAGAAAAATCTCGAGAATTAAGATTAAAAATAAATGAAAAATTAATTTAAAAAATTTGTAGGAATGTTCAAAATAATTTTAAAGTAATTTCTAAACAAAAAATGCTTATAATGGGGAATTGACCAATCACCCTTACTGTTTAAAATCCAAAATATTAAAAAAATTTACCAAAGAGAGGCATTCAGGAAAAAATTTTAAGGCCTGAAAATATTTTTACCCTAAAATGCCCAAAATTTTTTCCAAAAAAGAGGACATTTTATTAAATACAAGGAAAAAATCTAAGAAAAAATCATCAAGATTCGGTAAATAAAAATTAATTTTTTTTTTAATTTCCAAAGTCATTTTAAATAAATTCCAAACCTTTAGCCGTACTTATAAAAATATTGTTTAAGGTTCGGACTCGAACCAACCACATTCACATACTAAAACCTAACACACTAACCACTATACCACCGAGAATCCCAAAGCGCATTTAAAGGAGAGCTTATAGGTCTAATTAAAATTAAATAAAATGATACTTGAATCCTTTTAACTTGTTCTACTCGTTTTTTTTCAACATCAATTTCGTGGTGATAAAGTTGATAAGTTACATCAGCCATTTCATGCAAAATTAACTTTAAAAAAATTTTTTTAGAATTTTTTCAAATTTTAAATAAATACAAACATGACGTTCGAAAACCATTCGGTGGACAATTTCCCCACAATATTCACAAACATTCCATTCAACATCTTTTAGAGGAACGTGTAAGCGTTGATAACGAGATTGGACACTTGAAAAGAAAAGGGGAAAATTTAGTTTTAGAAAAATTTTTTTGAAAATAAAAAAAATTTTTTGAAAATATTTTCAAAAAATTTTTGCTAAAAATCTTTTAGAAAATTTTTCGAAATATTTTTTTTTGTAAAATATAGTATTTAGGAAAATAAGCATAAAAATATCGGCTGATCTTTAGACATTTGAAAAGAATGTAAAATTTATATAAAAATTTTTTTTTGGATTTTTTGTTGGATTTTTTTTGCAAAATTTATCCGAAAATTCTTTAGAAAAATTTCTCATAGAATTTTTTGCAAAAAAATATTAGTGAAAATATGCATAAATAATTTTTAGTCTTCTTAAAAATTAAATTATAGATTACTCACATTATGAATATTAAATAATCTTTATTTTCCCCTCTCTCTATTATAACATTTTTATTGCCTAAAAAACTCAAAAAAATATTTTTATTTTCACTAAAACTTTTTCAAAAATTATTTAAAATATTTAAAATTAAAATAGAAAATGTTTCACCCCAAAAGGGTTCGAACCTTGCTATACCCCCACCCAAAATCCAAACACTTCCCACTTAACCAAAATTTTTACCTTTCAAATTTTCTTCTACTGGTAGGTTCAGAATCAATTAAAGATGTTAAAATATCATCCATTTTTGATAAAAAATTATGAAAATATTAAATATATTTTTAATAGTTTAATAAGTAATAGGACTGATGACAGCCTATAACAAAAATCAAAAAAAAATTTTTTTTTCAACAATCACTAGGGAATTAAATTTTGGAGGATTGAGCAATATAAATAGGGTTGCTGCCTCGCTCGCTCGATCGAAACTCGAAAGATCGAGCAAGCCGAGGCAGTTTAGCCCGAAAAAAGACTCGAATGACTCGAAACGGCTCGACTCGAAAAACCCAAGTCGGAAAAATGTACCGAACGTCAGCTCAACTCGAGAACGGCAACCCTAAATATAAACTCAAATTCATTACCTAACAAAATTTTTAAAAATCTAAATTAAATTCGATTTTTTAAACTTTTTTTTTACCTTAAGTGATAGGATACAGGAAAGTTAATAATTAATTCAAAGATAAATTTTTTTCAGAATTGAGTCTCAATGAGACATGCACGAAACGTTTCGTCTAGTTTCGTTAACGAAACAATTAAAAAAATTTCATTTCGATTGAAAAAAATTTTGGGGTTTAGTGCTTGTCTGGTCTAAATGTTTTTCAAATTTTTATTCAAAAAATTTCTCTAAAATTTTTGAATAAAAACACTGTATACTTAATTTTGTTCGATTTTTGTACTAAACTATTAAAATTAAACATCTTGTGCAAATATTTAATCTATTGATATTATAATATAAAGCGAAAATACTAAAAATAAAACCCAAAAAAGTTCTTTAAAAATAAATTAAATAAAGTTTTTTTGTTTACCTGTCTATATTTTATGATTTTAGCGATTTAAGTGATTTTCACTTTTTTGGGAAAAGAGCCTCGAAAATAAAAAAATTTGGCTCTTGTCCAGATTACGCGTCCAACCGCACCTTTACGCGTCCAATGAAAAGTTAATACGTCCACTCATATTTTTATGCGTCCAATCAATGCCAATAAGTACCCGATTCTGCAGTAGAGATTTATAATCCCATAGATTTTTTGGTGCTAATCAGGGTTGCCGCCCGAAACCCGAAACCCGATACCCGAAACCCGAAACCCGGCCTTTTTTTGTACCCGAAACCCGATACCCGAATTGAAAATTTTCCAACCCGAAACCCGAAACCCGTACCCGATATTTTTTCCAACCCGAAACCCGTGACCCGAAATTGGTTAAAACCCGAAATTTCTACCCGAAAACTTAGCCTTACCCGATTTTTTAAAATAAATTTATAGAAAGAGAAAGAAGGAAAAGGGAAAGAAATATTTATAATTTCTTTAATTTTTCATTATGTTGATCGGTGGTTGAGTGTGTAAGGTGACTGGTTCGATATTTTCTGGGAGTGGGTTCGAGTCCAGGGCTGGAAATAAGGCCTAAAAAATTTTTCTTTTAAAAAATAAATGCCTTTAAACTTTGATTTTCATTTTAGATTTTTAAATCTATTTTTTTAATATTTTAAGCTTGAAAGAGCATTAAAAATTTTAATTTAGTCAAGAATTTTGCAAAATTTTCGCTTGCGGCGCATAAAATTAAGAGTTCTAGGTTCATGATCAATTAAACTTAAATAAAAATTTTTGCCTGCGGCGCAAAAAATGGAAGAAATCTGGCTTAAGGACCTCCAAAATTCTCAAAATTTTCGCCTGCGGCGCTAAAAACGGGAGAAATTTGGAGGCTTTTATGGAGATAAGGCGGAGGGATATTAGCACATAGTGGGATTTTATCAAGGTGGGATTTTACCAGGATATCCCTCTTAATCCCCAAATCCCACAATGTTTTAATCTCTTCAAATTTGCTTCTCTCTATATCACCCAAAATCCTATTATGCAATATAGCTTGCCTCCTTACAATTTAGTTCACCAATAGCCGAACACCCGAAAATAACCCGAATTTTTCGCCAAACCCGAAACCCGTACCCGAAATTTTTGCCAACCCGAAACCCGATACCCGAAATGAAAATTTTATAACCCGAAACCCGTACCCGATATTTTTGCCAACCCGAAACCCGTGACCCGAAATGAAAACGCTCCAACCCGATACCCGAAACCCGTACCCGAAAATTTTTTGTACCCGCGGCAACCCTGGTGCTAATCTCTAGAACAAGGTACTTGTCGCCATTGATTGGACGCAAAAAATATAATTGGACGTATAAACTTTTCATTGGACGCTTAAAGGTTAACTGGACGCGTAAAGGTGCGATTGGACGCGTAAATTTGAACAAGAGCCAGATTTTTTATCATCCCATAACCTCGATTTATTTTTAAGCTAATATTTTTTTCGCTTGCCGGATATATTCCGGAAAATCCAGCCCGGCCCAGCTCGCAACGTACACTACTAGGAAACAACGCCTAAAAGCTGAATGTTCCTTAAATTATTTAAAAATATTTATTTTTCTAGTGATTTGGCGTTTTGTTTTTTAAATGACAATTAATCCCAAGCCAAATTTTCCTTTTTTTCTCTATTTTTTCTGTACTATTTTTACTTTAGAAAATTTTCCAAAAAAGTTTTTCAACAAATTATTTTCAATTTTTTTCAATTTTCTAAAATTTTATTCAAAAACAATGACTGATGTACCAGAAAATGCTCCAGAAAGCTGTCCCGGCACTCAAAGCGAAAAAGCAGGCAAAACATCAGCATGTGCTGGGTGTCCAAATCAAAAGGCTTGTTCAACTGGTGTTCCACAAATTGATCCAGACATTGATTTAATTAAAGAAAGGATGGCTTTTGTTAGACATAAAGTAAGAGAACAGGGATGTTATGGCTTATACAGGGGTTTTTTGTTTACAAATGGAGTGGGTCGAGTAATGTGTAATTTGAAGAAGATCGGACATTTTTGGGCTTGTAAACAATAGTGATAGAGATTAAAGCCTGGGCCTGTTCCTGGGTTCCAGATTTGATTTACTGACCTGGGTCAGATCCTGGGCCTGTAGTCCAGGAAAAACCCAGACTCAGAAAGGTCAAAAAATGCCTGAGCCTGGACTCTGGGTACAGGAAAAATCCAGGCCTTGGTCCAGACCTAGTAAACAAAACTCCCCAATAAGTCATACCCAAGAAAAATGATCAAGAGATTTTCAAAATTATTTTAAAACTTTTTAGATTCTTGTGTTAAGTGGAAAAGGTGGCGTTGGAAAAAGTAGTGTTACAACTAGTTTGGCTTATGTAATGTCCAATTTGTCTGGGAATGATGGAAAACCTTTAAATGTTTGTTTAACAATTTATGAATTTTTTTCAAGATTGGAGAAAATTTTGGTGAAATACTCAGACGCCAGCCTGGTTCGACCGGGATGTCGAGCTGATTGGGTGTTTTCTCGCGTCAGCTCGACGAGCTCTTTGGAATGTCTCAGAAATTTTAACATTTACCTATTTTAAGGTTGGCGTTCTCGATATTGATATTTGTGGGCCTTCGCAAGCTCGAATGTTTGGCTGTGAAAATGAGAGCGTTCATAGTAGTGAAGAAGGTTTTTTTGTTACTTTTTGGATTTTCATTAATTCTTATCATGTTTAGGATGGGCACCCGTTTTCGTGAAAGACAATCTTTTTGTGATGAGTATTTCTTTTTTGGTTGAATCGAGGAATGATGCGGTTTGTTTAGTTTATTTTTAAATTTATTAAAATTTTGGGGAATTAAAAAAAACTCCTTCTTGGTAATAGAAGGAGTTTGAATGGATTAAAGTGGAGTTGATGGAATATTAGGGAGTTTTAAGAATGGTTTTTTTGAGACCGAACCCCTAGCATATTTGAATATTTTATAAACTAATTTTTGTAATCTTCGAAATTTTTTAAATTATTTTCTAAACTTAAAACAGATAATTTGGCGTGGTCCTCGCAAAAATGCCTTAATTAAACAATTTCTCCGCGATGTTGATTGGGGCAATGTAGACTTTCTTTTAATTGATACTCCGCCTGGAACTTCTGATGAACACATTTCTGTTGTCCAACTTCTCTTACAATCATCACAACTTGATGGAGCGTTAATTGTTACAACACCACAAGAAATTTCTTTGTTGGATGTTCGGAAAGAGGTTTTCATTTTTTTAGATAAAATATTGGAGCAGGGGGTTTTCACGGTGCCGTGTGATTTGGGCAGTGGTGAATTGGGCAGTGAGTAATTTGGGCAGTGAGTGATTTGGGCAGTAAACGTTTTTAGAAAATAAATTTTACACGCAAAAACAATTTGAGTAACGTTAGAAGAATAATTTTGAGTGATTTGGGCAGTAACTTATAATTTTTAAATTATTTAAAATTGATAAGAAAAATTCCGGAAATTTTTATTCGACTTAAAGTAAATCCAAAATTTGAACATATTTTTCCAAAACTATTTTGACCTTTTCCAGATATTTTGGACCTATCTTAAGACCTAAAAACTTAAAATAGGAATTATTTCTCAATTTTTCATACCTTAAATCTACTTATCACTTAGGGAAACGTCAAAATTGAGACCAAGACGATTTCAACAAAGGGTAAGGTTGTACCTACAACGTTATCAAAATGAAAAAGGGGTGCGGTTCTTTGAATTTTTGCGTAAATAATTTAAAAATAATAAGTTACTGCCCAAATCACTCAAAATTATTCTTCTAACGTTACTCAAATTGTTTTTGCGTGTAAAATTATTTTTTAAAAAACGTTTACTGCCCAAATCACTCACTGCCCAAATTACTCACTGCCCAATTCACCACTGCCGTTTTCACCAGACACGGTTTTCACAAGTCTAAACAAGTTCACAAGTCCTCAATTTTGATCTAAGGTTCTTTCCTAATTTTTCCAAATTTGCGTTTGTTAATATACGTCCGCAATGTTACAATCGGTATATTTTGCCCTTTGAAAGAAAGAGAAACCATTTTCTGACATAGCAATAATGTCATTGCTCAGGTCTTCCTTTATATGGCGAAATCGATTCTTTTAAAATAATATTTTTGGAGGTTAAGAGGGAAAGGTTATTCTTAGTTTATGATAGGCAATTCATCCTATATATGAAGAAGGAGGTTTGAATAACGACTCATTTGCTTGGTTAGATAATGTTTAAAAAATTCAAATAAAATTTTTTGAGACTTTCATTTTATTAATTTAAAAATAATGATTATTTTTAGGTCAATTTTTGTATCAAAACAAAAGTTTCAATTCTTGGTGTCATCGAAAACATGGCAGAATTTATTTGCCCAAATTGTAGTACTCATTCACAACTTTTTCCGTCAACAACTGGTGGTGCCTTAGGAATGTGTAAAGAATTGGGTGAAGGGTTGGAAGTGTTGGCTTCTTTACCGTTGGACCCAAAACTTGGCAAAAGCTTGGATATGGGGAATGCTGGAAAGTTTTTTGAAAAATTGGAAGATTCTGTTATTGTTCACAAAGAATTTAAAAAACTTGCTGAAACAATCTTGAAAAAATGTAAAGAGGAAGAAGTGAAAGAAGAAAATGACAGATTGGAAGAAAATGGGACAGGAAATTGATTCAATAATTTTTAGTAAAAGTTTTGAAATTTTATTTATTTTTAAAAGTAATATTTGCGGGCAAAAATTTACGGACAATTACCTTTTTACTGTTTATTAGTTAAAATGATAATTAGGGCATTGTTTAATTTTAATATCTAATAAATAGGGTCCGGATTTTTAGGATAACGTAATTTCTTAAAATATCTATTTCCGCGAGTGAAAAAAATATTTTTAATTGAAAATCACAAATGTTTCCATGTGCTCGAGGGTAAGACTCGTATGTTTGTGTTGAAAAGGGGCAGAAGATGAACGTAAAAGGGTAAATGTAAAATTGAAAAAGAGTTAAATGAAGAAATGAATTTACTTGATATTTGCTTAAAAAATTGTAAAACAAATAAATCCTTAAATTGTAGAATTTAAAAAACTGGCTGAAACAATTTTGAAAAAATGTGAAAATGAAGAAGTGAAAGAAGATGATAAAAGATGAAAATGATGAATTTTCCAATCTATCAATAATTTAAATTTTAAAAGAATAAATCAAAAACGAAATAAATAAAAAAAGTTTCGTTTTTTTAATGACTGAACTTCCAAAAATGTCATCTTTAAAAGTTTTCTCTAAATCATTTCCAAAATTTGCTTCGATTGAACAACCTTTCAACCAATTTGTAACATACAGAGTTGGTTGAAAGGTTGTTCAATCGAAGCAAATTTTGGAAATGATTTAGAGAAAACTTTTAAAGATGACATTTTTGGAAGTTCAGTCATTAAAAAAACGAAACTTTTTTTATTTATTTCGTTTTTGATTTATTCTTTTAAAATTTAAATTATTGATAGATTGGAAAATTCATCATTTTCATCTTTTATCATCTTCTTTCACTTCTTCATTTTCACATTTTTTCAAAATTGTTTCAGCCAGTTTTTTAAATTCTACAATTTAAGGATTTATTTGTTTTACAATTTTTTAAGCAAATATCAAGTAAATTCATTTCTTCATTTAATTCTTTTTCAATTTTACATTTACCCTTTTACGTTCATCTTCTGCCCCTTTTCAACACAAACATACGAGTCTTACCCTCGAGCACATGGAAACATTTGTGATTTTCAATTAAAAATATTTTTTTCACTCGCGGAAATAGATTCTCACGTCAGCATATAAGTCCAGGAACCCGTCTAAAAATCTGAACCCTATTATTGATAGTATAACCTTTTTTATGTTTTCATTAAACTTCAATTTTTGTCCGCAAATGTTAGTATTTGGCCTTTAAACCTTTTTTAAATTTTTAATAAATATATTTAATTAAATTTTCTTTTTCTGAATAATTTGTTTTTTTACATTTTAATACTTTTCAATCAATATTTATTTTTTCTAATATTTATTCAAGAAATGAGCCTTTTTGGAAGTACTGGAACTTCAACAAATTCTTCACCTTTTGGTGCTAAACCTGGTGGACTTTTTGGAGGGACAACAACTCAACAGGTTTATTAAAATTATTTTGAATTTAAATTTCATTTTCGGCCTTAATGGGTGAAGAGTTTATTGATTGATTTTTTAATCTATATTTTTGTCTACGGTTCGGGTCATTTTTTTATGAATCAATTTTTTAAATGGTTTTGGATGTTTTTTAATTTGATATTTTGTTGTTTTGAATTTTTGGGTAAAATTGGTTTTTAGTTTTCCTTTTTTAAAGGTTTCTCTTTTTGTGAAATCATTAAGTAGATAAAAGCCTTTACCTAACATCTTAAGGTGATGAGGCCTAAGATCAATAGGTTTCTTTAATCATCCTTTGGATATTAATGTTTAAATTTGGGTGGTTTCTAGGGGTTCTCTGAATCAAATTTTGCATAAATACTTTAGCTAGTCAAGTTTTATGTCCGTATTTGCAGAAAAAATATAAGGAGGGTTGCCGCTTGCCTGCATTTTTGAAGCGGTTGTCCGCAAATTATTTGCGGACTTTTTTAAAAAATTTTTGAGATTTTTTTCTTTTATATCCATGATGGTTCTATTCCCTTTCCTGTCCAATAAATTTTTCCACAGAATAAAAATAACACCGAGGTTTCCCAAACATTTTGAATTTTTCATTTCCTTATTTAAAAGACCTTTTAAAATGAAAAAACAACGAATGGTTGATATTGACTTTAATTACTCTAAAAAATTAAAAAATAATAACAATAATTTATTAATTCAGCCAACAGCTTCGACTGTTCCCCAAGGAGATATTGAGGTTTTTTGAATTAGATTTAATTAAAAAAAAGTTTTTATTACAGTTACAACAAGTTTCGAGTGACACCGTTCAAGCATTGAAATTTAATCCTGCTGCAGCCAACACTCCAATATTTCTTGCTGCTGGATCGTGGGACAATACTTGCCGAATTTGGGAAATTAATGAGAATGGACAAAGTGAACCTAAAGCTATGCAGGATTTGGGTGCTCCTGTACTTTCTGTGGATTGGACTGAGGTTTTAAATTTTTTTATTTTCTTGGAAAAATTTTTTGGGGATTGTCCGCAATTTATTTGCGGATTTTAAACATTCTTGATTTTTTTTGGAATTTTATTTTTTGAATGTTTTTCTTTTTTTTTTGGGAAAGGATCTGACCACGACTTTTTTCTTACGACTATTCTTTCCTTAACGACTACTTAAATATTTTTTTTTATGTTTTGATATTAGTAATTTTTATCCACAATAATCTTGTGGGTTGTCTTTCTGATTTAAAAAAAATTTGATAAGTTATTTTTTTATTTCTTGGGACAATTTTTGTATTATCTATTTTAATCTTTTTTCAATTTTCTTTTTTTTATTTCTTTTTACTTTTTAGGACAGTTCAAAAGTATTTATTACTTGTTGCGACAAAAATGTTCGTTTATGGGATTTACAATCAAACTCAGTTGTTATTGTTGGACAACATGATGATTGTGTTAAATCTTGCCATTGGGTGAATGCTTCTAATTATCAAGTTGATTTTTTAATTTATTGAGGGTATTTAATCAGATAAAGAATAAGTTTATTTAATTCGAGGCTCAATCAGGCTTTTGTTGTGATAGATAAGTCGAATCCAACCACTACCTGCCGTTTAAGTTCATTTTGATTATTAATTTTTCTATATATTTTTAATAAAAATTATTTTTAAATTTTTTCCAGTGTTTAATGACTGGTTCATGGGATCGTTCATTACGTTTTTGGGATATGCGTCAATTACCAACAGTTTCTTCTCTTGCAACAATTAATTTACCTGAACGTGTTTGGTGCTCTGATATGATATATCCTTTAGCTGTTGTTGGAATGGCTAATCGACATATAAAATCATATAATTTGGAAGGACAACCGTTTGTTTATTTTTTTATTTTAAAAGGTTTTGGTTTTCTGGGGAAATTTTTGTTTTTCTTCAGATGATTTTAGAGGCGATTGCAAAGGTTATTAACTGGTACCCAAAATTTTCGGTTTTGGAATTTTTTTTAGAAGATTTTAAATTACATAAGTGAACGGTTGGTTTAAAGAGGAAATTTATTTAAATGAGAAGTTCAAGACTATAAAAAACCCGCACGATTTGGAAATTGGGATTGAACCGAAAATCAAAAGTTAATTTCCTGATCTGAGTCTTTCTAAACTTGTGGAACGGGGATCTATTGTTAATCGACCGCCAATAACCCTAGTTGACTTATTTTTTCAAATAAAATTTATTTTTTTAGACAAGAAATTCAGGATGTTGAATCTCAATTAAAATATCAAGTTTTTTTTTAATTTAAAATTTTTTTAAAAATTTTCTTTTTAGAACCGTTCCATTGCAATTTTTAAAAATAAATTAAATAATCAACCTGGAGGTTTTGCGCTTGGGTCTATTGAAGGTTTTTTTTAAATTTAAATTTATTAAAAAAATTTTTTAGGTCGTGTAGCCATTCAATGTTTGGATGCAAAGGACAATAAAGACAATTTTACTTTTAAATGTCATCGATCTTCAGAATTAATTAATGGCTTTCAGGAAATTTATCCGGTTAATTTAAATTTATTTTTTAGTAAATCTACCTTCCCAACTTTAAAATTTTTTATGAAATTCATTTTTAAATTCCTTATTTTTCCATAAAACATTGAGAAGGATAGTGTCCCCCCATTTTTATACATAAATTCAGTTTTTAAAAGAAATTAGATTATGGCCTAATTTGAGTATCAACTAGAGAGCAGCAGGGATTTGTCGGGTTGCAAAAAAATCGGGGCGGGTTTTAAAAACTTTTTGGATTAGGTTTCGTTTTAAAATGTATCGGTTAACCCAACTTTCCCTTGCTAGATATCGGACTGAAATGAGACAAGATATCATTCAAAAAGATTCTTTGTAATCTTCACCAGTTTTTAGAACCATTTTCTAATTCAAACAACCACTTTAAAAATTTTTTTAAAGGTAAATGTGGTAGCTTTCCACCCAATCCACCAAACACTTTGTACTGCTGGTGCAGATGGACGTTACTCATTTTGGGATAAAGATGCACGTACTAAACTTAAAGGATCTGATGCTATGGCAATGCCTATAACTGCTTGTCATATACACCAAGGAGGAAATATTATGGCTTATTCTATTGGTTATGATTGGAGTAAGGTTTGTTGTGAAAGATAGAATTTCTAATATTTTTTGAAAAATTTTGCGTTAGGACAAAACTATTAAAGCGGCATGGATGTGTCAGATTAATAAAAAAGGGTGTTGGGGTTCCGAAAATTTTCTTGGGTCGAATTTTTAGTCGAAAAAAGAAATTTTCGTATAACTCTACTATCCTTGCAATACATTAGGTCCCCGTCATACAAATTTTCAAGAGAAATTTTCGAGTTTCTTTTGGATTTTTAGCTCGTTCCTGTGAGTATTTTTTCTATTTTGAACTCCCTACTTAAATATTCTCCCCCTTCCATTTTTTATTTTAAATAATAAAATAAAATTTCTAAATATTTTTTGCCTCCAATAATTTTATTTTAATTTTAGGGTTCAGAGTACAGCTATCCAACGAATGTTACCAAAATTTATTTGCATGCCTGTAATGAAGAAATGAAGCCACGAGTTAAGAAATGAGAATTAATTGTTTGTGTGTATTTATTTTAATTTTTTCTTAAAACCTTTTTTAAACTTTTTTTCAACTGAAAATTGAATTTTCTGATTTTATTTAAATAAACATGTCCATATCTAGAAATGTCCATTTGCAAAGTGCCCTCTCCACAAAAGGACCTTTGAACAAGATGTCTTGCGAAATGTCCTCACTTCGAAATGTCCTTTATATAAATACATTTATTACTAAATTTAATTCAGAAATTTTTATATGACAATTAATTATAAAAAACAAAATTAAAAAATTGTTTTAAGAAAGTAAAACTAAACAAATATAAAATGATTAAATGTAAAAATGAGGGACTTTTAAATAAAAATAATAAAGCAAAAAAAAAAACAATTAGGGGTAATCTTCTAATAGCCAAAATATTTTTAAGAAACCAAAAAAATTTATGAAAATTTTTAATTTTTAAAGAAAATAAATTGAAATTCTGGCATTTTTATTTTGGAAATATTTTATAAAATTTGGCTAACAGAAAATCAAAAATAATTTTAAAAAATATTCGTGTCTGTAGAAAAACACAAAAATTCATTGCTTCGAAACCTGACAACTTTTTTAGTATTTAATATTTACATATAGAATTGAAAATCATGCTTAAAATATTAATGAATGGAAACAATTCATTTTTCTAGAACCAAAATTAAAGAATATGTGAAGGATAAAATTTTCTCTTTTCACCTTTTTTGAAAATATGAAATGGATCACATAAAAAAATTAGGAGTCTTAAAATGTCGACAAAATGCCTATACGACAAAATGTCAAGTCGTCAAAATGCCCACCGACAAAATGCCCATCCGACAAAGTACCGTTACGACAAAATACCTATCCGACATAATGCCCATTACTGATATACCCTACATAAAACATTCTGTTTAATTCTAAATTTTCTTTGGAAAATTTTATCCTTTTAATTTCAATTATAAGTGAATGGCAAATTGTGTAGTAAATATTTTATATAAACACACAAAAAATTAATTGGAGAAAAAATAATAAATTTATTATTTATTTGGATTTTTGGTTAGAAGAGAAGAAAGGCATTTTGGCCCTTTTATTTTTTATTCGGCAAAATATTTTTTTTTAATTTTTTTGCATATCTTTTTTTTTGAAAAAAATTTTTTGAGAGAGGCGAGAAGAAGAAGAAAATATACTTAACTCGTCTTTTATTTTTATTTAAGATGGAATGATTTTTATTTTTTTTGTTTGTTGCTAAAATGTTGTTGTTGCTGCTGTTTGTTGTTATTTTTTCACTTCATTGGTTAATATCTAATTGAAAAAAAAATAAATTAAAAAAATTATATCTTATAATAGGGTGTTTATTGAATAAAGGATACCTCTTCTACCCCGTCTAATGAGCACCCAAATTAGAAAACGTCCATTAATTAGAACCGTTATACTTCTAATCCATTAATTAGAAGTATAACGGTTGTTTTTATAGGGAGGTCTAACGCTATACAGGGAGGTTTCTATGAGTCTAAATTAAATTAATAATGGCTACCAACTGGATAGCCAAAAAAAACAGAAAAGATACGCTAAATATGTAGAAGTATATCTAGTAGCGGGCGACTCATCTTATAGTAAAGTGTTCCTTAGATAGAGGATATTTCGCTTAGACTATCTCCCACACGTTTCCGGAAAATAGATATATTTCTGTAATCTTCCTATTCTTCCGGAAATATTTCGGAAAATATTAAATGTATTTTCCGGAAACATTTTTCAGTTCAATATAATTTACTGCCTTTAAAAACTTCTTCCCACCTGGAAAAGTTCTTTATCAGCTAAACAGCCATCTACAAATTCTTTTAAAGTCAACTCCTTATCATTATTTATATCCATTTTCTCAAAAATCATTTTTGCCCTTTTTCGTGGAGAATCGTCAGCTGATTTTGTTACTTCTGGGCCAAGCATTTCATAAATTGCCTTTAAAAATTTTTAATTAAATTTAAAAAATAGTTAAATATACTTCAATTATTTTAATCATCTCTTTTTCGTCTATTGTTCCATTTCCATCAATATCATACATCTATAAATAAAAAGTTGTGAAGATATTAAATTAAAATGTATTTTTAAGATGTTTCAACAGTCTCGAAAGGTCCTATACAACCTATATGTATATTTTTCGGAACAAAATAATGTGTATTTTCCGGAAAATAAATAAATTCTCCCAACATTTATAAAAAGAGAAGATTGTTTATAGATATTTCCGATTAATAGACGTTCCCGGATAATAGATGTTTTTATATATTCTTATGTATATATTTCCGGACAGCTAAATTTGGTACTCTATTAATATCCCACCCCCCACTCCTATTTGAGTCTCGGATTAATTTTCCTTCTTTACTGTCAATCATTTATTTTTCCTCCTTTTTTAATGCCAATCATTTTTTCCTTCAAATATGAGACACCCAAAAGAGCGCACGGCTATAACGGCGCGAAGCCATAACTTGATTCAAGATTTTCGAACCTTACAAAATTTAGTATTAAACGATTCTTCTCATCGGGCTAAAGAGATCGATACCAAAAATGACATGGGCCAAAAATCTTAAAGCAAGTTATGGCTTTGCGCCGTCATGGCTGTGCGCCCTTTTGGGCTATACTCCTCAAATGTCTTAAGTTTTTAACTTGCCTTTTACTTATAATATTCGAGGGAAGAAAATGATTGACATTAAAAAAGGAGGAAAATAAATGATTGACAGTAAAGAAGGAAAATTAATCTGAGACTCAAATAGGAGTGGGGGTGGGATATTAATAAAGTACCGAAAATTTGTACTATATTTTTATATTTTCAGTAATAAACTTTTCCGGATTTTATAAAAACAGAGGAATATATTTCCTGATAACAAGTTTCCGGAAAATAAATGATATATGTATTTCTAAAATTTTCCGGAAAGCATAATAATGTTTCCGGAAAATTTTCCGGGAAAAACATAACTAGTAAAAATTATATTCTTATACATGTATTTCCGGAAACTATGTAAACATTCCGGAAAGATAATATTCCCATAGTTATAGCAAAATAAACAAATGTTTTTAAAGTTCTACAATTTCCGGAAATATTATTTTTCCGGAAAAATAGTGCAGACAAAATAAAATAAAAAACTTTAGTGTTTTTAATAGAACAAAATATCCGTAAAATATAATATCTATGTATCTATGCTTCCGGAAAGTTTTTGGAATATTTCCGGAAAATATGCACCTTCAGTGAATATAATAGGAATTTTTAGAGTTATACCAGAATAAATACATACCAGAATAATACCTATATTTTTTAGTTATATTTAAAGGCGATAGACAATTTCCGGAAAAGATACAGTAAATAAAACACTTCATGTCTTTAACAGGATAAAATCCGGAAAACACAAATAGGTATGTAAATAAAAATTACCCTAAATGCCCATTCCAATTTCTGTTCGGGAGTACCAGAAGAAGTAACATTTATGGCTAATAAAAATTCTTTAAAATCAATGAAACCAGAATTGTCTGTATCGAAAGTACGGAAAACATGTTCACAAAACCCTTCTGCAGATCCAGAAGGGAAAAAATCCTAAAAAATTTAATTTCTTGAAAACGAAATTTTTGTTTAAAAATTACCTTATAAACTTTAATAAATTGTTCTTTTGTCAAATGACCCTTTGGACAATCTTGCTATAAATAAAAATGAATTTTTAAAATGTATTTGAAAATATTTTTCAGATTTTATTAAAAAATTATTATTTTCCGGAAAATGTTACATGCATTTTTCGGAAATATTTACAGTTAATAAAAAGTATATTATGTATTTCTATATTTCTGGAATCTGTGCAGACATTCCGGAAAGATAATAATTTCAGAATTATACCAGAATATATATTTTTACAATTACCTATAGACAATTCACGGAAATGATAATTATCCCAAATTTTTATTTGAATTTTTTAAAATTTTCTAGACCTTAAAAATTTTTTTAAATTAATTTTGAAAGTAAAAAAATTTTTAAAATTTATTTCTTTAATTTTCTTTCTAAATTAATTAATTTACCACAAATCCTTTATACCACTCCTTAATTTGTTCTTCAGTAAAATTTGTATTTTTCTTTAAAAATTCCAAATCTTCTTTGCTTAATTTTGGTTTAGAACCTTTTAAACCCATTTTTAATTAAATATTTAATTGCTTGAAAGTTGAAGAAGAAAAAAATTAAATCTTTAAATGAGCAAATAGGCACACAAAAATTATTTTTGTTTTAAAGTTGTTTTTCTGAAAAAATTTATTTTTATTTTAGAAAATATACATAAATGGAAGACATTAAAAAAGGTAAAATTAAAGTTTGGATTAATTAATGCGAGTCAGTTTAGATGGATAACTTTTTTTTGCCTAGATTGAATCCGAATAAATTTTATATCATTCGAAAGCCCTCGATAAGCTGTATAATTTTACCTAATGGATGGATCAAGTCTGATTATTTAAAAAGTTACACCCCAAAAAACTTGATCCATCCAGTTGGAAAATATATACCGCTTATTGAGGATTTTGGATGATATAAATTTATTCAGATTGGATCAAGAATAAAAAAGTTAGTCGATAAAGCAGGCTAGTGCTCAGTGAGATCTAAAAGCTTAAGTTACAGCCCTCCCCTTTCCCTCTCCTCTAGTAGGATCTTCCAAAAAATATTTTTTTAAAAATATTTACCAATTAAATTAATTCTTTTTAAAGTTTTGATTTTTTGTTTTCTTTTTAATTTAATAATTTAACAAAAATAATTTTATTGTCGTCGTTGTTTATTCAAAGAAATAAATTTAGGCCAATATTACAAAAATAAAAATTTTATTTTTTAATTTTCGCTGTTTTTTAAACAAAAAAGAAATTAATTTTTAGAAAAATATATTATTTTTTAAGAGAAGAAAACTTTTTTTTATAAAATTATTAAACAAATTTTTATGTAGTATTAGTAATGTGTGGGCTTTTTAGAAGCGTCGACGTGTCTTTTTCTAGAAAAAAATTATTTATTTATTTATTTATTATGAGTAAAGTTAGGGGAAGAAGACAAAAAAATAAAAAATAGGTATATAGTATATAATAATTTTATCAATAAATTAAAATAAAGGCACGTTTCGGCGCAGAAACGCAACGACGCGCGGGGTTAAAAACCAAGAAAAAAAAGGAAGATACAATTGCAAAATTTTGTAAAATATTCCCAATAGTGTTATATAACAATTGTAAAAATTCTTAAATTTTTGGTTCATCCACCTACGCTTTTTTTGTTATTTTTCTGCCCTCTCCCCACACAAACACACACATAACCTTGTTCTGAATAATAAATTCATAAAAATATTTTGCACGAAATTTTTTAAATAATAAAAATGACAAAAAAAATACGTGGGAAAGAATAAAATAAAATAAAAAAAATATTTTTTTTTATTTTGAAAAATAAAAAAATATAGGAGAATAATATTATTAATTTTATAATTGGACCACATAAATGTTAATTCTGATTTTATTATAATAGCAATTCTGATTTAAATGTTCTGATAATTAAATTAAATTCTGTTCTGACTAAATTGTGTTTTATTAATTCAGAATTAATTTTTAATTAATTCTGATTTGTATTAAAGTTTTATTTCCATGAGAATTCTGAATTATGTATATTCCGGAAAGTTTTATATAAATTAATTTTGAAATCCGGAAAAATAAATAAAATTCTGATTTTAATTTAATAAGTTCTGAAAAGGTTATTATTTGGACAAATATTTCCGGACAAATAAAAGAAGACATTTCGGGGTAGTATTATTCACAGTGCGCTCTCGCAACATAAAAAAATTTTGTACCACCAAAAGAATTTTTAAATTAATGCTAAAATTAAAATTATTTATCCTAATATTTTTTAATAAAAAATATACTTATTTTTAAAATTAAATTTATTATTTTTTTTCTTTAAGAAATTTGAGTTGGTCAATCATCAAAATTCTTCAAACTATTACTATTTAAAACTTTTTTTTTATTTTTTGCTTTGAAATTTGAGAATAAATTTGGGGAATTAAATAAAGAGAGAACTCTCCTCATCTCTTTCTTTTTCTCAATAAAATATAAAAATTTAGGAATGTTAAGCTTTCAATTTTTTTAAAGAAATAAATTGAAAAATATTTTTAGTAGAGTCTTTATTGCTTTTTTTATATTAAATTGAATAAAATATTGAAGAAAATAATAAATTAAATAGGTAGATAAAAAATTAAATTTGCAAGAAAAATTAAAGGAGAAGTAAAAATTTTAGTTAAAAATATGGGATAATGATTACAATCAGAAACTCGGTTTAAATTAACTGTTTTTACATACGTTTTCGTTAACACTATGGAGTATTTAAAAACGAAATTTGACTGTAACGGGAATTTTTTTTGCAGCAATTAAAGTATTGAACAGGAATGGGTCCTCTTCCGTCCTCGACCACCAAGTTTCGTCCTTTCGCCTTCCGTTTCTTCACCCTCAGCATTCGAAAATAAAGAACTAAAAAACTAAAACCTTCACTAAGAACCTCTACAATCCAATAAAAATTTCAAAAATTTGAAAAATTAAATAAAACAAAAATTAAAAATATTTAACAATAAGTGTGGAAATAAAGCAATCAACAAATAGGAAAAAAAGACACAACTCGAAAATATAATAAAAATAAAAAAAATAATCAGAAAAAATGCTAGTGTGTCAATAAAAGAAAAAATAAATTTAAAAATAAAAAAATATAACGAGGGCAACGACTAAAAATATTTTTTTATTTTTTTCTGATGAGGAAATTGGATTACCCTAAAAAGTAGGGGGAGAGGGGGGAAAATAATAATAAAATAGACTGAAAAAAATTAATAATAAATATAGCAAACAAATAATAAATAAAAATAAAACTTAATTGAGAAGCAAAAATAGTTTAGAGAAAGAAAAAATAAAGTTGCGGTTAAAGTTTATTTTATTAACCAATTTATAATTGGTTGGGTAAGTTTGTTTATCTAATATTATTTTCTATTTAAGTATAAGCACTCTATTACTGTGAATATAAAATTCTGATTTTGCTAGAATATATAATTCTGATTTATGTATTTTCCGGAAAGTTTTATAAATTAATTTTGTAATCCGGAAAAATAAATAGAAATTCTGATTTTAGTCTAAAGAAAAATACAAATTCTAAACGCGAGAGAAAGTGTTTTCCGGAAAATAAATATTCTGATTTTGTATTAATGAAAATCTTCCGGTTTGCATATTCTGATTTATAATTTCCGGAAAATTTAAATAAATAGAATTGATTCTTACGGAAAATTTTATAAATATAATTCTGATTTTGTGTATTCTCCGGAAAATTTTACTCGAAAATTCTGAACATTTTAAAGTAAATATTTTTACTTTAAAAATGTCTAGCATAAAGAATAAGCTACATTAAGCACGTCATATAAATACAATAATTATAATATTATAAAAGGATGCAAGTATTTGAGGGTAAATGACGATAATGAAAATAAAAAAAAGTATTGACTTTTATTTATTTTAATTTTTTGTTTGACGTACTTAAATAATTTTTTTGAAGAAAAAATAAATTAAAAAATTTAATTAAAAATTTAATTTTTATTTAAGAAATATTTTTAAAAGGTTAAAGAATATTTTCTAGGAGAAAAGTAAAAAAAAATTTTTTAGATCTATTTTTCAGGTGCTTCAAATTATTATTTTATGTTATTTGGTAATTATTTTTGCAGGAATAAATTAATAAAATATGTATAATTATTTTTTATTTTCAACCATTTTAATTGTTTAAGAAAATAAAAATTTATAAATTAAGAAAAAATTAAAATTATGAGTAATCCAAAAGGTATAGTGTATAAGCGGGTATGAGAGAACAAAACAAAAATACATTTTCGAAGAAATACAAGCATTTTAATATGTTTTCCAGAAAGTTTTGTAATAATTCTGATTTTTGTACATAAACAAAATTCTGATTGTGTTTTCCGCAAGACTTATTAAATAGAATTCTGATAAACAAAATTCTGGTTTATATATTCCTTTGGAAAAGTTTTATAAAATTCTGATTTTGTGTTTCTTTTGTTTTACAATTATAATTCTGAGTTAAACATTCTCCGGAAAGTTTTATATACTTTTATAATGAAAGAGTAAACTGCAAGAAGACGCAAACGTCATTTTTTGTTTGAGTAAATACTTATACTTAAAATAAAAAGAACAAATATCAGAAAGAAAAGTTTCCAGATAAATTTAAACTACAAATTAATACAAAGATTAATTTTTATTTAAAAAATATATTTACTTAAAATATTTAAATTTTTTAAACTTTTTATTAAAATTAATCAGATTAATAAAAAATCTTTAAAAATCTCTTTCAAAAAAATTTTTTTTTATTTAAAAAGAATTAAAATAAAAATTAATTTAAAATATAAAAAAATTAATTTATTGAATAGATTAATTTAAAAAAAGAAATAAAAAGTAATAAAAAAAGAAAAAAAGAAAGGCAATAAATAAAAAGCTAAATAAACACACAAGAAAACTCTAAAATACTTAACAGACACTTTAATAGATTCAATTGATTTGTAATTGTTAAAAGTATGTGGGCACATGAAATATTGTTTTAAAATAGAGAAAATTAAAGAGAAAATACATATATAAATTAATAGTAAGACTGTTAGAGAATGGGAAATTAATGAGGTTAATTAGAGATTTTCCGGAAAAATACAAATCAGCACATTAAAATTTCCGGAAAGGAAATATCAATATCTCATGATTTTCGGAATGAATAAAATCAGAATTTTACAACCGGAAGAATAAATAGAGATTTTTCCGGAAAATACAAAGAGAGAGATTTTTCCGGAAAGAAATTCTGATTTTAGTCTGAAGAAAAATACAAATTCTAAACACGAGAAGTTTCCGGAAAATATAATTCTGGTTTTTGTTTAGCAGTCTTCCGGTTTTAAAAATTTTTTTTGTTTACGAAAAGTTTATAAACAAAATTCTGATTTATGTATTTTCCAAAAATTTTTACTATAAAATTCTGAATATTTTATAGTAAATACTGGCAGGTATAAATCAGAATTTTAAATCTTTCCGGAAAACACATAGAAATTCTGATTTTAGTCTGAATTTTAGGTTAAACATTAAAATGTGTTTATGGATTTTATTTAAAAGGTGTGAAAAAATCAAAAGAATGCTCATTTGACAAGGTGCCAAAAGAAGGTGTGATTAATTGTTTAGAAAGGGGAATAAAGAAAAATCTATAGAAATTTTTTACTAAATATTTTTAGGTAAATGTGGAGATTACTGGTCCCGAAAAAAAATGAGGAAGAAGTGCGTTTTTGATAATTTTGAGGTTTGCCGTGAGGTAATCGAGTGTAGTGAGTCCGAATCTGAGCTTAGAATTTGCTTATTTCGAACCCCGGACCCGGTTTCGACCAAGTCGAACTCGGGGTAAAAAATTCGAAATTAAAAATTTAGGACTAATCTGAGTCGCCTATTCGAACTGGGTCGAATGATATCAAAATTATTCAGTTTCGACAACTTTGGACGAAGTTATGATCAATTAAATAATGCTGGGTTAGACTTCTGTATACAAATCAGACACCATAATTTCGTCCAAAATTGTCGAAACTTAATAATTTTGATACCATTCGACTCAGAATAAAGAGACGAGTCAGGATATCCATAAAACCGTAGTTTCGGTATTTTTACCCCGAATTCGACTTGGTCGAATTCGGGTCCGGGGTTCGAAATAAGCAAATTCTGAGCTCAGATTCGGACTCACTACACTCGATTACCTCACGGCAAACCTCAAAATTATCAAAAACGCACTTCTTCCTCATTTTTTTTCGGGACCAGTAATCTCCACATTTACCTATTTTTATTTAATAAAGACATCCTCATGAATTTCTAAAAACAAAATAAAAAAAATTAAAAATATTTTTTGCCTATTCACGTACTGGGAGGTAAAAAAGGGAAACAAAAAACTTAAAAAAATTTCAGAAAAAAATATAAAATAAAAAATCATAATAATTTGACATTTTTCTTTTCAATTCCATTTATCAATAGCTGAAAGAGAAACAAAAAAATAAAGTAACACATTATTCTATGAATGTTGTAGTAGTATGTAGTAGTGATGTTCGAGAGTGAAAAAAAGCCGAGAGTCGAGAGCCGAGACCGAGACCGGGAATCGACCCCGAGACCGAGTCCCGACCCGAGACCGAGAGTCGAGACCGAGAGTCGAGACAACTTTGATCATCCTGAAGTTAATGTTCCATGATTATATCATATATAAATATGCAGCCTATTTAATTGCTATGTGTTTATGATTCATTTTTAAAATAAAAAATTTCTCAAATCATATTTATCAAAATCAATAATCATAGTTAAAGTGAAGGAACAATTGACGTTTTCCATGTTCGGGTGTCAATTGATTTCTTTTTGCACTATAAATATTAAGTTCAATTCATTTTATCGCGAGGACTCAGTTGAACCACTTCGCCCATTCCTCTATCTCTAAGTGTTCGTGTCGAAAAAAAATTTCAAACTGGTAAAAAGACAATAAAATTCAACAATAAAATACAAACATAAAATTCAAAAAATTTCCGTCTTTAGGGGTGTAAATTTAGTCTCGTTTTCCGAGACTAAAACACCGAGACCGAGACCGAGAGCTCAAAAAACCCGGGAAATTTCCCGACTCGGGAACCGAGACCGAGAGTCTCGAACATCACTAGTATGTAGAAGTAGATAAAAAAATTTTTTTGCATGCGTGCGCTTAAAAATAGGCAAACAGAAAAAGCTTTTTATTATTGAGTCCCTCATTCTAGTTTTGTTAGAGAATAAATAAGTATATATTTATTTTTGGCAAAATGGGAACGCGACAAAATGGCAATAATAGCAAAGCTTATCGAAACGATAAAAATGTATTTTCCGGAATGGAAATAAAATCAGAATTAATTAGCATTAAATAAATCAGAATTAAAAAAATCAGAATTAAATATTTACGGAAGGAGAAAAAAAGACTTCTATAAAACTTTCCGGAAAATATTATTTAAGCAAGAAACCAGAATTTTATTAATAGTTCCGGAAAAATAATAATCAGTATTTTACAAACCGGAAAACACAAAAAACTTAACGGAAATTATAAAAATCAGAATTTACTTTCTGAAGGGACAAAAGGTCAGCAAGGATAAATAGGATAAAATGCCGATAACTTTTAACAGTGTCATTTTGTCCAATTTTTTTCTTATTGCCATTTTGATACATTAAAATAAATAGACTGCCTTTTGTGTGTATTCTATTTATCTTTTTTTCAATCTAACTTCCGCTTCATAGCTTTAAAATATATGTGCAGTTGACATTTTCCTTTTAAAATTTTTTAACTCTCTCATTTTTACATTATCTTTTAGGGCTTCTTTTGCTTTATATATCTCAAAGCTTTATGTTCTAAGGAAATCGAAAAAGACTTAATGGAAAAAATGTTCATAATTTCGATTAAAAATTAATTTACAAAAATTTTAAAAATTTCAAAATGTCAACTTTTAATTTGTCAATTATCGAAATGTCAACTCTTAAAAAGTCAATTTTTAAAAATGTCAAATTTTCAAATTCTACAACTTTTTTTTTGCTATAAAAATTTATAAGGGAAAACGCTATAGTAGAATAATAACATAAAAAAGTTTTCCGGAAGAAAATAGCATTGAGAATGTGGAGACGAGATTTTGTCTCTCCTCCTCTAACTGTTATTTTCTTCCGAAAGAAACAAGATTCTTTTTATTTAAGCACATTTTGAACTAGATAAGTATAAATACATTCTTCTTCTTCAAGCTTTTTAAGATTTTTTTGGGATTTTTAGAAAAGGGTCACGCTAAGGGAAGGAAATCAATTTTTGGCTTTAAAAAAAATAAATAGAAAGAAGGATATTTTTGTTGCGAGTATAAGAAAAATAGAAAGAAGAAGAAGCTTTCTTTTATTTTTCCTTTACTTTTTTTCTTTTAAAATATCCTTCTTCTTTTCCTGGACTCTCTTCCGGTTTTCCCATATTTTTAAAATATTTTTTCTTTTTAGTTTAGACCAAATATTAAAATTTTGAGTAAATTTATACTTAAAAGAATAATCAAACAAATACCCCTTTCTCTCATCCTCCTCGGGAAAAAAACTGGTTAGAAATATTTATTATTCTCTTAATTATTCCTAAAATTACACCCCCCCCCCCTCCCCCCAAAATTCTCATTCCACAAAAATTAAAGAAATAAAAATTCGAAGAAAACTAAAAAAGACTCGTAAAACTAAGTGTCAGATTAGGGAGGATAAATCAAAATTAGAGAGGAAAAAATCTGCCGATAAAGTAAATTTGTGACGTGAGATTTAGAGTTTGGTTTGGACAACTCTCAGTAGATAGAAAAAAAATTCACTTTAGAGTGAGTGTGAAGTAAAATTACGTGGTGACGCAAAATTCAAGATTCGGACTATAAAATGGAATCTTTCTATTATATCACCCTTCTGGGCCAAATTGAGCTAGGACATATAAAGGAGGGGATACCAGACCAGGAGGGTTAGAGAATGGACCGAAACGAGATCTCGAAAAAATAGGCTACCGTAAATGCTCGAATAATTACCCTCTCTCAAATAATTGCCCCCTCTCAATTAATTACCCCATCTAGCGAGAGGTTGAAACAATAATTACCCATGGTAATTATTCGAGCATTTACGGTATCGAAAATAAAATTATTTCGAGATATTGATCTTAATTCTCGTATGACACTCCAAGTTTAATCTTTAATATCATTATTAAATTTGTATTAAAAAACATTTATTCATTGTCTAAATTTACTAACAAAATAAAAAAAATAAGGAAATAAAAATAAAAAATTTAAAGACGAAATAAAAAAGCAAAAATAAAATTCCTGTTGATGCCCGTTGCATTTTTAAAGAGAAGGGCATTTGACAAAATAAGCATTTATATATATTTTTTGTAAAATTATAAAAGGTGGAGACAGCCACAGGAGGGGGGGAGGGAGAGAGGGGGCTTTTTTGTGGTTTTTAAAATGTTTTTGACCACCAAGTTTCGTCCTTTCGCCTTCCGTTTCTTCACCCTCAGCATTCGAAAATAAAGAACTAAAAAACTAAAACCTTCACTAAGAACCTCTACAATCCAATAAAAATTTCAAAAATTTGAAAAATTAAATAAAACAAAAATTAAAAATATTTAACAATAAGTGTGGAAATAAAGCAATCAACAAATAGGAAAAAAAGACACAACTCGAAAATATAATAAAAATAAAAAAAATAATCAGAAAAAATGCTAGTGTGTCAATAAAAGAAAAAATAAATTTAAAAATAAAAAAATATAACGAGGGCAACGACTAAAAATATTTTTTTATTTTTTTCTGATGAGGAAATTGGATTACCCTAAAAAGTAGGGGGAGAGGGGGGAAAATAATAATAAAATAGACTGAAAAAAATTAATAATAAATATAGCAAACAAATAATAAATAAAAATAAAACTTAATTGAGAAGCAAAAATAGTTTAGAGAAAGAAAAAATAAAGTTGCGGTTAAAGTTTATTTTATTAACCAATTTATAATTGGTTGGGTAAGTTTGTTTATCTAATATTATTTTCTATTTAAGTATAAGCACTCTATTACTGTGAATATAAAATTCTGATTTTGCTAGAATATATAATTCTGATTTATGTATTTTCCGGAAAGTTTTATAAATTAATTTTGTAATCCGGAAAAATAAATAGAAATTCTGATTTTAGTCTAAAGAAAAATACAAATTCTAAACGCGAGAGAAAGTGTTTTCCGGAAAATAAATATTCTGATTTTGTATTAATGAAAATCTTCCGGTTTGCATATTCTGATTTATAATTTCCGGAAAATTTAAATAAATAGAATTGATTCTTACGGAAAATTTTATAAATATAATTCTGATTTTGTGTATTCTCCGGAAAATTTTACTCGAAAATTCTGAACATTTTAAAGTAAATATTTTTACTTTAAAAATGTCTAGCATAAAGAATAAGCTACATTAAGCACGTCATATAAATACAATAATTATAATATTATAAAAGGATGCAAGTATTTGAGGGTAAATGACGATAATGAAAATAAAAAAAAGTATTGACTTTTATTTATTTTAATTTTTTGTTTGACGTACTTAAATAATTTTTTTGAAGAAAAAATAAATTAAAAAATTTAATTAAAAATTTAATTTTTATTTAAGAAATATTTTTAAAAGGTTAAAGAATATTTTCTAGGAGAAAAGTAAAAAAAAATTTTTTAGATCTATTTTTCAGGTGCTTCAAATTATTATTTTATGTTATTTGGTAATTATTTTTGCAGGAATAAATTAATAAAATATGTATAATTATTTTTTATTTTCAACCATTTTAATTGTTTAAGAAAATAAAAATTTATAAATTAAGAAAAAATTAAAATTATGAGTAATCCAAAAGGTATAGTGTATAAGCGGGTATGAGAGAACAAAACAAAAATACATTTTCGAAGAAATACAAGCATTTTAATATGTTTTCCAGAAAGTTTTGTAATAATTCTGATTTTTGTACATAAACAAAATTCTGATTGTGTTTTCCGCAAGACTTATTAAATAGAATTCTGATAAACAAAATTCTGGTTTATATATTCCTTTGGAAAAGTTTTATAAAATTCTGATTTTGTGTTTCTTTTGTTTTACAATTATAATTCTGAGTTAAACATTCTCCGGAAAGTTTTATATACTTTTATAATGAAAGAGTAAACTGCAAGAAGACGCAAACGTCATTTTTTGTTTGAGTAAATACTTATACTTAAAATAAAAAGAACAAATATCAGAAAGAAAAGTTTCCAGATAAATTTAAACTACAAATTAATACAAAGATTAATTTTTATTTAAAAAATATATTTACTTAAAATATTTAAATTTTTTAAACTTTTTATTAAAATTAATCAGATTAATAAAAAATCTTTAAAAATCTCTTTCAAAAAAATTTTTTTTTATTTAAAAAGAATTAAAATAAAAATTAATTTAAAATATAAAAAAATTAATTTATTGAATAGATTAATTTAAAAAAAGAAATAAAAAGTAATAAAAAAAGAAAAAAAGAAAGGCAATAAATAAAAAGCTAAATAAACACACAAGAAAACTCTAAAATACTTAACAGACACTTTAATAGATTCAATTGATTTGTAATTGTTAAAAGTATGTGGGCACATGAAATATTGTTTTAAAATAGAGAAAATTAAAGAGAAAATACATATATAAATTAATAGTAAGACTGTTAGAGAATGGGAAATTAATGAGGTTAATTAGAGATTTTCCGGAAAAATACAAATCAGCACATTAAAATTTCCGGAAAGGAAATATCAATATCTCATGATTTTCGGAATGAATAAAATCAGAATTTTACAACCGGAAGAATAAATAGAGATTTTTCCGGAAAATACAAAGAGAGAGATTTTTCCGGAAAGAAATTCTGATTTTAGTCTGAAGAAAAATACAAATTCTAAACACGAGAAGTTTCCGGAAAATATAATTCTGGTTTTTGTTTAGCAGTCTTCCGGTTTTAAAAATTTTTTTTGTTTACGAAAAGTTTATAAACAAAATTCTGATTTATGTATTTTCCAAAAATTTTTACTATAAAATTCTGAATATTTTATAGTAAATACTGGCAGGTATAAATCAGAATTTTAAATCTTTCCGGAAAACACATAGAAATTCTGATTTTAGTCTGAATTTTAGGTTAAACATTAAAATGTGTTTATGGATTTTATTTAAAAGGTGTGAAAAAATCAAAAGAATGCTCATTTGACAAGGTGCCAAAAGAAGGTGTGATTAATTGTTTAGAAAGGGGAATAAAGAAAAATCTATAGAAATTTTTTACTAAATATTTTTAGGTAAATGTGGAGATTACTGGTCCCGAAAAAAAATGAGGAAGAAGTGCGTTTTTGATAATTTTGAGGTTTGCCGTGAGGTAATCGAGTGTAGTGAGTCCGAATCTGAGCTTAGAATTTGCTTATTTCGAACCCCGGACCCGGTTTCGACCAAGTCGAACTCGGGGTAAAAAATTCGAAATTAAAAATTTAGGACTAATCTGAGTCGCCTATTCGAACTGGGTCGAATGATATCAAAATTATTCAGTTTCGACAACTTTGGACGAAGTTATGATCAATTAAATAATGCTGGGTTAGACTTCTGTATACAAATCAGACACCATAATTTCGTCCAAAATTGTCGAAACTTAATAATTTTGATACCATTCGACTCAGAATAAAGAGACGAGTCAGGATATCCATAAAACCGTAGTTTCGGTATTTTTACCCCGAATTCGACTTGGTCGAATTCGGGTCCGGGGTTCGAAATAAGCAAATTCTGAGCTCAGATTCGGACTCACTACACTCGATTACCTCACGGCAAACCTCAAAATTATCAAAAACGCACTTCTTCCTCATTTTTTTTCGGGACCAGTAATCTCCACATTTACCTATTTTTATTTAATAAAGACATCCTCATGAATTTCTAAAAACAAAATAAAAAAAATTAAAAATATTTTTTGCCTATTCACGTACTGGGAGGTAAAAAAGGGAAACAAAAAACTTAAAAAAATTTCAGAAAAAAATATAAAATAAAAAATCATAATAATTTGACATTTTTCTTTTCAATTCCATTTATCAATAGCTGAAAGAGAAACAAAAAAATAAAGTAACACATTATTCTATGAATGTTGTAGTAGTATGTAGTAGTGATGTTCGAGAGTGAAAAAAAGCCGAGAGTCGAGAGCCGAGACCGAGACCGGGAATCGACCCCGAGACCGAGTCCCGACCCGAGACCGAGAGTCGAGACCGAGAGTCGAGACAACTTTGATCATCCTGAAGTTAATGTTCCATGATTATATCATATATAAATATGCAGCCTATTTAATTGCTATGTGTTTATGATTCATTTTTAAAATAAAAAATTTCTCAAATCATATTTATCAAAATCAATAATCATAGTTAAAGTGAAGGAACAATTGACGTTTTCCATGTTCGGGTGTCAATTGATTTCTTTTTGCACTATAAATATTAAGTTCAATTCATTTTATCGCGAGGACTCAGTTGAACCACTTCGCCCATTCCTCTATCTCTAAGTGTTCGTGTCGAAAAAAAATTTCAAACTGGTAAAAAGACAATAAAATTCAACAATAAAATACAAACATAAAATTCAAAAAATTTCCGTCTTTAGGGGTGTAAATTTAGTCTCGTTTTCCGAGACTAAAACACCGAGACCGAGACCGAGAGCTCAAAAAACCCGGGAAATTTCCCGACTCGGGAACCGAGACCGAGAGTCTCGAACATCACTAGTATGTAGAAGTAGATAAAAAAATTTTTTTGCATGCGTGCGCTTAAAAATAGGCAAACAGAAAAAGCTTTTTATTATTGAGTCCCTCATTCTAGTTTTGTTAGAGAATAAATAAGTATATATTTATTTTTGGCAAAATGGGAACGCGACAAAATGGCAATAATAGCAAAGCTTATCGAAACGATAAAAATGTATTTTCCGGAATGGAAATAAAATCAGAATTAATTAGCATTAAATAAATCAGAATTAAAAAAATCAGAATTAAATATTTACGGAAGGAGAAAAAAAGACTTCTATAAAACTTTCCGGAAAATATTATTTAAGCAAGAAACCAGAATTTTATTAATAGTTCCGGAAAAATAATAATCAGTATTTTACAAACCGGAAAACACAAAAAACTTAACGGAAATTATAAAAATCAGAATTTACTTTCTGAAGGGACAAAAGGTCAGCAAGGATAAATAGGATAAAATGCCGATAACTTTTAACAGTGTCATTTTGTCCAATTTTTTTCTTATTGCCATTTTGATACATTAAAATAAATAGACTGCCTTTTGTGTGTATTCTATTTATCTTTTTTTCAATCTAACTTCCGCTTCATAGCTTTAAAATATATGTGCAGTTGACATTTTCCTTTTAAAATTTTTTAACTCTCTCATTTTTACATTATCTTTTAGGGCTTCTTTTGCTTTATATATCTCAAAGCTTTATGTTCTAAGGAAATCGAAAAAGACTTAATGGAAAAAATGTTCATAATTTCGATTAAAAATTAATTTACAAAAATTTTAAAAATTTCAAAATGTCAACTTTTAATTTGTCAATTATCGAAATGTCAACTCTTAAAAAGTCAATTTTTAAAAATGTCAAATTTTCAAATTCTACAACTTTTTTTTTGCTATAAAAATTTATAAGGGAAAACGCTATAGTAGAATAATAACATAAAAAAGTTTTCCGGAAGAAAATAGCATTGAGAATGTGGAGACGAGATTTTGTCTCTCCTCCTCTAACTGTTATTTTCTTCCGAAAGAAACAAGATTCTTTTTATTTAAGCACATTTTGAACTAGATAAGTATAAATACATTCTTCTTCTTCAAGCTTTTTAAGATTTTTTTGGGATTTTTAGAAAAGGGTCACGCTAAGGGAAGGAAATCAATTTTTGGCTTTAAAAAAAATAAATAGAAAGAAGGATATTTTTGTTGCGAGTATAAGAAAAATAGAAAGAAGAAGAAGCTTTCTTTTATTTTTCCTTTACTTTTTTTCTTTTAAAATATCCTTCTTCTTTTCCTGGACTCTCTTCCGGTTTTCCCATATTTTTAAAATATTTTTTCTTTTTAGTTTAGACCAAATATTAAAATTTTGAGTAAATTTATACTTAAAAGAATAATCAAACAAATACCCCTTTCTCTCATCCTCCTCGGGAAAAAAACTGGTTAGAAATATTTATTATTCTCTTAATTATTCCTAAAATTACACCCCCCCCCCTCCCCCCAAAATTCTCATTCCACAAAAATTAAAGAAATAAAAATTCGAAGAAAACTAAAAAAGACTCGTAAAACTAAGTGTCAGATTAGGGAGGATAAATCAAAATTAGAGAGGAAAAAATCTGCCGATAAAGTAAATTTGTGACGTGAGATTTAGAGTTTGGTTTGGACAACTCTCAGTAGATAGAAAAAAAATTCACTTTAGAGTGAGTGTGAAGTAAAATTACGTGGTGACGCAAAATTCAAGATTCGGACTATAAAATGGAATCTTTCTATTATATCACCCTTCTGGGCCAAATTGAGCTAGGACATATAAAGGAGGGGATACCAGGAGGGTTAGAGAATGGACCGAAACGAGATCTCGAAAAAATAGGCTACCGTAAATGCTCGAATAATTACCCTCTCTCAAATAATTGCCCCCTCTCAATTAATTACCCCATCTAGCGAGAGGTTGAAACAATAATTACCCATGGTAATTATTCGAGCATTTACGGTATCGAAAATAAAATTATTTCGAGATATTGATCTTAATTCTCGTATGACACTCCAAGTTTAATCTTTAATATCATTATTAAATTTGTATTAAAAAACATTTATTCATTGTCTAAATTTACTAACAAAATAAAAAAAATAAGGAAATAAAAATAAAAAATTTAAAGACGAAATAAAAAAGCAAAAATAAAATTCCTGTTGATGCCCGTTGCATTTTTAAAGAGAAGGGCATTTGACAAAATAAGCATTTATATATTTTTTGTAAAATTATAAAAGGTGGAGACAGCCACAGGAGGGGGGGGAGAGAGAAGCTTTTTTGTGGTTTTTAAAATGTTTTTTGGGCAAAATAAGCATATACACGCACCCAAAAATTGAATAGAAAAGAGTGCTTTTCCCTAAGCTTTTTTTCAATTTTTTGAATGTAAAAAGAGAAAAAAGGACAGACCGTTTCGGACAGAATTTCCCTCTCAAGTTCTCTACAATTTGAGGACATTTGGGCGCAAAGTTTTGGGATAATTTTTGCATTCAGAATTATGTATGTAGGTTATGTTTATTTAGCTTTCCGGAAAAATACATAAACCAGAATTAGAAACACCAGAATTTTATTAAGTTTCAGAAAGATAAAAATCAGAAAACACAACGCAGAATTTATCAACTTAATGTGAAACTTAATCAGAATTAAATAAAACTTTTCAGAATAATACAAAAATCAGAATTACTACATATTTAGAAATCAGAATTTTATTAAACATTCAGGAAGACGTAAAAATCAGAATTAACATTTCCGGAAAATGCAAATCAGAATTTTATTTACAAAACTTTCCGGAAAAATACATAACCAGAAAAATCTAATCAGAACATTTAAAATAATTAAACAAAAATTCTGATAATCAGAATAAATTGAGATTATTTTATTAAAGTTTATTTATGCGCGCCCAGATTTTTTTGCGCCTTAACAACCCTTTATCGTTCTCCCATCCACTCGTGTTTTTGTCCCCCCTCTCCGGTTTCTGTTGGTCGACGCTGATGGCGACAAACAAAAAACGCTCAATGCTGCTTATGGCATTCAGGAAAAAATTTACACATGAAGAGATAAACCATGAGAAATAATAAAAATGGAAAGATAGGAAGGGGAGGAATGTTTGGGCAGAAAAAGAAAATGGATTTTAGAAATTTTAAAAATAAAAAAAAATTAATAAAAATATTGTGAATTTGAGATAAAATGTTGTCGCCAGTAAAAATAAAAGATCAATTCATAGAGCTTAACATTCATGTAATATAATCAGAATTTTAGGTAATCATTAAGATCATTGGTCCCTAGGAAAAAATGCTAAAAAAGTGCTCTTTCGATATTTTTAAGGCTTGCCAGTAGGTAATTGAGTGTGCTGAGTTTGAATCTGAGCTTAGAATTTGTTTATTTCGAACCCCGAACCCGAATTCGACCAAGTCGAATATGGGGCAAAAATTCGAAATTTCAAAATTTATGTTTAATCCAACTCGTCACCTCGAGCTGAGTTGAAACACATCAAAATTATTATGGTTTGACTAGCTTAAACGAAGTTATGGTGCTTAATTTGTATCCGGAAGTCTAACCAAGCGAGTACTTAATTGATCATAACTCAGTCTAAAGTTGTCGAAACACATTAATTTTGATATCATTCGACTCAGCTTGAAGAGACGCATCAAAATAGCACTAGTCTAATAGTTTCAAATTTCTAACCCGAATTCGACTTGGTCGAATTCGGGTTCGGGGTTCGAAATAAACAAATTCTAAGCTCAGATTCAAACTCAGCACACTCGATTACCTACCGGCAAGCCTTCAAAATATCGAAAGAGCACTTTTTAGCATTTTTTCCTAGGGACCAATGATCTTAAGGATTACCGAATTTTTAAAACTTTCCAGAAAAATACTGACCGTTAGAAATCAGAATTTTATTGTCTCCAAAACACATAAAAATCAGAATTTATCATTCCGGAAAATTACAAATAAAAACTTTATTAAAAATCAAAATTTTAGTAAAATTCCAGGAAAATACAAAAATTAGAAAAATTACAAAAAACAAAAACCCATCTGTTATTATAATCCAAAGATTTGATAAAGATATCAAACGGACTCATATGTGTAAAAAAATTTGTTTAGGAGATAAGGTGGAAGGAATTCATAATGTTGTCAGAATCATTTAAAATACCCCATAAAATGCTTATTTTTAATTTTTTAGAAATTCTATGCTCTTTATCTCCTTTACAAATTTTTTTATACAAATGAGTCCAAGAGTGATTTTGTAGCAAATTTCAAGGGCTTTCTAATGAGCCTAAAAGAAAAATTCTATATAAGCTCTGGGGAGCTAAAATATTTTTTAAAGTACTGTACCCCCGTTTTCCGTTGATTTTTGAGGTTCGAGATCTCGATGAAGAAAGAAGTTTCAGACTTCGTTCTTTTTATTTTTCTACTCAGTATTGATGGGAATGTTGACAGGAATTTTTGTAGAATTTTTGGCCGAACAAACAACAAGTTAAACATCTTGGTGCAATACTTTTTTCCGCCTCATTTTTGGGTACGCAAACGGAAAAGAAGTTTGTGGATAGTTAATATTTGTTAAACGAAATATTTTCAATGTTTTCTGAAAGAGGACATTCTATTGTATATTTTAGAAATAGAACAATTGATAAGAAAGAGTTTTTTCAATAATTATAGGGTTCTAAATAAAAGATCACTCTTTGGTGCAATACTTTTTTCCGGCACTGTATTTGTTTTATATTTTATTTATTAAAAAAATTTAATTAAAAAAGGAAAACCCTTCCATAAAAACAATAAAAAGCCATAAAGTAAACTAAAAACTAGACAAGGTAAATAAAGGTTGGAATGTCTCATAAATATATTTATTTGAAATTTTCCTGTTTCCGACGTTTCAATTTTCATATAAAAAATAACAGACTTTTGTTTGTTTTATTTCAATTTAAAAACAACGAAAAAGGTTCTGGAAGGTAAAAATAGGAACAGATACTATGTAATAGGGTAAATAAAAATCAGAATTCTACAAAATTTCAGAATATATAAGTCAGAATTATATAAAACCTTCCGGAAATAGAAACCAGAATTTTACACTTTCCGGAAAAATATATAAAGCAGAATTTAAAAAATTCCGGAAAATACAAATCAGAATTTTCGCAAAACTTTCCGGAAACCATAAAAATTAGAAGTTGCTAGTAAAATCAGAATTTAATAAATAATTTTAACTGAAAAAGGTATCTCCAAAAATTTCTTCAGCACTATTCCCCTATCATTATATAGAAATCGACAATATAAAAATACTAAAACTATATTTACTTAAATTTCCTTTCAAATTTATTTTTATTTGAAAAAAATTATTTTTAACTAATTTCCTTTATGCCCTAGAGCTTTTATTCACTAAAAAAAGAAAGGCACTTATCACCCTGTCGACGCTCAATTCTTTAAAAAAAGTGAAGAAATCCTTCTATCTTTTATTTATTTGCCTTTAAAGCCTTTCCCCTCCTCTCCCCAAATTGCATTTGTGTGTGAAGCCATTTTCAGATGCCGCCTAAAGGCAAAATTGGGCATTGTAAGGGGACGGTTAAAGACGAATAAAGGAAGGGGAAAATGACAAAATAAATAGAAAATGAGGATGAATTGAGTAAAAAAGGGATATATTTATTTATTTTAATATATTACATTTCCTAAATAAATATATACAAAATGAAGGGAAAGAAGCAAAAAAAGAGAAGTTGACCCAAAAGATCGAAAAAAGCTTGTAGGAAGTTGTTAAGTTTGAGGGTTATGAAAATCAGAAATTTAAATTAAATAAACTTTCCGGATTTTGAACAGGCACATTGAGGAAGAACACGTTTGTTCTTAGGAGAGTGTGTACACAAAATAGAATACTTCTAAAAATACAAATCAGAATTTAAATAAAACTTTCCGGAAGAGAAATATAAATCAGCCTTTTTCCTTTTCAGAATAAATACAAATCAGAATTTTTTAAAACCTTCCGGAAAAACATTAAATCAGAATATTAGATTTTAATCAAAATAAAATTAAAATTTTATTTCCGGAAGAAAAAATCAGAATTTAAAACCCTTTTTCCCTAGAAATTATTTTCTGGTTTTGTTCTTAGAACTTCATTATGCAAATAAAAATCAGAATTTTATTAAAATCTTCCTGAAGACAGGAATCAGAATTAACGCCTTTTCATTACTAACATTTGTTTTCGATCTTCTGGAAAAGGTTTCAAAAAAAGGATTTAGAGACTTGCGTATGCTTATCCCTTCTATTCATCCACTTGTCGTATGGACAGGAAATGCAAAGAAGAAAAAAATACTCGAAAAAAATTAGGCGATAAACCCAATAAACAAAACTCTTTAATAGAAAAATGTTTAGTTTAAGTCGGTTAAAGATGGAAAATTTGATATATGGTAAAGAGGATTTAAAGTTTAACAAAAAAGCACTTTGGTTGAGTTGGTTGAGACCGGCCCCCTAAAACCAAAAACTTTTTTTTGATTTGTACATTTTTGAATATACCTATTTGTAAAAATTTTATGTGAATAAAAAGTCATACAAAAAATGTTATCGCAATGAAAAATATGTACATATATGTACAGGCTCTCATCGGAAAAATGTTAAATTTAAGTACAAAAAGCTTAATTTATATGTACATAGTGTGAAAATTTTCAAAATATAAGTACGCTGAAAAAAACCATGTGTATGTATAACGGCCCCACAAAAAATTTTATAAATATGTATTTGTAAGAAAAATATATTTACGTCCCTAATTTTTGCCTTAATATTTTCTTTTAATAAAAAATAAGGAGACGTGATAATTTTTGAATAGTCAAAATGAATGTAAGGAATGGGATGGGTCGCAAATTCAGGGGTAACGTGTCCACATACTCGACAAACAGGCTAAAAACCCGACATTTTGTCAATAGAATTTTGTTTTTAGTTGCGAGATGCTTCAGAGCAGACCTGCTCATGGATACGGATAATAGGTGAACAAAAGAGTTGAGACGGGTTTTTATTTATCCAATTACAAACTTATTCGAAAAAAATTAAAAAAGTAATTATTTGTCAACAAGATTGTCAAATAAAAAATTTTTTTAGTTAACAAGTTAAGTAAAACACAAAATTAATCGAGAAAAAATTATTTTAAATAAAATCATTAAAGAATTAAATGTTCTGAAAAATCATATTTAAATGGTTTAGTCTCCAAATCATTTCCAAAATTTGCTTCGATAGAACAACATATCAAGTCAACAAATGGTTGATATGAGTCAGAATTGTTCTTCAAAAATACAACTTTACCTAAAAATAATTTTTAAAAATATTTTTATGGGAACTTAAGCAGTTTGAGTACAAATCCCATCTATTCGCAAGCTCAAAATGGTCAAAGTAACACAAGTAAGGTCGGCAACATGGTTGTGCATATAATGCGCATCGCACGGGATTATGTTGGACGCATCTCTCAAGAGTCAAACCGCAGTAATCTAACTTTATTGTTATCTCGCGAATAAATGGGGTGTGTACTCAAACTGAATAAGCTCCTATTTACCAATTTGTTTGCCATTCTGTGTAAAGAAAATATAAGGAAATTCTCCTTCGGTTAATTTAATAGTTGGAGGATAAACTAATCCACAACCAAAAATATCATTATTATCAAAAGAAAATGTTGAAAGTTTGCATCTTTCATTATTCTCGTTAACTATTGTCCCATCCTTTACAAGATACCCAACATATTTTTTTGCAAATTGATTTACAAGACCAAAATGCATTTTATCTACAATTCTGTTTATGTTTCTTTCAAATTTACATTTAACTTCAAAATAATAAAAAGAATAATTTAAACAGTTTTGGGGTTTTTTAAATGTATTCTCTGCATATGCTATGAAAGCATTATCATAACCTAAAAAAATATTTTTTAAGTTCAAAAATTGGTAAAATTCAAGCTTGTTTCCCTCTTCTTTTTCCTTCCTTTTCTTCCTTAATTCTACTCTAGTTCCCTAAAGGAAAGGATTAATTTTAAATATAAATGACCAGAATAAGCCAGAAGAATATTGTCAAGTATTAATTCACTCTTTGACGTTGGAAGGAATCAATCCTTTCCTTATTAATGTCTCTGATTTATGCCACAGGGAACTAGCGTGAAATTGAGGAAGAAAGTCTGACCGTTTTGTACAAATTAAGGAGTGAAAAGACGAGAAAGTGAAAAGACGAGAAAAAAAACTTGAATTTTACCCAAAAATTCACTTTTTTACAAACCTAACCCTTTCAAACTAATAATATATTTAATATTTTCATCATCAATTAAATTTCCATATCCATGTCTTTCAATACAATTACCAATAGGTTTATTTGTATTTATACAATTATTGGGACAACATTTTAATCTACCGTTAATTACACTCCATTTATTTTTAATTTTAACAAATTCCATACAATTTAGTAAAGTAACAACAGAATTTAAATTATTCAATTTAATTAAATCTCCAATTTTTTCATTTGCCTTAATTAAATAAATTAAATTATAATTAATATTTGATTAAAATTTTAAATAATCCCTGTCCAAAATTTTTAAAATTTAAAAAAGTTAATAAATCAAATGGAAGAATGTTGCGAGACTATAATAGGATAAATTTTCTTATTTGTCCCCACCAGCAAAAATATTTATCTCCTCCGCGGATTCATCTTAGAGCATTTATCCCCTTTCGGTAATATTTTGGAAGTTGCCCCGCCCTGCCTTTTTTCCCTCGTTTCCCTGGCCATTATGAGCTTTTTCGCTAGATATATAATTTATTATAGTATATCATTCGAAAGTGCTCCTTAAACTGGATCGAATGATAATATGATCGGTTAGATTTGATCATCTTGAACTTTTACATAAATTAAAATTGTTTTAGTATTTGTTTAAAAATTAACAAAAAAATTTCTTTTCAAAAGCTAATAGCTTTAGATCACAATTACCTTTTTAATTTCTTCTTCTAAATAATTAATTTTCTCATCTTTTTGTTTTAAATAAACATTATTTTCATCTTTTAATTGCTTGATATTTTCTTCTATTAATTTTTGAAAATTTTGTTTAATTTCTTCAATTTCATTTTTGTGATCAGAATTTATTTTTTGAATTTTCTAAAATTATTTTTAAATATCTGACTAAAAACATCCAAACTTTATCAATTCCCTTCAATTCATTTTCTAATTTAGCAGTCTTTTCCTTCTCTTCAACAAATTCTTTTTGAACATTTTCAAAATTAGTTTCAAGTTTTTTAAAATCATTTTTCTCTTTTTCGACCAAAATCCAATTAGATTCTTCGGCCATTATGTTGTTTTAATTAAAATATTTAAAAAGAAATTTAAAGTTATTAATAGGGAAAGCCAAAATATGCACGGAAAATCCCCAAATATGCGCATATATATGCACCGAAAAAGCCCAAAATATGGAAAAAATATGAAAAATTCCACAAAATATGCACAAATATGCACGGAACTACCGAAATATGCAAAAATATGCATTAAGAACCGGGTCCTAAAGTGTTCGGACCTATCTAAAAACACCACTTTTGTGCTTCGCACTTAAAGGCAAATACGCATACAAAACATGCAAATGCATGTTTTGATGAAGTTAAACCATTCTTCATAAATGAAGAATGGTTTAACTTCATCAGAACATGCATTTGCATGTTTGGCTGTCCCTAATTATTAAAATAAATGTTTTTAAATTTAAGAGAATATTTTAATTTTATTGGAAAAAATTAAAATCTAATTTAATTAGATTTACAAATCTAAAAAATCAACCTCCCTGTAAAAAAGGTAACTCAAAAAGTTAAGGAGAAAGTTTAACTAATTTAAAAAATATATTTGCATTTATATAAATGAAGAATATTTCAACTTCATTCTATGTACAAAAAACCTTTTATTTTTAACCTGGCTTGCTGGTTAGGTTGGGGTTTATGACCTACAACCCTTTTTTCTTTCATTCCGTTTGGCTTGCCTTATTTATTCAATATTTTCGAGTTGAGTGAGGGTTTATATTGCTTAAAATTAAAAATACCCTCAGAAAAAAATATTTAAAACTTTTAATTAATTATTTTTAATTGATATCGAAATAATGTAAATTAAAGAGTAAATTTAAAATAAAAAATCAAATTTTCAATAAAATTCTTTAAGAATTAAATGGGTTGAAATTACATATTTAAACGGTTTTGTCTTCAAATCATTTCCAAAATTAGCTTCAATTGAACAACATTTTAGATCAACATAAGGTTTATATGCATCGAAATTGTGAATTAATAATATTCCTTTACCTTTAAAATTAAATTTAAAATATAATTCTCATTTAAATATTTACCAATTCGTTTTCCATTTTGTGTAAAGAAAACATAAGGAAATTCTTCACCCATTTTATTATTTGGAGGATAAACTAATCCACAACCAAAAATATCATTATTATTCCAAGTATTTGTTGAGAGTTTAAATAATTCGAATTTTTCTGTTAAAATTGTTGCCCCCTTTGGAGAATATCTAATAAAACTTTTTGCACTCAAATTTTCTAGCCCAATACTCATCCCATTTTCGCTAGCATCCAACACATTTTCAAATTTACATTTAATTTCAAAATAATATAAAGAATAATTAGAGCATATTTGTGGTTTGTTGTAAGGATTTTCTGCATCAACAAAAACAGAGTTATTCAAACCTAAAAAATTATACATAAAAATTCAAAAATTTGGTACTTTCCTTTCTGCCACCTCCCCTACATTAATGCTCAAAATGTCATATATAGGGTAATAAAAGGTGCTGAGTAGAAAGGTACCACTCTTTTTACCGGCGAAAACGATATCCTCTTCTTTGGGTAAAAAATTCAAACTCGTCGAGCTCATTACTAAAATTACCGTGTTTGAGCAAGTGATGACAAAGTTACGATTCAAAAATGAACTCATAGAGGTTTACTAGGTTCATATTTTAATGTATGGGAGAAGGCATAATGGAAAAGTACAAATTTCAATTAATTTACCTCCATTTTTACCCAAATATTTAATATTTTCATCATTAATTAAATTTCCAAATCCGTTTCCTTTAATACAATTTCCAAAAGGTCTATCTGTATTTATACAATTATTTAAGCAACAAATATTGACAATTTTACTCCATTTATTTTTAATTGAAACAAAATCCTTTAAAGATTATTTAATAATTTTTAATCAAAATTACATATAAACTAACCGCATACTTAATACAATTCAAATTATTTAATTTAATCAAATCACCAATCTTTTTCTCAAATAAATCGTTTGCCTATTTTTATATAAATAAATTTATTAAAAAACATTTTATTTAAAATTTAACAGAAAATATTCGGATCTCACCTGTAAATCAACCCTCAAAACTGAAATGTAGCCGGTAACGGACTGGATCTGGCCGAATTTGTTCAGAATTTGGGTCACAAATCCGGGGTTTTAGCGATCTCAGAAATTTTCCGAACCGCGTTAATCAAGAAAAATCCAGCCGAATCAGAACGGCTCAAGTTGCGAATGTGGGTCCGATAAATTTTTTATACAGGATTTAGGATTTGATCTGATCACTCCAAATCTATTAATATTTCCCTAAATTATTATGAAATTTTTAACGTAAATGGTAATAAAATTTTTAGAAAAATCCGGAAAAATCCCGGGTCCGGTCTGGATTTTATATTTAAATTTTCTTTAAGAAATATTTTTAACTAAAAACTAATTTAATTAATTATTTACTTTTTTAATTTGTTCTTCCAAAGAATTAATTTTTTCATCTTTTTGCTTTAAATTAACATTATTTTCTTCAACTAATTGTTGAATATTTTGTTTTAAAATATTAATTTCATTTTCATGTTCAGAATTTACTTTTTGTATTTTCTAAAATTAATATTTAAAAAAATATTCTTAGACAAGAAATGAAACAAAGAAACTTGCATTTTGAATTTTTAAATTATTATTTTCCAAAGATAAATTTGTATTTTTTAATTGTAACTAAAACAAAAAAAATTTTTTTAATTCACGTAAATTCAATCGCCCCTCACTTGTACAACACCTTTGTACAGAAAAAATTGGACGTTAAAGTGAAAGTGTAGTAAATAGAAGTGCGGGGAGGATCTCTAACTATTATGTATATCCCATCTTGGGAAGAGACTATTTGTAGGAGGACCGGACTAGAAGGGTATACGAGAATCGAGCTCGTCATGTATCTCAAAAAAATCTCTCGTCTTGGTCCGATCTCTAATTTGTGGGAATGGCATACAAACGATGTGAAATAAAAGCGAGATCCAACTTACAGTCATAGACAAAAAGATAGGGACAAGAGTAATTTAAATGCAAATTAACTATTTCTCAGTCAAAAAATACAATCAATATATCAATCGAAAGCTCTATTCGTATCTCAGTTGACATGTTTCTGCATTTTTCATGAAATTGAAAATTGACCGAGATAATCCGGATCTACCGGATATACCAAATCCCATTTTTTCGGAAAAATTTTTCGGAAAAAATTTAACAAACCCATTTGATAGAGCATATTTTTGTGAGTATGTACCACAAAACCGCTTAGAAATATCCTTTTCCGGTCCAGAGATATGATTTTTTGAAAATCGCATTTTTCCCTTAAAAATTGAATTTTTTGCAAAAATAGGCTAAAAATGCGATTTTCAAAAAATCATATCTCTGGACCGGAAAAGGATATTTCTAAGCGGTTTTGTGGTACATACTCACAAAAATATGCTCTATCAAATGGGTTTGTTAAATTTTTTCCGAAAAATTTTTCCGAAAAAATGGGATTTGGTATATCCGGTAGATCCGGATTATCTCGGTCAATTTTCAATTTCATGAAAAATGCAGAAACATGTCAACTGAGATACGAATAGTTCTTTCGATTGATATATTGATTGTATTTTTTGACTGAGAAATAGTTAATTTGCATTTAAATTAATCTTTTTGTCTATGACTGTAAGTAACTCAACAAAAAATAATTTCTTTAACCTCTAATTTCTCTACACGTTGTTTTAAACTTTTAATTATGTTCTTTGATGAACAACAAGAACGACAAGTAGTGGGCAATCCATCAACACTAGATGTTTCTGAATTACTACTTTTTTCTGAAAATTTTTCCAAGTCTTCTCTAAGTGATTCATTATTATCAAAATTGTTTGTAGAAAAGGCCCATTCTTCTAATTGTTTTTGTGTTCTCATATTTTTAAAAATAGTTTTCTGAAAATTAATTAAGATTTTTTAACTTTTTTGGCCAATAAAGCAAATTTTTAGTCAGAAACTTGAAAAAAATGTAAAAATGATCAGATTTTCAAGAAAATTTTTGATTCTAGGACATAAAAATACGTGAAGTAATGAATACAGGAATAGAAAGAATGAACCTGTTAGCCCAAAAGATCTACAATCTTTTGAAAGGGAATATCGAAAATTACAATTGCACTAAAAATAATTTTGGGAGCAAAGAAATAAGAGAAACTAAATTGAAATTCTATTGAGAATTTAAAAATTAAAAGAATTGAAAAATATTCAAAATTAATATTCTATTTATAATTGAAAGTTTTTTGCCTTCAACAAGTTTTTTATGAATATGCGTTGAGAAAAAAATGAAAAAAAAATTAATTTATTTGTTGAGGGAATATTTCAAATAAATTTAAAGAGAAATTAAAGAAGTTGTTTGAAAAGGTAATCTATGTGCATATTTAAAATAAACAAAAACATTGGACTAATGAATTGCCCGAAAAATTAAATATTCAATTCTTTAAAAATATTATCTATTTGTTTCTCTTTATTTTTTAAAAGTCTGGAGGGATTAAAGAGGATAATACAGGATTTGGCATAATTAACGGGGATATCGTGGATTTCGAGTGATATCGATCTCTTCGATATGCCTCCAACCTGCTGATATCCCTACAAATTTTTGTGGATTTTCTTAATGTTAAAAACACGAAAAATCAAGGGTGCGCTATAATTTCGTAGAAACTAGTGTTCGTCAAATGACCTTTTTCGGTATTCGGTATACCGAAAAAACACCGATACCGGAAAATACCATCTCAACATTTTCGGTATACCGGCCGGTATTCGGAAAAGAGGGAATTTGCTTATAACTCCCGAGAAACCTCAAAAAATAAATGAAATCTGTTAAAATAAATTATTCTTGTTTGCCCGAATTATTTTTGGGTACCGTTTCTATTTGTCTTAAAAATGGGCTCCGATATGTGCGGATTTTGTCTCATTTTGAGTTTTCTGATAAGTCGATAGGGATTATTTTTAAAAATGCAGATTTGCGTATTTTTGTTGTCTTTTGAAGATTATAAGGATTTTTTATAATTTCTTGTAATTTTTGCTACATTTTGGAAGAAAAAATTAAAAAAATATATATTTATCTTCACAGAAATATTCAAACAAAAGCAAATCAATATATTTTAAACAAATTTATCAATTAATTCTCTTAATTACAACATAAGTACCTCTATAACAGTCTTCTTCATTAGAAATAAAAAACTTCAATTTTGGATTGTATTTATTGGAAAGTTGATATTTTTTACATTCAAAATTCATTTCAAATTTAACTTCAATATTTTCTGCTCTTTTACTTAAAATAATAACACCGGGAACTTGGCATAATTTAATTTTCTTCACCATGTTAGAAATGTTTTTTGATGTTTCTATATGCTAAAAACAAAATATAATTTATTTTTTTTAATTTTAATTTAAAAATTTCTATTTAAGTCTTCAAAAAATATAACTTCCATTTAATATTTACGGTAATAGTTTGGAAATCGCTTTTTTTTCACCGTTTCCCTGACCATTTTGTACTTTTCTTGTTTGATATATAATTTAACCATGATCTGTTGATTTAATGATTCTTGCCAATATTGTGAAGCTAAATCCGAGTTGGAAAAACTTTTTTTCCAATTACATAAGTCAGTTTTCGTTAATTTTAATGTCATACGACTTAGCTCGGAGGGCTCTTTCAAATCTTAAATAATTTGCCATAGAACGAGAAAAAAATAGGAAAAAATAAAAAGGAAAAAGGGGGGATGACTTTCAAACTAAAACCACATTTTATCAAGTGGTCCACATTTACCTCCATAACAGTATTGTAAACGAATAATGGCACATTGTTACAACAAACTGCAGAAAATTTGTTTCCTCCATTTGACAAAATTTCAAGTAAAATGTTTATATTCTCCTCTATTTTTCTTTCATAACGATAATTAACGACAAGTTTATTTGAAATCAGATGATTGAGAGCAAATGTTAAAATATCAAGTGGCTCATTTGAACTAGCAAACATTGAATATTCGACCTCTTGAGAATGAATAATTAACGGCATATTTGATATTTCCTCTTGAAATAAGAGTTGAATCATTTTTGGATTAAATATAAAAAAATCAAAATTAGCAATTCTAAACACAAATTTAAAAAGTTGTTGGAAAAAATAACGAGCAATTTTCATTTCTTCAATATTTTTTGGATATTTTGACAATTTGAAATTAAATTCTAAATAAAATTTTGATTAAAAGAACGATTGTAACTAATCAGGGCTGGGCTAATTTCGCATATTTCACATTTTTTAGCGCAGTTTCGGACTTTGCAGTTTATTTTTAGATCTCGCCCAGCCCTTGTACAATTACCATCCGAACTATCCACATTATTACGGTCCCACAATTCAAACCCGCTAATATCAACGTTTCGGAAATCATCACAAAAAAACATAGGAATTGATTTTTCTATTGCACATTTCCACTAAAATGAGTTTATTTTAAAAGAAAATCATTTTTAAACCTTTTCCTCGAGATGTTCACTCAATTCAAATTCATAAAGTTTAGGATCTGGCTTAACAAATTCATAAAGACTGTTCTCACTGATCTAAAATAAGTTCAAATTAGAAAGATTAATTTGTGTAAAAATTACAAATGTAAGATAATCAAATTTCTTTCGAGCCAATTTTCCCTTATATTCACCAATAAAATTTTTGAAGTAAATATTTGTTTGTTGTACTGATAATAATTGAGAGAAATTAAGACATTTACAAATATCAAGTTGAACTTCAAGTGGAAGAAAATACATTTTTATATAAACTTTTTTAGTCTGAAAAAGAAAATAAAACTATTGTACATCCCAAAACGGCGCGCGGCCATAACGGCGCAAAGCCTTAAATTGCTTCAGGATTAACAGATTTAGTATCAAACAATTCCGGGATTTGTATGCTTGACTTCGCATCAGGGATGAGCGCAAGAGACAATCTCAAAAAACGCAACGCAAGGCCAAAATTTAACGCAAATAACGCAAAACGCAATGCGCTCACCCCTGCTTCGCATGGATTTTGTTCTGCTTTGGTTTATTTTATTTTTTGATTGAAAAATGTCATTATTTCGTGTACTTTAAGGGTAACACACACTTTGCCCGTTTTATCATTTATTGGTCAGCCCCGCTTGCCTTTTTCCTATCATGGCTTTTGTAGATGAGCAAGAAAATGTGTCCACTATTTAGTCTGAGATGCTATGTTGATGTGAACGAGGAGAAAAAATATTTTTATTAACCTTTAAAATATACTAGGGCTCCCCTACAAAAGATAGATTCGCCAAAATATAGATGCACTAAAAGATAGATTAGGCCAAAATCGATTAAAAGATAGATGCACCAAAAGATAGATGCACTAAAATATAGATAAGACCAAAATCTATTAAAATATAGACTGCGAAATAGGCCGGTTGAGTCCGGACAAAAAATTTAACCATCTGAATCTTCGCTGGAAAAACTTTTTGTGCTGTTACGGAGGGTAGGCCGGGCATGGTCTTCGCTACATGATGGCCGTGCTTCGCTCAGTAATAATTGCAGGGTCAATAATAAGCCATTTCGCCTAATTCCTTTATGTTTAAAAAAAGTCCGGTAATTGTTCATATCGCTAGTTAAGCTCCATGAGAGATGGGCGTTGTAATTCTGATATAAATATAGGAGAAAGCAAAAACATTTTAAAACATAACGGAATTTCTTATAACAATGTTCGGATCGAATGTTGGCGAACATTGCGTTGGCGAAATTGTGTTGACGCAAATGTCGCCAAGCTCAACAAAACTCAGACTCAAATGAACTTTTATTCTTGTTTTTGTGTTTGTTTTAATTAAATTCTGATTTTGTTTGGAATAAATTCTGGTTTTCATCCAAACTTGTTTTAATTAAATTCTGATTTGTTGAAAATAAATTCTGATTTTGTTGGGAATTAGTTCTGATTTTGTTTCAATTTAATTCTGATGTCTTTCCAACTTGTTTAAAATTAATTCTGATTTTGTTTAAAACATGTTTTAAAGATTTCCAGTTAATTGTTCAAATTTAATTCTGATTTTTAATTTAATTTTATTCTCTAATAATGTCTCAAGAATCGATTGCCGATAGTAATGAAAATGTAGAAATGGCTGAAGAAGAATCTGAAGAAAATCAAGAGCCTAGTAAATATTTTTTAGAAATTTTTTTAATTTAAATTTTAATATTAATTAGAGTTGTATAACCACATATTGACTGAAGAGCAAAAACAACGTAAAATAAAATGCGTTACTTGGGACGACAAAGTTGTTGAGGTAAGGTTGAAGAAAAATTTTTTAGAAAATTAATTTTTTTTTGAATTAGAAAAAAATTTTGTTAATTAAGAAAAATTTCTTTGCTGGTCCTTAACCAGTGAAAAAAATTTTAAGAAGTTTTTTGGCATCAAAAAAAATTTTTTTTTGTTTAATTTTTTAAATAAAATAAAAAATTGTTACTCTTGTCATTTGAGGGGGCCGCTATTCTCTTACCATTATGAGATTAACTTGACTTCAGATTTTGATTAACCCGCGTAATAGTTGTGAAAAATACATGTTTATTATGGTTAGAGATTACGGCCCATTTAAACGGCAAGATTGCCATAAAAAATTTTTTTGTAAAGGTTGAGTGGTATTTGATGATGCAATGCGGGGCTTTTGTTTTGCTTTGGTTTATTTTATTTTTAATTGAAAACATTTCAATCTTTAAATTTTTTAGGGAAAGTTTGAATCTTGAAGATGCTGCCAATCCGGAGGCTTTGGATAATTTCAATTTTCCGCTCAATGAAATTACTGAAGAATGTTTTGTTAAAGTTGTGGAATGGTTGCGGAATCACCAAGGTTTAATTTTTGGGAAAATATCTTCATCAAGTTTTTTACCAAATTTTTAAGTTTTTGGGGGTGAGGGGCCAAATGGGATTTTTATGAATTTGATGAAATGAAAATTTTTTTAATAAATTTGGCGGTTGCTCGCGAAAAAAATTAACTTTTTTGATCGTAGAATGGAGGTACCCCAATTTGACTTTTTACGTATTTTTGGTTTTTTTGCGTTTCGCTTTTATTCTAAAATCTTTTTCGGCTTTGTACAAGGGGTCAGATTTCCTTTCTCAATTCCTCCCTATTTTCTTGTGGGACCTCAAGAGACAAAAAATTTTTTCAAAAAATTTTTCTAAAATTATTATAATTTAATTTTCAAAATTTTTAGGTTTAGGCCCGATCGAAATTAAATACGACCATATCACTGGCGAGGTAATAAGTATTTTTAATAATTTGTAAATATAAAAATTTAACAAAAATATTAACCGAAAGGAAGATGATTTTTTAATTGAATGCTTTTGAATGTTTGTGAGAGCGAAATTAACTAGGGGATTGAGTTTTTCCTATTTTGTGGGGGGTTTAAATTGGCCTATTTTTGAGTTGTCTTAAATTTATAAGTCTCCTTTTGGACTCGCACTTCTATCGCACATTCAAAATTTTGGGCTGTTTTCTTATAGAGAGATTTCCCCATTTCCCCCATTTAAAAAATACTTTAAAAAAATTTTAAATTATCAGAATAAATTTAATAAAAATTAATTAGATTTTTCAGCGCAAATGGTTTACTTTGACTGAATGGGAGAAGAACTTTTTCGAGATTGATTTTGAATTTTTGAAGGAGATTTATTTGGCTTCTAATTTTTTGGATATTAAATCCCTCTACTATTATTGTTTTTTTAAAAAATTATTTAAAAATTTTTTTTTGTTTTTTAAAGGTGCTCAAGAAGCGGCACGTTGTATTATGGATAAAAGTGCTCAGGAAATACGTGACATGTTAGGATTGCCGGATGTGAGGAATTTTTGTATTTTATTTAATTTTGAGCGAAAATCGATTTCAAATAACCCTATTTGAATGTCGAATTTTTTTGAGTAAAGACGATGAGGTACCGTAGTATGGTACTGTACAAATTTCCGGGCTCTATTTCTTACGGCGTAGTGACAGAAGACCCACAGACAGAAGACCCACAAGGACAGAATACCCACAGACAAAAGACCCACAAGAAAATTTTTTAACTAAAACTTTAGAAAATTTTTTTTTTGAAATTTCTGAAAGAGATTTCCAATTTTTCAAGGCACAAAATTAATTCTAAAGTTAACCAATAAAATTTTTACCGTTAAATTTTATGGATGAGTGCGATTTAGATCATTAAATTAGAAAGTTATTTGAAGAGTCTGGTGATTAATTGGGATATGTAGGAATAGCGTGGGATATTGAGAATATAAGGGTAAGATCTCAAATCCACCGATATCTATTCTTATCCGTAAATTGTGTATAACAGGAACCAGGAGAAGGCTTCGCTGCGGTCGTGCTCGCTTCGCTCGCGGCGACCGTAGCGAAGCGGCGGCCGTCGTTCCGCTCGACATGCCCGGCTTCCTCCGCAGCGGCAAAAACTTTTTTCGACGAAATAACCTTAAAATGAAGACTATGATTAACTTTAAAATGCCGATATCCCTCGCGGCTCAAACAATCATAAGCACGCCAGAAATCAGAAACAATTATGGAACCTTTTTCTATCCAATCATTTATAATAGGTAAAAGAGTATCTGCTTTTCTATAAAACAATACACAAATACATAATATAAACATCAAACCTGTCTTCTACAGCAACCATAAAAATACGACCAGTAGGCCGCTCATATCCCCCGAAGACCCATTGACCTTCCACTGGATGACCCCTATGAAACTTCCTCTTACCAAATTTTGCTTCATCAATTTGGACCTCTATTCCGGGACCACCCAATTTCTCTGGGCGTGCAAGAAAAGCATCAAGAACAACCTTTATTTTTATTTAAGCTCAATAATTTTTAAAATAAAACCTCACGACAAAATGAGGCCCAGTCAACTAATGTATGATCGCTCCCAATACCCAATTCCAATTTAATAACACGAAGCTGAACTCCTTCAGCCCACAGATGAGCAAATGACAGAATATGAAAATAGTCCAAACGACTCCCAGCAAAAAAAGTTCCTTTTCTGAAACTGACTTGTGTATCACATTTATGTGCTTTTTGTTTCCGTTCTGAAATTTTATTGTTGCAATACCATCGCCAGCCATTTTCTGTACAAGGATATAACGTTAATAAACCACCGCATTTAGGACAATTATAATCAACAGGAATCAGTTTCCATTCTTGGAGTTTTTTTAATAAATCAGCCGGATTTTTATTTAATTCATAAAGTTGGATTAAATTTATAGGCATATTTTACAAGAATCCAATATAATATTTTAATAAATGAATCACAATAAGAAAACATAATTATATATCCTAACGATTATAACCAAAGAATTACACAACTATTTATTGTAATATACGACTGTCACTAACAGTGATCAAAGTTTCAACACAAAAATGAACTCTCCCCCTATGATTTTTTACCATTTCGAGCCCTATATCTCGGCTCAAGGTTGTTTAATCGGACTAATTTTGGTCTCATTCGACTCAGCTCGACGAGCTCTTTCGAATGAGGTATAATTTGCATATCCGAATTTTTCACCCCCAAAAAAGTGCTTGGTCCCCCCTATGATTTTTCGATTTTTGGGGACCTATATCTCGGCCCACAGTTGAGTCCGCGGATTAATTTTGGTGTCATTCGACTCAGCTCGGCGAGCTCTTTCGAATGACACATAAATAGTTCAAATCTAAAAAACGTTGGTTTACTGCAGTTTAGCCGGACGTTGTTTTGATTTGATTTACATTTTTTATAAAACAGATCCAGAAATAAATTGCGAAAAATAGGCAAGGGACCGTTTTTAAATTGAATCTACAAATCCAAATTTTAGTTAAAATTTTTGAATATTTATAAATTTTTTACATAATTTTTGTTTTTTAAATCAGAATTTTCCAAAAAAATTAAATTTTTAGGATTTAACAGATGAAGAGAAGGCCGCTATTGCTAGGGAGTATGAATATCGTGAAGAAGGGAGTACACCACCGCCACCACCAGCAGCAGGGGAGGTTATAGATGAGTCTAATTTGGTTGGAACTTCCTCTTCTTTTCTTCCAAAGAGTTCTTCCTCTTCTTCTTCTCAAGTGTTTGCAAATGTTAATGGAAGCGAAGTGACATTAGATTTTAATGGGGGAAGTAGTGGTAATAATAAAAAGGATGAGGATGATAAACCAGGGCCATCCTCTTCATAATTTTGTTTTTTTAAATTATTTTGGGTACTTTTATTTATGCCACACTACTTTTTAATTGATAATTTTTAATGTTGGGAATGTTATTGTAAAAAATAGGGAGAAAATTGAGTAAGTTTGAGGTGAGTTACTACATACTGGGTGATATCCGTTTTTTTATTGCAAAATTATTTTGGGCCGAGTTTTGTGGCCGTTCAATATTAGAAGTAAGAGAGTGAGTCTTTTTTGTGTTATCTTACCCAAAATTGAAATAATAATAGTGTGTGTGGCATAAAAATAACAAAAGTACTAGAGTCCGGATTGGGAAGTTCTTACGAAAATCGAGATCGATTTCTCAAAAAAATCTGGATATCAATAACCTTGATTTTTGTTCGATATCTTGTTATGTACTTTATCTTTTAATCTCGTATTATTTGTTTTCATATTTAAAGTTGTTTTTGCGGCTTGATTATTTTTTGAATAAAAATAAAATGCTAATTTTGTTGTTATAAATCAAGGCTTTTTATGAGTCTTTGTTTTTTGCTAACTGGATCAAGTCCTGATGTAGGTAGAGGGGGATCATTAACCCAAATCCCAATTACTTATAAATTAAATAAATTAAAATTTGAATTTAAAGTATACAAACGCTTATTTAAAAATAAATTCATGATTCTGAAAATTTTTATTAAGGGTGAAAATTTTTGTAATTTAAGACTGCCTTGAAGTGGAGGAACGGAACCGATATTCGAACCGAAAAATCATTGGTTTTTCGGTTCGGTGCAGAACCGTCAAACCTAATTCTGAAGCCTCAGCTCCTCATATAAATTGTTTTATTTACCGCAGGATAATAAAAATGAAAAATAAATTTATTTTTAAAGTATACAAAAGTTTAACGTAAAAATATTTTATATTTTTTACAATTTAATGATTGATAATGTCATTTTTCAACAGCAAAACATTGTTTTTAAATAAATTTTTTACCTCTTTAATTGTCTTTCAAAATTATTATTTTTTAAATGATTAAATTAATTTTATTTTTATTTTTGCAACAATGTTATTTAGACGCATTTGAAAATAATAAAAGTAAAACTTAAAAATTTTTAAAAGGAATTAAAATGATTTCGATATACATATTTATTAAAAAAATTGTTAGGAAATTATGTCAAGTACATAACAAATAAAAATAAATCCCTCAAATCTGACATTATATTTCACGTATTTTCTTAATATGTAGGTCTTTAGGTATTTAGATTTAGTGGGACACCCCCAAAAGGAATATTGGCACAAAGCTATAATTTGCTTCAAGATTTCTGAATTTTACCAAATTTAGTATGTATTAAACAATTCCTCTCATCGAGCTAAAGGAATTGGTACCAAAATTGATAATAGCCAGAAATTTTCCAACTAAATAGTTATGGCTTTGCTGACGAAGATTTTGTATATGATTGGGATTTTCAGTTATCTTGACCTATTTCGGAGCCAACCCCAATATTCAGACATTTTTCAAATAATTTTAATTATAAGAACGATCTAAACGCGCTACTTTACCATTAGATATACATTCAATTAATGCAAGAACAAAAAGAGAGAAGCCTGGAGATGAGAATTTTAAAATAGATGGAGATACTAAAACAAAATTTTCTGAGCCAAATGATCCGCTATGGAAGGATATGTGGTAGATTATAGTTAATAAGTCGAATCTTGTTATAAGATATACCCAGCTTAGTATGAAAATCTTGTCATCTTATAAGTAATTAAGTGCTAGCCATTGAGATGGTTTTTGTCTCAATGCCCAACAAAAATTTTTAAACATCATAGGTGGTTGAATATCGATAACGTGTGTATTTAATAGTGGATGCCTGTTTGGGATAGGAGGCAAAACTTCGAATTTAAAAACTCGGTCAATACAAAACTTCATTTTACGAAAACTTCGTCTAAAGAAAAATCTACATATTTTTCAATGGGTGAGGTCTTTAAGTTTGGCCGTACAACGCGATTATTGTTCCAGCTATGAGGAAATGTGTTCATTCCCCGTTGTTGGAACAATAATTCGTTGTTGTAGCAACCTTCCCTGTTTGTCCGGTCGAAGGTATTGCCCTGACACGATCTGACTGTTTAAAATTCTAATGTAGGTACGTAAACAACAAATTTTATGACTCCAAAAAGATTGATCATAATGTTATTGAAGCATGGGATTTAGGGTATACTGGTCGTGGGGTTGTTGTTTCTGTTATAGATGATGGATTAGAGATAACCCACGAAGATTTGGCAGACAATTATGATCCAGATGCTTCTTATGATGTAATTGATAACGATGAAGATCCAACGCCTAAAGATGATGTGGATCATCAAGGGACACGTTCTGCTGGTGTAGTGGCTGCTATCTTTAATAATTCACGTTGTAATGTTGGAGTCGCTTATGGGGCAAAAGTCGGAGGGATTCGTCTGCTGGACGGTGACTTACAGACTATATTCAAAATGAATTTTTTATAAAATTTATTTCATAAGACACCTATAACGACACAATAGAAGCAATCGCCCTTGGTTATAAACCTCAACACATTGATATCTATTTAGCTAACTGGGGTCCAACAGACGATGGGTATTAAATTTTAAAATGTTTTTTATTGTAATTAAAGAAAAACACTCGATGGGCCAGGAGAGTTAGCGAAGGAGGCTATATTGCAAGGTGTTAATGAAGGAAGAAATGGAAAAGGATCAATTTATATTTGGGCATCAGGGATTGGCGGAGAAGGCAAGCAAAATCTCGTTACAATTAGAGGAAAGTCGGTTATTGCTCAAATTAGGCCAGACTCGAGTTTTTAAAAAATCTTTATAAAAATTTCTCGAAAAATATGCGAATTAGTTTAAAATTTAGTAAATAGCGGGATCTAAACCTCAAGACTTAAGACAAGGGTTATTGATGTCTCGTCTAAAAAGAGAGAGAAATCTCGTCTAAAAATCTCGTTTATCGAGCTTTCTCCAAATATTGAGCTCAGTCCGGTAACTTCTACGGATAGCCATTTTATTTATTCTGATTCAATGCAAACACAACCATTCATTAAATAATTTAAAATTAACAAAATTTAAATTATATTTTAATCATAGATGATTCTTGTAGTGCGGACGGATATGTAAATTCAATCTACACAATTTCAATTTCTGCTACTACTGAAGATGGCAGAGTTCCTTGGTCAATTATAAATTTGTCTTCTGATAATTAAAGGTTATAGGTATTCTGAATCATGCAGCCCAACTATTGCAACAGCCTTCTCTGGAGGGTCTATTAATGACAGAATGATTGCTACAACACATTTACACAATTCGTGTACTTTGAAATTATCTGGAACAACTGCTGCAGCGTCCTTAGCTGGAGGGATTATTGCCTTGACATTAGAAGCCAACCCAAATTTGGGTTGGAGAGATATACAGGTACATAACTGGAATTAATGTGTCTCTTCTATACACTTTTATGAAGATCTATGTATATCCTATCAAGTTCAAAGAATTTTTGCGTGTTCGAAAGAGCCGCTAGTAAAAATTTCAATTAAGCATATTATTGTAAGAACTGCAAAACCAGATTCTTTACGTGCTGTTGATTGGCAAAAGAATGGAGTTGGTCGTTGGTTCTCTCACTCATACGGGTATGGTCTCCTTGATGCGGGTGCAATGGTCCGAGTGGCACGTAAATGGAAAAATGTTCCAAAAGCTTTAAATTGTTCAAATGTTTATAAGCAGGAAGATTTTATGTCCGTATTTACTTAAATTGATTAAAGATTAGGGGAAATTAGTAATTTATAGTTTTATTATCCAATTAATTTGGAAAATTTTAACTTTAATTATGCCAATTATTCAGAGCCATTGAAAATGGAACAAGTCTTAATGCAACTTTGTACACTGGAGGGTGCTCAGATAATGGACAGGATAATCGAGTTAATTTTCTAGAGCACGTCCAAGCAATTATTGACGTTGACACTTTTACTCGTGGCTTAATAGAAATTTATTTGACAAGTCCTAAAGGTGCCCTTTTTCTGTTTTTTTTTCTCGGGAAAATAATCAAATTTTCAAGGCACTCGTTCAAAGCTTATGTCTAAAAGGCCTAAAGACACCAGCAGTCTTGGCTATATTAATTGGGAATTCATGTCCGTTCATTTTTGGGGAGAGAGTTCTGATGGTAATTGGACTTTAGAGATTAATAACGCTGATGAAGAAAATAGTAAGTATAGTAAAGCAGAGCTGAGCTATAGCTGTTTATGTCCTTCGGCTAGTGCAAGAGGTTAGGTATTTGGCGGCTGTGAGCGATCCAGCATCTTCTGTAGACTGGACTGATGTTTTATCCATTTTACCATGCCGCCTACTGCATACCCTTAGGATTTAAGTAGCTATAGTATGCTTTACAGAGGGACATTTAACTAAAATTATTAAAAATTTACAAAAAAGTTATTGGACTTAATAAATGGCAATTGGTTCTTCATGGCACAAATGATTCTATAGACGAAATATAAAACATTTTAAATAGAATTTTAACACTGATTAAAATTTTCTGTTTAAGGTTTAAAATTTTATTAAAATTCTGATTTTAAATGAAATTTTTTATAAAATTTTCAATAAATTACATATTATAGTAATTAACACAAAATTAAATAAAAATAGATTATTTGGATTAAATTGAATGATTCACTTAACGAAAGTGAGAATATTTATAAAAAAAATATGAATTTGTTATGTTAATGTTGGGACGCCCAAAAGGTCGCGGACATAACGACGTAAAGCCATAACCAGCTGAAAGATTTCTGGGCCTTATCAACTTTGGTACTAATCTCCTTAACTCGATGAGAGGAATCGTTTATTACTAAATTTGATTGGATTTGGAAATATTGAACCAAGTTATTGCTTTGCGCCTTTATTGCCGCGCGCCCTTTTGGGCTGTACCCGTTAATGTTATAAAAAATAAATTAGTAATTATATTTAATTAATTTTAATTAGTTATTAATCAAATTTTATTCGTTTAGTTTTTAGATTTTTTAATTCAGAAAATATTAACTAATTGGCTACAATTTTATGTACATTAAAAAATTGTTCATAAAATTATTTTACTCATTATTGGGGGTAACAATTAGATATCTCCTCTACTTAATGATTAGCTTAAGTATAAAGTTGATGCGTAAAAAATTAAGTATACCTATATAAGCAAATACCGTATTTAATTAATTCCAATGAAGAATTAATATTCCAGACTATCCGTGGGTTGGAATTATTAGAGTTTAAAAATTTGAATGTCAGAAGCAGAGCTGCGTCGAAATAAAAAAATCTTCGAAATTCGGAAATCGAAAATCGAAAGAAATCCAAAAATATCGAAATCGAAAATCGAAATTTTATAAAAAAAATTCGAAAATCGGAAATCGAAAATCGGCAGAAAAAAACGTCGAAAATCGAAAATCGGTAATCGAAAATCGAAATTTTTAAAAATAACTAAAAGAGTAGTAAACAATCCGCAATATGGAGATATAAGTGTTAATCTTGAGATATAAGAGGATTCAATGGATTAATGGTAGTCTTAAGAGATATCAGTGATCGTAGGGATATACAGGATTAGGGGGTTGACTAGACCCTAGATCACTTTAAATCCTTTATTCCTCCGATATTCTACTTACCCCTTGATAAACTTGATATCCCATCCTCCAATATCCCTCTTATTATTGTAAGGCAAATGGATTAATTGGAGGCTCGGGTGGAAAGTCAATGATAATATTATTTAGGTGGATTTGGGTAGATTAAGGGGGATATTATATGATATCAGGCGAATATGAGGGATATCAAGGGATATCAAGGGTTACGCGGGATTTGGGCGGATTATCGTGGGATTTGGGTGGATTAAAGAAAATCTCGCGATCTTCTTATCCCTTATTTTTATCCCTCCATATTTCTTAACCTTTTTTTGCGCCGCAGGCGGAAATTTTCAGAATTTTGAAGATCATTAAGCCAAAAAGTACCATTTTCAGCGCCGCAGGCGAAAATTTAGAGAATTTTGAAAGAACCCTAAGCCAAATTTCTTCTTTTTTCTGCGCCGCAGGCGAAAATTTTGAAAATTTTGGAAGACTAGAAGACAGATTGCTTCATTTTCAGCGCCGCAGGCGAAAATTTTGAGAATTTTGAAAGGCTAAGTAGCCAAATTTCTTCATTTTTGGCGCCGCAGGAATAAAATCTTAAGAGAAAAGATAATGCAATTTTGCAAAAAAAAATCGAAAATCGAACGAAAATCGAAAAAACTAAAATTATCGAAATCGAAAATCGAAATTTTATGAAAAAATTCGAAATTCGGAAATCGAAAATCGGTAGAAAAAAACGTCGAAATTCGAAAATCGAAAGTCGAAAATCGAAATTTCGACGCAGCTCTGGTCAGAAGGACATTCGGGGATGGGGAATTTATCGTTTCAACCCATCCCTGGCATTGGAAATTAATCGCGTTTGACGAATTATTCAAGAGGAAGGGGGGGGGGGGAACGAGTACTCTCGGTAAATATAATAAATACACAAAATGTGAATTATTAAAATTTCAGAAAATGCCTAGAATGCCTTTAAGAGCATTTCCATCAATCTTATTTTTAATATTTTATTCAATAATAACATCTAAAAGTTCAATTGATGATTCAAAGTTTACTTCTCTGAGTAAAATTTATAAAGTCCGTTATAAAGACATGCTTAACATGCTTAATGTTACTAACTGTAAAGGGTAAGTAAAAGCTGTATTATTTTGATGTGACATTCTACATAGCTTTTCTGATTTTCAAAACATACAAGAAACGTTCTCTAAAAATTTGACAAATTTTGATGCCATTCTGTTACCCTTTAATAGAGAATGTTAAGTAGTGAGGATAAGTATAGGCTGGTAGGCTGGTAAATAGGCTGGTAATGGCTGGTAATGGCCGTTCATGGGAAACGTTATGTTTTATATAAAAAAGATTCTATGTACTTTAGTATACAAACAAATTATTTTAATTAAAATTACAGCATACTCATTTGCTATCAAAGCCAGCTAAGTTTGCCTTCCGAGAGAAATTGGAAACCCAACAAACGATTCGAATTGACAAAAAAAGCAAAAAGTCAAATGTGCGGCTATAACTCACAAATGGGGAATCCAACCAAAATTAAAGAAATTAAAAAAGCTGAATGGTTTGGAATAATAATTATAAAGAAAGGAAAGGGAATTTTGGAAGTTCATTCAGATATCTTACCAGAAGGGTTAGTTAAAATGAAAAATATTTAAAAGAGAGGTACTTATCTGTTATATCCCCACAAATTGAGGCGAGTCGAATTTGATCGGCCATAACTTTTTGATACTTGGATAAATTTTATAATTTATAAATTTTATATTAATAATAAATAAACTTTATAGTATTATAAAATTATAAATTAAAATTATAAATTTATAAAATTTTATAAATAAATTTTATAAATTTTATAGCAAATAAATTTTATATCATTCAAAAGCACTCGATAAGCTGCATCTTTTTTCTAATTTGAAAGATACCGCTGATCTAGTTATTTCGAATGATATAAAATTCATTTGTCTTGGATCATCTTTCTAAAAGTTATAGACGATCAAAGTCGACTCGCCTCAATTTGTGGGGGTAAACGGATAAGTATCAAAAGAACAATAAATATGCGCATATTAAATTATTTTAACAGAAAAAATCTTTAAACTTTTTAGAGAGACACTGATACTACGCGGAATAAAGCCTTATGAATTGATATCATTCCTCCTTGGAAGGGATGATTCCCTCAAACGTTTGTTATTAATTTTTTTTAGAAATTTTATGATAATTTAACAAAAAATGGGTGAAAGGGAGAGGTGGAGGGGTAATGGTGGGATTTAAATATATTGAAAACTATTTCGTTGTTCAAATATAAAACGCTTAGGAGCATGTTTAGAATTTATGGATTCTTGTCCCTATTTTTTTACTATTTTTGAAAATTTTATAGAAAAAATATTTAATGCTAGCAATGTTGATAATAATCTGTTCGGTAGCTCTAAGATAAATAAAGAATATTTAATTGACGATTTTGCGGGAATACTGGCTTTGAAATTGGAAATGATGCTTTTATTCTCTAAGAACATCCAAGCAAACAATGCTGAAACGACATTATTATTTTGGAAATATGTTGGGAACTGCATAATAAATGAGGTAGTTACTTATTATAAGGACTAATCTACACTTGTTAAGTCTAAGTGTTTTATCATATAAAGTTTTTATCATATAAAACCATAATTATTAGAGTCGGATCCGGACCGGATCTTCGGGTCCGGTAGTCCTGAATCTGGTTATTTTGATAAAACCGGATTTTCGGGATTTTGATCCAGAAGCTCTAATAAGTATTGTCCAAACTTTTTAAACTTTCTGCATTAAACATTTAATACTTAAAAAATATAAAATAAAATAAAAATAAACATAAAAAGCACAAAACATAACATATCCACTCGAACATGAGAATCAGATCTTCTGAGAAATAATATGTTTAAATGTACCTTATAAAAATATGAAATATCTTCTTAGGATTTATATAAAAAGAAGCTAAATAATGAACATAATATATTGCAAATATATGCTAACATCTACGAGCTTGGCTGCATTTCCGAAGTTTACCATAAAGTGCATCGTGACGATTTTCATAAACAATGTAAAGAAATTGACAAAGAATACAATAAGGATTGCGAGGAGTAAAATTTTTTATTACTTATTTACATCATACATATAACTACCGTACTACCGACCGTACTACCGACGGATTTTCAGTTTTTATCGGTATCCGCATCGGCAGTACGACACAGAATACCGATTGATAAAATTTTGAATTTTATCGGTATTATTTGGTATTACAGTACGAAATACGATTCGGTTCATAATTCTGATCTCTAATTATAAGATTTTAGAGGAATGTGGTCAAAGCTAACAATTTGTTACGAATCCAAATTGGATCCATATATATTAGATGATGTAACTGATGTTAGAATTAAAGTAAATTTAAATGAATTTGTTTTTTATTCTGTTTTCTTTCTAGCTAAGGAATATTCCGTTTTCTGGGTATGCTAGAAAATGCAAAAAGTCAGGCCAACACGGTATTGAAGTTCGAGTTTGTGCCAGACGCAAATCGTTTTTACGTGATAATGACAATAATGCTTATAAAATTGAATACAAAATTAATGTAAAACTCGGCTTCTCATATACACACAAAAGGTGGGAAAATATTCTATTAGAGGTAAAACTCGGATCGGGCCCCGGATTTTCTGGATCCGGTAGTCCGGAATCCAGGTTTTCCAAATATTGTTCTGGAAAATCCTGTCCTTATAAAAATTTTTTTGAAATCCGGAAACCGGATCAGGCATTTTTCAAATTTCGATCTCGAATATTTAGTGTAAAATTAGAAATCAGAAATTAATTATTTCAAAATTATTTAGTTTCTCCTTTGAAAAGTATGAAAATATTTTTGGGATTATAAATAAAACGACTAATCTCCTCGAAAATCCAAGTAAAGAAAATGCAACTATCACAACACTAAAAATCCAACTTGGTAAAAATGATACAATGTTTGCAACTTTAACTGACATAAATGAAAAGGAATGGGAATATGTTGCGAGTACAAAATTCCTGATAAGCAACTTGTTTGACACAAAAGATAAAGGAAAAGAAAAAACTTTGCAAAAAATTACTGAAGGAGTAAAATTCATTAAATTATTACTAGTAGAGACAGGGTTTTATGCAAATCCATATTTTTTTGATATCTTATGCACAAAGACATTAGAGGGGTTCCAATTTGCATATAATTCATATTTTTGCATATAACGGACTTTGTTGCATAATGCATATTTTGATTTTTAAAAAAAATAATCCCAAAATTGCCCTAAATCCTCCCAAAATGGTGTAAATTTAGTAAAATATCAACAAATGACCCACCCACCTCTTATTGAATAATGCCAAAGAGAATAGAGTGAACTTGAGGAAGGTTTATATTATACCTATTTTACTTTTTTTTTTAAAATTAAGAATGAGGCACTCTCACTTCTTGGGTTGGATATGGACCTTTGGAATGAAGGGTCTACAATATTAGACACTATGAAAGTCCCAGAAAGTTCATGTCATTTAATCCTCAAATTCAATCAAAATAAAATTAATGGATCTAAGCAATGTGTAAGAATTTAATTTAAAAAAGAATTAATCATTAATGGTAAATAGAAAAAATAAAATTCTTCAAAATTTGCTCATTTTAAGGACATTCTCAGCGATAAACCCTCGATAATTAATCAATTCAAACTAAAAGCTAATTTATACAACTTGGCTTGTGATATAAATGAATATTTAAAGCATGATAGAGGATTGGATATTCCTAATTATATTTGCGATCACAAATCTGGAGATGAGAATTTACTAAGAGAGTAAACAATTTTCGTTTATTTAAATTAAAAAATCATCTTTTCGCAGCTGGAATTCGGCTAATTTAACTCTTTGCTATTTAACAAAATTGGGAGAAAATGTAAAATAATTTTTCTAATTTTAAAGAAACTAATCAAAATATGGACTTATAATCAGTGCGGGGTATTTGCCATTTGTTGGCTCCGGCTCCGGGCATTTCAAATTCTTGGCTCTGGCTCCAGCTCCAGGGTTTTCAAAATCTTAGCTCCGGCTCTGGAGCTAGCTCCCGGAGCCATACCCAGCACTGCTTAAAATCTTTGTTAATTTAAAAATCTCTCAGATAAAAAACAACCCTAAAAGTGATTTTGCCAAATCTTGTTCAAATAAAGGCCTCGGAAGGCATGGGATTGAATTTCGCGTATTTGCGACTAGAGTTGGGTTTCAAATTTTTAAAAAAGAAGGACGTTATCGAATAACATATCGAGTTGATGTGATTATTGGATTCAGTTACTCTGAATATACGTATAAATATATTTTCATAAAAATATATTTAGAAAATTGTAGGATTAAATTTGGCAAAATAATCAAAGCAACTGGGAAATATTTAAAAGATGCATCCCTATTTCCTTTAGATTTAGAGGAAATGACAGCTACACTTTTAACAATTTCCATTGGAAACTCTCAAAATAAATTTGCTGTTTTTATTGACGAGTTAAATGATGAAGTTTATGATTATAGTAAAGCTGTCCTCGCAACTTTAGGAGAAGGAAACATAAAAGAAATTTTGAATAAGGTAGAATTAAACTTAAAATTGAGTTATTACCGCCAGGCTACATTATTTCTTTAAAATTAACTTAATGTATCAATCAGAAATAGTAAATGATGGAAAATGTCCATCTCGAGGGACACATGTTCGCATAGAGGCATTTTTCAGTGTTATGATAATTACGGATTTGACAATTGCGGATTAAAACTTTTAAAAATTATTAAAATGATATCATGTTATTTCGATTCAGCTCGCCGAGCTCTTTAGAATGAGCTGCATTTTCGAATTTTCCACACTAAAAAGCAGCTTGGTCCCCCTATGGTCTTCCGATTTTCAGGTGGGCACAAAGGTGCCTTTTGCAGACATGTGTCCCTCGAACCGGAAATTTACTTTATATGAATACAAATATTTAATTACCTATTACATACTATATTTCATACTTCATTATATTTTATCATTATTTTATCAAATAAAAATATTTTAGGAAGGAGCCCTTTCCATGGTCGGTCCAGATATGAATTTAAATGATGAACAGATTGATGCGAATTCAATAGACATTTTATATGTATCACAAACAGGGTGTGAAGCAACACTTGATATCGAATTAAATGGAAAAAGAATTAATGAAAGATTTGATTGTGTAAGTTATGATAGATAAATATTTAGAGCACCTCGTCCTTCAAATTATTGTAAAAACAAATATTTTGTAGTATAAGCGACCAAGAAATTTGTGTGACATCCTCGGTTTGGAGAAATTTAATGAATTATCACATGCTTATGACGAATTAAAAGAATTATGGAAGACTTGTCCTTGTCATGAAGAACCTCGTCCTTCACACATTGTAAAAATAAATTTTGTTGAGTTAAAGTAGAGGTCGGTAGTGTCGGTGATCGAGGGTTGAAGTGTAGAACCTTCGTGGTTCGGGTCGGAGATTTTTGACTAAAAAATCGTCGGGCCGAGTTTCAGGGGTCGGGTTGCTACTAAGGTTGTCGGATCCAGATATCCGGATCCGAAAAAAGGCCGGATGTCCGAAATTTTCGGTTCAGATATCGGATCCGGATATCCGAAATTTTCCAACTATCCGACAACCTTAGTTGCTACACTTATAATTTAAAGTGTTTTTTAATTTAGACACTTATTTAATTAATTAATTCAAAAAAGCAAATTTAAATTCTATTTCCCAAATTTCTAAAATTTTCAGCCCGATTCTTGGTTATATCCAAATCCTAAAGGAAGGAATAAAAGGAGTGCAAATGTTTCTTTAAAACTTGGTGAGAGTGATGAGGATGAACTTGTAAATGGTTGCGAAAATGCACCTCTAATTGCTATTGGGGATCTTTTCCTTAATCACAGGCAAATAAATAAATTAAAGGAACAACAGAAGAAATGTAAATTTACATATATTACCGTAAATTCTCTAATTGAAGCACACTCTCCAATATAAACAGACCCTGCGAGAGGATTAAAAAATAGAAGGCATGTGCTTCAATTAGAGAATTTTCGGTATATTTGGATATTATGTATTTAGGCTGCAAAAATCATTCTCGAAATAAAAGACAACTAGACAGTACTTCGTCAGAAATTTTATGGAAAATGCCAATTTACTATGCATTTTACGATAATATGCTTCAGATGTGGAACAATGCTAGAAGCTAATGGATATAATGGAGCAGAACATGTAATTGGCTTGTCATATTATGGGTGTCCTAAAATATGTAAAATAATAATTCTCAAAAATAAATGATATAAGGGAAGAGTAAATACTCATATAATGTAAGCAAAATCGTAATAGTATTTTTAATTCTGTTATTTTTTAACGAATAAAAAATTTGGTACTTTTCTGTTTTGTGACCGCACGTTAAAAATGTTTAAAAAGGGTCATGAATATGGACAAACTATGTATATGTCATTCGACTTTAATAACTTTAGACTTAAGAATACCGAGCAATTTTTAGTTTAGATTCGTAATTTTTATCAGTAAATTGATAAAAGTAAGTTAAAAAAATTAATCGAACAAATTTAATAAAATTCTTTGAGAACTGAATGTTTTGAAATATCATATTTAAACGGTTTCGACTCCAAATCTTTTCCAAAATTTGTTTCAATAGAACAGCAGTTTAAGTAAACACGTGGTTTGTATGAGTAAAAATTGTCTATTAGTAACACACCTTTGCCTTAAAAAATGAAATTTTTGTAAAAATTGTTTTTATATGTATTACTATTCGGTTATATCCCAAATTTTCCTTTTATTTCATTATTTTCCCCTTTCTATAAAAAATTACAAAATGGTCAAAGGTGATTGTTCCAATTAGGGTTTGACCCCGAACGCTTGGGGAGGGGGGGGCTTCAGGATTTTTCCCGCCGAAAATATTCTAAAGCCCAGCAGTAGTGGTGTTGCAAGGCCTGGTATTGCTGAGAGCTCACAATAACGCACCATTGGTTCCAACATACAAAACGGGGTACTTACTCATCTTCAACTCTCTAAATCCCTCTTAAAAGTTGTACGTCCTCCGGGACAATAGGTCCTCAAGTTATGTCTCATGGTTAACCTCGTAGGGAGATAACTGAATAGTACATAGTATATTTTCATTAAATATTTACCAATTTGTTTCCCGTTTAGTGTAAAAAACATATAAGGAAATTTTTTTTCTCCATCTAATTTTATAGTTGGTGGATAAACTAATCCACAACCAAAAATGTCGTTATTATCCAAGTCAATCATTTGTGTAAGTTTAAAGGATTCTTTATTCTCGTTAATAATTTCAGCTAAAGTCCAAAAACCACCCATTTCCCATCTTTATTTAAACTTCCTTCAACAATTATACATTTAACTTCATAATAATATAAAGAATAATTAAAGCTATTTTTTGGTTTTTTAAATGGATTCTCTGCAGAAATTGAAACAAATTTATGATAACCTAAAATTGTTTGTAAAGAAATTAAAAGCCAAAAACAATAATTAAAGGAAATGAATTCACAAATTCAGGCAATACTTTGGTGAGTCTACGCCTGAAGAGCTACACCCTTTAACCTGTGTAGATCTAGCTTTCCAACTTTTGAAAGGGAATATCGAGGGATTTAGAGGGGATAAGTGTTCTGTATTTTAGAACAAATGGTCCTTTTAGCGCGTATGTACATAAATATGGGTGAGTAGATCCTTTTTCTTCTTCAATTACATCAAATCCATCAAAATCCCCTCAATCCACCTATATTCCTATTTGATTCTCTTTCAAAAGTTGTAGTTTTCAGGGTCAATAGAATTCAGGGTTGAACCCACTTAGGTCTATCTTTCTCTTTTTATGGTCAATTATATATCTTTCGGAAGAGCAACGAGGGCTGAGATGAATGGCACTAAAATTGACATAATCTGACTTAAATGAACAAATTTATGATCCCTTGTTTATAACCACGCAAAAAATTCTCCGGTGAGGATTCAGCTCCCCAGCACTGTTCAGAATCATCATATTCTCTATTCCAACTTAGAGATCTTTCGACTGATCAAAGTATTACACAAATCCATTTCCTTAATAATTACCAGTAGGTTTGTTTGTATATAAATTATTGTCACAACATTTATATCCACTATTAATTTCATTCCATTTATTTTCAATTTTGACAAAATTCTTAAGAAATTGTCTAATAATTTTTTTAAATACATATATGTAAACTAACCACATATTCAAAAATTAAATTATCCAATTTAACAGATAAATTACTAAGCCTTTTATTATACAAATCATCTGTCTAAAATTTAATTTAAAATTTTAGAAAAAATTAATTTTTAATTACTTATTTACCTTTTTAATTTTTCCTTCCAAAAAATTAATTTGCTCGGTTTCTTGATTATTTTCAGCTTTCAAGTGTAGAATATTTTCTTTTAAACTTTTAATTTCTTTTTCATGTTCTAATTGGATAACTCTAATTTTATTTTCATGATCAGAATTTGGTTTTTGAATTTTCTAAAAAAACAAAATATGTTTAAGTAACATAGTAACTCAGTATATTTTGCAGAGGACGTACTGGGACGGACGAACCGCGATATTTCAATATACCTATGTACATACCAGGGATGTGCCTTTCAGCTTTTTGCCGAATTTTCGTCTTTTTTGGTGCTTCGTCTTTTGCTTTTTATATTACCTTTCGCTTTTTAAAATCTGTTTCGGCACACCCCCCTGGTTTCAGGACCTATGGCCATTGGGTCTTGGATAGTATACCGTCCTATTGAGGAAAAAGATATTTTTTCACAAAAAACCCAATATGTCAGCCCCCGGTTCATTGAAAAAAATTCAATTGCTTTATATCAAACACCCCCTAGATATCAGAAGGACCCTGTTCTAATTCCAAGGAAAGTTGTTCTAACACGGAGAAGTATTTCCTCATTGTCCCTCACCTTCTTAATTTCTTTCAATTCGATTTCTAAAGACTGATTTTTCTTTTCAAGATTGACACTCTTTTCCTTCTCCTCATTAAGCTTTATTTGAAGATTGTTAAAATCATTAGAAAGTTTTATTAATCCATTTATTTGTTTATTTAGCTTAAAGAATTATTTTTTAATTAAAATATTTTTAAAATCTACTTTTGTTTCCAAATCAGAATTTGATGGTCCTTCTTCAGCCATTTTGTAGAAAGAAATTTCTTTGTTTTAAAAATAATTAAAAAATTAATCTCCCTGTTAAAAAAAGAAATCGAATTTAGATAAAAAAAGGATAAAATTAAGGGGATACGGAGAATGTTTAAATTGATTATTAAAATTATAAGTAATGAATAAGAAAATGAATAAGAAAAATGGAGAGAAGAAAAAGGAAAAAATCTTTTAAAATATTCCTTTAGGAAATTGATATACTAATTGGGTTTTTAATGATAGGCAATATAACTTTTTCTTTGTATTCTTTTAATAAGTTCAGCAGAAAAATATATATTCAAAAATTGGTAAGTTAAATCAAAAATAATTAATTAAAAAAAACAAATTTTCAATTAAATTCTTTAACAACTAAATGTTTTGAAATATCATATTTAAAAGGTTTTGACTCCAAATTATTTCCAAAGTTTGTTTCAATCGAACAACATCTCAGAACAACACGAGGTTTATCAAAATTGTCCTTTACTAATGTAGCCTTTCCTTTAAAAAACAAATTTTGTTGAAATAATATTTTAAATCAGGGCTGCCAGATGTACTTATTTTGGAAGTACAGTAGTTACAAATCGACCTTCGTACTTACTAGATTGAAAATGTACCTATTTGTAACGGAAGAAATTTGGTTTAAGGACCTACAAAATTCTCAAAACTTTCGCTTACGGCGCAGAAATTACTCATTTGGATAAGAATATAAAATATTTGGGCTAAAATATATTTTTAGATTTTATTTTTGGGGCGTACTTATAGTTTGAAAATGAAGAATTTGTACTTCCAAATTAAGCTTTCCCCTATGTACTTCCAAATTAAGCTTTCCCCTATGTACTTCCAAATTAAGCTTTCCCCTATGTACTTCCAAATTAAGCTTTCCCCTATGTACTTCCAAATTAAGCTTTCCCCTATGTACTTCCAAATTAAGCTTTCCCCTATGTACTTCCAAATTAAGCTTTCCCCTATGTACTTCCAAATTAAGCTTTCCCCTATGTACTTCCAAATTAAGCTTTCCCCTATGTACTTCCAAATTAAGCTTTCCCCTATGTACTTCCAAATTAAGCTTTCCCCTATGTACTTCCAAATTAAGCTTTCCCCTATGTACTTCCAAATTAAGCTTTCCCCTATGTACTTCCAAATTAAGCTTTCCCCTATGTACTTCCAAATTAAGCTTTCTGTACTTAACTTAACATTTTCTAAATGGCAGCCCGATTTTAATTAAATATTTACCAATTTGTTCCCCATTTTGTGTAAAGAAAATATAAGGGAATTTATTCGACATATTTGTCGGAGGATAAACTAATCCACAACCAAAAATATCATTATTATCGAAAGATGTCGAAACACTAGAAGGGTTATCCTTCTTGTTTTCAATTATAGCATACTTTGGATTAATCACAATATTTTTATTTGTATCACAATTTTTCAACCCAATATACATTTCAACTGCCCACTTATCTCTTTCAAATATACATTTAACTTCAAAATAATATAAAGAATAATTAAAACAACTTTGTGGGTTTTTAAATGAATTTTCTGCATTAATGCGAACATAATGATCGTAACCTTCAAATATTTACAGTAAATTAAAATTTCGAAAAAATTTCAATTAATTTACCTCCTTCCCCCTCCAAACAATTAATATATTTAATATTTTCATCGTCAATTAAATTTACAAATCCAAATCCTTCAATACATTCACCAATAGGGTTGTCTGTATTTATACATTCATTTTCACAACATTTACGATGCCCACTATTAATCTCACTCCATTTATTTGTAATTTTAACGAAATTCTTTAAGAATTAATTTTTATAATTTGGTACTATGCGTTTATATCCAGGCATTCCCCTTTCTCGCATTTCCGAATTTGAGAGGCTATAACTTTTTATGCTCCCTGAATTTTAAATCATTCGAAGGCTCTCGATAAGCGCTATCTTTTTTCAACTGGATGGATCAGGTCTAATCGTATGTTAAAAAGTTACGAGTCTTAACGATTTCTTGCACTATAATGTCGTAACCTTTTAACGACTGGCCAGACTTGATCCAACCAGTTGGAAAAAAGAGTGTCTATAGAGAGATTTCGAATGATATGATCTAGTCGGATTGATGAAGGATAAACTCATAGCGCTCAAATTCGGGGATATCAACGCATAGTAATATTTTATTTAATTATAAACTAACCACACAATTCACAAATTTTGTCATATTACATGAACTCTGAGTTTCAGTTTCATCATCTAACTCGTCAGAACTGTCACTTGCTTTTTCGACAACAAATTGTTTAATATCATCCAAAGTGGCAGGAACTCGGCAACTGGGACAATTTTCTGCCTAAAAATTTTAAAAATAGAGGCTAGAAATAAATATTGAAGTCGTGGATTTTTGTTGTAATTACCTAAATAAACCACAAAGACTACTGATCTTTAAGGTGGAAGAGAGACACCACCAGTGGTTGGAAACTCGTACCCGTGTACGAAAACAAATAAATGGCAAGTACAAGTACGAGCAAATTTAAAAATTCCACACAATTTTATTATATACTAATAATTAGTAGATTGTCGAAACGTAGATAGTCTCTCTTATTATATTTTAAATTTTTGTGGATTATTAAAAATAATGGAAATGTTAAGAAAATTATTTGAAATTCATAAAAACCCCGACACATACTATTTGGCCAGTATAAAATCAAGAATTAAATTTCCTCACCCCTTCAGTGATCCATCGAGCAATACATTCGTAATGATATGTATGATTACAATCTTTTAAAATATAAACATTTTCATGATTCAATTGAGACTGACAAACAATACAACAACCAAATTTGTAAGAAACCTTTTTTAGATTCTAAAAGAATTTTTTTTTAAAATTCCAAAAACATTTTTATAAGGTTGAGATACTTGTAAATGATAGAGACGGACATTCACCCAAAAATCTTAACTCAAAAAAATATAAAAAATATTTACGCTCCCTTATGAATATTTTTAAATTGTTGATAAAGGCTAATTTGAAAGCCCTTAGAATTTTCTACAAAATACGTTAGGTCTCTTAAGTGTAAAAAATTTTGTATAGAAGTTAAGGAGGTTCTAAATTTAATTATAAACTAACCACATATTTATAATGCATATTCTTTAGTTTAATTATTAACTCATTATTCTTTTTGTCAGATGCATCTTTCTCAGCTTGTAATTTTTGAAAATTTAGCCTCATTCCTTCAATTTTCTAAAATTATTTTTCAAAAAATATTCAAAAAAATTATTCAAACTTTATCCCTTTCTTTCAACTCATTTTCAAGAAAAAAATTATTTTCTTTCTCTTCTACAAAAAATTTTTGAAGATTGTTAAAATTGGGTTGAAGTTTAATTAAATTATTGTTTTGATTTTCAATATTTGATTTTTTCATTTTATATAGAATTTTTTAAATTAAATAAATTAAATTAAATAAAAAACGAAATTAATCTCTTTAATTTAAATATTATCCAAAATTTTGAAGAAATTTTCTTGAATTTAAATTAATTTAAAAAACAAGGCAGTTTAAGACAAAAATTGAAAAAAATAGAACAATAAACTGCCTTGTTTTTTAAAAAGTTTTATAAAATTTTGGTAAATTAAAAGTTAAATTTACAAAAATTAATTGATTTTTTCTTAAACAAAAATTTAGAAATTGAATTTAAAAATATTAAAATTAAAAACTATTTAGGTATATATTGAAGGGGTTTTTTGCTCAGAGAAACTTTTTGAATGGTGAGAAAAAAATTTATTTGTTGAGGGAATATTTTAAATTTAAAATAAAAACGGATAACAAATATTTAGAATTAAAAATTAAAAATAAATTAAGAAAACATAAATGAATACATTGGTTTAATGTTTGCCAATAAAGAATAAAAAATTTTGATTTTCTTTTTAACATTTTTAGTAAAATTCAAAATTTATGAGTAGAGCGTGAATTTTGGTTCAGGAAAATTTGAGGAATAGGTTCCAATTTTAGTGTTTTATCAAAATTGGTTAAAGAAAATTTTAAAAAGGCCAAAATATATCAGAATTGTGATCAAATAGGCTTAAATTTCTGTTATATCTTCTGATTTTTAAAAATTTACATTTACAAGATTGGAAGCCTTTAATAGAAAGATAAATCTTGTCAAAAAAGTGATAGGGATAAAAAATACATGTATTGTTCGACCAAATAAATATAACCAAAATTGAGGAAAGTATTTGAAAAAATTTATTTATTCTATCTCCCTTATACAAAACCTGATCGTTATGTATATGTCAACTCCTAAACGACACCTCCTAAATTTATTAGAGCCCTACAAAGAATCATTTGGGAAATTTAAAGTGATTTTAGCGAAAATAAAATTCTAAAATTAATTTTTGCAGTACTTTCATTTCGAAAATTTCCTCCCTTATGCACTTTCAAATTAAACTTTTTGCACTTAAACTTCAATTTTTCCTTAAAAATTTAAATATTTTTACATATTTATCCAACAATACAATATACAATTATTACAAGATTATATAAAAAATACATATTATACAACAACAATATATAACAAGAAATAGCAGGGAATACACAACTCAACCTGCAAATAATATATAGAATATAAGGAAATTTGTGTATATGTACTAGAAAGTATACACATATAGAGAGGCACATAGCCTAATACGTGAATATATAGATATAGGTATAGGAATGTTTAGATATATATAGGGGAATATATAGAAATGATTTTTGTTGAGATTTGGAGAATATTGGGAAAACAATTAAATAGAGAATGGAGGATTTACAAATAATTTACACAAATTATTCTCTATTCCCAAATATCTTCTCAACTTCTAGTTTTTATTCTTATCCACAAACTTCCCAGAACATCTTCTCCCATCACTTCTTAACAGCCTTCTTTCCCGTCTTTGATGTCTTCTTCGCCTCTTTGCCCTTTTCATCGTTGGTGTCAGCTTTTGCCCCCGTCTTCTCAATCGCTTCGTTTATTCTCTTCTCAAAGTCTGCATCGTCTTCACCCCACATTCTGGTGTATCCCTTCTGAAAAAAAAACAAAATTAATCTTATTTATTTTTCGTTCTCCAAATACTTGTGGACCGACATTTGTCATTATTTAATGACCAAATTTAACTAAATAGAGGGGGTTTTCTCAAAATTAACCGGCCTCTTCGATCCACAAGTGACGGCCTTTTAACCAATCCTTACCCCCATTTTCCAATGTTTGAAATCACCAGCTGCCTCAAGACCTCTTTCCTTCACATCCGGCTCATACAAATAAAGGAGTATTTTCTTGTTAATAGCCTCATCCAAATCCATTTTGTTGAACTGATTGATGACGTAGTTTTTCCCGATTGTCTGAAAAAAAATAATTTTTTTATTATTTTTAAAATAATTTAACTTACCATATTTTTAAGCTCATCTTCCTTTTGGTCAAGCTCCTTTTGTTTTTTTGCCATATAAGACCGGACAGAGATCCAAACGCCAATTACAGCCACCACCACCACAACAATAATCACAATTACCACAATCCAAACTTTACTTCCTTTTTCGGTGTCCTTTTCTTCCTGTACTTTAGCTGTTGGTGGAGTAGTATTTCCTTGCTGCGTACCTGCCGTTGTTGTTTTAGTCGTTGTTGTAACTGTAGTTGATGTTCGAGGTGGAACATAAAGAAATTGATAGTCTGGCTTGTTCTAAAAGATAAAAATTAGTTGGATTTTTTGGAAATAATGCAAAATATTACAAAGCGGATGAAGAGATCACATTTTGGTTTAGTTCCAGGTTCAAACCCACTTCCTTTGGGCACTCGTGTAGCATTTGACGGAAGCAGATGAAAAACGAGCAGATATTTATCCTTCAGGTCTTCACCTCCATTGTTGATTTTCCATGTTTTTGGTTTGACAATTGCTCCTTCTTTTTTAACGCAGGAAAGGCTCTTCTTTGACGCATCGTAAAGATGTTCTACTCCTTTCTCAAAATCCATTTTGAAGCTGCTATTGTCAAATATCTCCAGATTGAATGTGATTTCCCTCACTTCGTAAACATTTTTTTGATCCAGACCCGGCGTATATTCACCAACTAAAATAAATACTTATTTGAAAATTTAAATAATCGTCCTCTTACTTAGATGGGTATAGGCGTGTATCTTATCTTTACATTTACTCCACGAGACTTCGAGAAACGTCTGACGTATGCACCCTTTCCCGCAATCAGATATTGAAGCACACTCATTACCTCCATAGGTCGGACTTTTATTGAGATTTTCGAGATCCTTATTGTTTCTGCTGTAGGCAAAGGGCATGCTTAAAGATATTTGGTTAATAATTTCCTAGTAGGCATTTAACTAAAACTTACAGATTTGAAAATCCATCCTCAAAGCTTGCACGTTTACCCTTGCAGTCATCCAAGGTACAGCCACTTTCTGCCAAATTTATTCCGGTCGTGAATTTGATCATATTCGTTTTGGTGGTAAGCAGTTCCAAAGTGCACCCAACGTCGCCTTTGTATCGAAGTTCACTGAAATATTAAAAATTTTTTTCATATCCCCTAATTTTAAGGGAAATCAACTTACATGTTTTCGGAAGTGATTTTAAAATCACAGACATTCGGAAAATGCTTCTTGTATTCGTCATATTCAAGACTCGTTTTGAGCTGCATACTTCCTTCCTTGACCGACACCTGATCTTCATCCAAGGTGTGATTGGCGACTCCGACTTCATTAGCGTTGGCCTGTACAGTAACTGGAAGCACTAGGAGCGCAGCGATGGATACCAGCAGCAGAGCACAAAGCGTTGACGACTTCCTTGCCAAAGGTCCGGTGTTGTGGTCCATTGGATGAAGGAGGCAGAAGAGCATGAAGCGCTGTTTTTGTTGTTGGTTTAGATGATGTTGACGTAGAGTTGAAGTGATTGAAGTTTTGTGGTGTTTGGAAAGAAGGAATGGAACAATCAACAGGGCTTTTATAGTAAATTTTGGTTTAGAGAGTCAGAAGTACATATGTACAGTTGAAAATTAATTCTCAAAATGTAGTTACGGACACTAAATTAACTTCAATTTAACTTATCATTTTTTACCACTTGGTTGGACAAAATTATTATTAAATAGTCAAATTTAAATATCATTAAAAATTAATTGCAAATATTCAGACTTTCTGTTTGATAAGATATGTAAACGGGTTTGCCAAAACAGATTTTAAAAAAGCAAAACGCGAAAAAAATAAGAGATAAAAAGGCTACAAGATAAAATAAAAAAATTAATGTTTTTAGAGAAAATCGGCACATTCCTGGGATGGGGTACTAAAATAATACATATATTCAAGTAAGTTTTTCATAAATTTTTAGATTGGTGGTGGTTTAACAATTAATTTGAATAATATAACAGTTAACAATTAATTTAAATAATACAGTCAGTTCAATCTGCACGTTTCAGTCGCCACGGTTCATTCTCCCTTGTATATATCCTCAGTTCTAAATTATTTTAACAAAAATTTGTAATTTTTTTTAGAATTTTTAAAGCTTTTTTTCAAATATTCTTATTTTTTAAGAAAAGAATTTATTGAAGAAGATATAGTTAAGTAGGATATATCAATAGGAGAGAATTTATTGTGCAAGATAAGGGCTAATCGGCAAACAAGTTAATAATTGGTTTCAACTTCGAAAAATAAAATCTAGAATGATTAAATGAGAAATCTAATTTTTTTGAAAATATCCAAAAAAAGAAAGAGCATTTTTGGGGGGTTTTCGCTGCTGCGGAGAGTGGTACTTCTTAAAGGAAGAGCTGGGTACTTATGCGCAAGTTATATGACACCTTTTAAGGTAATAGTGTCGTTTCCCAGCCCCATTTTTTCCTCCCAATTTCCCCGTCAGTTTTTAGAAAAATATGTAAAAATGGTCAGTCTGAACAACAATTGTAGAACCCATCGAGCTGTGTCGAATGACACCAAAATCAGCAAAATCCGACTTGATTGGACCGAGATACAGACCCCAGAACCACTGGGGCGTAAAATCTTATGGACCAGAATTTATACAAATTATAGCTCATTTGAAAGAGCTCGTCGAGCTGAGTCGAATGACACCAAAATCGGCGTGATCCGACTTGATTTGACAAAGATGTGACATAAATCGTCGACTCCGGTAGGTCTAAATAACGTCATAACTTTGTCAAACCGGGTCCGATTACGTTGATTTTGATGTCATTCGACTCAGCTCGACGAGCTCTTTCGAACGAGCTATCATTTGCTTAAATTTTTTTAATTTCAAAAAATCACCCCTGTGGTTGTTCAATTTTCAGGGGTCTGTATCTCGGTCCAATCAAGTCGGATTTTGCTGATTTTGGTGTCATTCGACACAGCTCGATGGGTTCTACAATTGTTGTTCAGACTGACCATTTTTACATATTTTTCTAAAAACTGACGGGGAAATTGGGAGGAAAAAATGGGGCTGGGAAACGACACTATTACCCATTTTAAATCTGGCCATTATTTTACGTGTTGAAGAAAAAGAGGGGATACGAAGTTCAATTATACTGATAATTGACTATAATTTTGAAGCTGAATCAGAAACTTTTTGTGCTGCTGCAAGGGGTTAAACAAATTAACTTTGTTAGTTTATATCTTATTTCGTTATCAATAAAGTTTTTCATTTAACAAATTTTTAAAAATTATAATTTAAATCGATAAAATATAGAAACTTCAATCAAAATTAATCAAAAATTCATTTTTTGTTAAAATCATTTAAGAATTCAATGTTTCGAAATGTCATAAATAAATGGTTTCGACTTCAAATCATTTCCAAAATTTGTTTCAACAGAACAACATAACAGTCGAACATATGGTTTATATGAGTCAAAATTGTCCTTCTCTAATGTAATCTTCTCTAAAATAATTTTTTTATGAAAATAATTTAACTTTAAATTTACCAATTAATTTCCCATTTTGTGTAAGGAAAATATAAGGTAATTCATTCGTAATATTAGCTGGAGGATAAACTATTCCACAACCAAGAATATCATTATCATTCCAAATTTTTGAAGGTTGGGTTTTAAATTCAGGATAGTCATATTTAGTAATATTTTTAAAGCCAATAATCATATCAACTTCACTCTTCTTTCTTTCAAATATACATTTAATTTCAAAATAATATAAAGAATGATTTAGGCAGTTTTGTGGTGCTTCAAAAGAATTTTCAGCAAAAACGCGAACAAAATTATTAAGACCTTAAAATATTTCCAAAAAAGAAATTAAAAATTTCAATAATTTGCCAACCTTTCCCCACCAAATATTTAATATTCTTATCATCAATTATATTTACAAATCCAAATCCTTTAATACATTTATCAGTAGGGTAATTTGTATTTATACAATTTCTATAACAACAACGTGATTGAATTTCTTTCCATTTATTTCCAATTTTAACAAAATTCTGTAAAAAAAGATGAGAAAATAAATTTTTGTAAAGCAATTGGGATAAGAGGAAAAAGGCTGACCATTTCTTCTTCGAAAATTTCTTCTTCGAAAGAATTAATGTTCCCAACTTTTTGCTTAAAACAACCACAAACATCATTTTTATCAATTAATTGTTGAAATTTTTGTTTCATTTCTTCAATTTCATTTTTATGCTCAGAATCTATTTTTTGAATTTTCTAAAAATTATTAAAAAAAATATTTTTAATATATATATCCAAACTTTATCCATTTCCTTCAATTCATTTTCAAGAAAATCATTTTTCCTTTTAAGACTTTCCTTCTCTTCAACAAATTCTTTTTGAAGATTTTCAAAATTAGTTTCAAGTTTTTTAAAATCATTTTTCTCTTTTCCAACCAAAATCCAATCAGAATTTGTTGATTCTTCAGTCATTTTATTTTTTGGAATTTTTAATTTAAAAAAAAATAAAAAAAAAAGAATTTTATTTTTTTTAAATTAATTAAAATTACAAAAATTATGTTTTAGTTGATTAACAAATAATTTAAAAAAATTCGGCACTCTAAGATCCTCAAAAAACTAATTGGGATAATAAACAAGGGTTTTGTTTTTTAGATAGACTAAAATATAAAAATAAATACAAAAAACTTTTGAGTCAAACGTGAAGACCTACACTATGAAGAGCTATTGACTCTGAAGAAATATAACTTTTTAAAGGAACTATCAAAAAGGAAATAAGGAGGGAGATTAAAGGGATATCGATGGATTTGGAGGGATAAAAGGAGATAGAAATCTCAGGTCTTGATGGGGTAGGGCTCAATCCTTTCTTAAACACAAAATTCAACCTTTATTAAGAGTGCTAGACAAATTTTCTAAAATTATAAAACTGAATGAATTAAAAAATATTAAAATTAATATGGCATTTATATATTGAAGGATTTTTGCCCAAGGACTCTTATTGTATTTACTTTCCCAAATAAAAAGGTCAGAAAGAATTAATTAATTTGTTGAGGGAACATTTTAAATTTAGAATTAGGAATAAGAAAATGTTTTGAGACGTGTCGGGCTAACTCAAGGAACAGATAAATCAAGGAACGACCAAATCATGGAACTTTTTGCATTTTCAATTTTGTCTGCATATTTTTTAAATCAGAATTTTTTATTAGACAAAACTTGTATAGAGTATCGATATACTGATGCGGACTCACTTTAAATAAATATTTAAAATATTCCTCCAGAACATTTTCTCATAATTTTTGATTTATAGAATGAATAAAACTTAAATTTCCCTCCCTTAGTTCCCCTTCCTCCTTTACTATTTATTTGGTATTTTTTAATTTATATTTTTTAAATAAATCTGAGCTTAAAATTTTACTTAATTGCAAAGTTTTTAAATTATTTTAATTTAAAATTATTAGTACATGGGTTAGTTAAGTGTATTAAATTTGTTAGTGTAGTCAGACTCAGACTTTTTCATCAAGTATGGAACTTGACAAATAGAAATCCTTTACACTGACTACCTTGACTTTTCCTAAATTATTTTCATCGTCGTAAAGTTAATTTTTATTAAATTTTAGATTTTAATTTTACAAAATGTCTGAAGGATCTACAAATTCTGATTTTGATTTAGTGGTAACAAGAATTAAAAATTAATTTTAATTAATTTTCAGCAAAATTGGCTAAACAAAAATAATAATAATTATGATTTTGATATTCAATCAAAACTTGCTGATCTTTTAATTGAATTTAATGAAGAGAACTTAGTATGATATCCATCATCACCGTATGGAAAAAGCAGGGGATAAGTAAGTGAATCAACACGAGCATTATATGGTTTGACCTCAAATAAACATCCTTGAAGATCAGTTATATATGTTCCTTTAATTTTTGGTGGCTCAGAGGACTCCGTCCAAACTGAAAACATGGCTTTTTCTTGAGGTAGATTAACCTGTCTTGGATGTAATCCTTTACCTCTAATTATGGCAGGAGCAGCTCTTTCTTCTATGATAGTAAGGCGAAAGTTCCTGACTGCATCTTTTCCGTCCTTTTCAAGAACAGACATATATTGGGAATGAAAATTTTTATAGACCTTTGCAAATGGATTTATATTTCTCAAAACAGAATCTAAAATTTTTAAGGTTTGTGGATTAACTCTATCTCCTCCACAGAGGGTATTTTGGGTTCGTAAATTAAGTGCTTCATTCGCATCTAAAATATATAATTGGGAAAATGATGGTGTTAAATGTCCAGAATTCATTGAACTTATATGTCGGGAAAATTCTCCGTTTAGCATAAAACACACACTCCCATGAAGGGATGAGTCCTTATGGCCAACGGTTATCGAAGCAAAAGCTAACAATGTGTTATAAGTATTGTGATTAGAAAGGAACTCTTTAGATTCTTTAGTATCGCCTTTTAATAAGACTTTCAATTCATTAGGATGCTCAGTATAGGGAGGAAGAGTAACTGTTCCGCAGCTACAACAAAGTGAAGAAGTGATAACTTTAAACTTGGATTTATGACCTTGATTAATTTCGGATTCTAATAAAAGTGCTTTACAATAATGACATTCAAATTTGCCAATGTCTCCAGAGTCATAATACTCAGCAGTATGGCGAGCTCTAGTATCAGCACAAGGAAACCCTTCATGCGTACTGAGGCATTTATTATTATCGGTAATAGGATTTTTCTTAGAAGAGAGTATATTTTTAATGCGTTCAGATTTACGAACAGGCACAGATTGACGAACAGGCATATCTGGAGGATCAGGGGCTAAAAATATAATCGGTTCATCATTAATAATTACACATTCATCAGGAACAGAGTCACAAATAGATACTTTTCTAGGTCTTCCGGCACCTTTACGAATTATTTTTCTTGGACGACCCCGACCCCTTTTAGAAGAACTACAGATTGGTAAAGCACAAGAGGAATCAGAATCAATGTCAAGACTAACAATGGACTCGTCGTCAAGACAACTAACGTTAGACTCATCAAATCTACTAACTTTTTCTGGACAATCAGATCGAATCATTGTTCTTGAGGACAAAAAGGGAGAATCATTTGAGGTTGAAGGAGAACCACCCATAGCGGACAAAAAAGGAGAGTCATTTCTAGATGTTGTGGCAGCAACATCCATAGAGGACACACTCAACCCTAATTGTGACACACTAAAAACATTACCAGAGGATCCTGCGTGTCCAAAGTCCTATAATTATGTTATAATTTAGAAATGAAAAAATTTTTATTTTAGAAAATAATTAAGTTTAACAAAACAAATTACCCAAGAAAACGGTATAGTTTAACTACTACATAAGTATTTGAAAATATAACCGAACCTCACTTAAAAAACTAAGTCAACAATAGATTCCTTATAACTCAATACACGATTCACTTTTGCCTAAATACCAATGTGACTTAAACAGAAACTTTAAATTTTGATATGTTTTATTGTACACTCTTGGGGGGGGGGGGGGGGTTTAAAATGAGGTTCAACTGTATTAGGTGAAATTGAACTTCATTGTCCCCGCTTTCCCTAAAATTATTAAAAAAGTCTGACTAAAAATGTTGTAGAAACAATAATATAAAATCCTATAAAAATGTTTCAATCCCTAGATTGTGAAGAAAAAGAGGCGAATGAAGTTCAATTTTACTTTGTATTTATAACTTATACCGGAACTTCTTCGCCGCGCAATATCACCGCAGTTGAATCAGGATTGACCTGATAGTCCTCAAAAGGACTCTTTAGATCCTTTGCGCTGCGTTGTTGTACCATTCTTTTTTCACGCTTCATTTGTTGTTTGGAAGGCATTTTTAAAATTTAAAGACTAAATTTTATCTATAAAAGTAATGATTGTTTTAAATAAAACCATTCGGTAGAGGAAAAGATAAAATTTAAAAAGATAAAATTTAAAACAAAAAAGATAAAATTAAAGATAAAAAAATAAAAACAAAAAAGATAAAATTTTGATAATGACTCTCATGCCTCTATCTACGTTCCCCAAAAATTTCAGAATTTTTGATCAAGAATTTAGGAAATTGTGGCCAAAAATGTTTCGCAGTTTATCGACTATAACTTCAGAAATATTCGATGAAAAATTCTGAAATTTCTGGAGGAGGTAGTCAATGATGTTAAAGAAATTTGAGAAAATTTTTATAAATTTCGGTTTCGCCTAAATGTCAGTTTCTAGTGCTGGCGCCCTAATGGCCCCGCGCCCTTATGACCCCAACCCCTTAAGAGGCAGTGAGGAAAAATAGAAGGAAAAAATTTTAATAGAAGGAAAGAAAAAAAGGGTAATTGTTCGGTTCGTACCCCCCACTCATTTTTCCTTCCTCAAAGTATTAAAAAATGGTCAGTCAATCTTAGGTTATAGAACTCGTTGAGCTGTGTCGGATGACACCAAAATCAACCCCAGGTCTTAACTTTGGGCCGAGATATAGGTCCCTGAAATTTGAAAAAACCATAGGGGGAGTAAGCTCAATTTTTGGGCTTAAAATTCGATTAAACAAATAATAGCTCATTCGAAAGAGCTTGTCGAGCTGATTCGAATGACATCAAAATCAACATAATTGAACAAGATTTGACAAAGTTATGATATAAAGTAATTCTATTTAGTCGTGAGACGCTTTTCTTTGCACAGGCTTTTTGTCTGTATCTCGGCCCAAAGTTAAGACCTGGGGTTGATTTTGGTGTCATCCGACACAGCTCAACGAGTTCTATAACCTAAGATTGACTGACCATTTTTTAATACTTTGAGGAAGGAAAAATGAGTGGGGGGTACGAACCGAACAATTACCAAAAAAAGAATGGAGAAGTCGGAGCAATTCATTTATGTCCCGGCTCAGTTCAGTCCTCAGCTATAACTGGTGAAGGGACCCCTCTACCCCTTAAAAACCCCATCTTTGTCCGTAAAACCAAAAAAACTGAACCAAATTTTCATAAATTTCGAAAAAAATTTTCAAAATTACAAAAAATATTTTTCAAAAATTTTAACGGGAAAACAAAACACGACGATCCGAATCAAAAACTGAACAAAAATCCCACCTCACTGGACTTTAACCCACCTCCATATATTTGTCTATAAATTCATAAAAGCATAGGGGGGACCAAGCAGATTTTAGGGTGAAAAATTCGATTATACAAGATAGTAGATTTCGTTAATTTTAATGACATTCGACTCAGCTCGAAGGGCAAATTATATAGGGAAAAGGCGACTTTCAAACTTTTAAATATACAATAAAATTTAGAAATTAAGTAAATTTTCAATGTTATTTAAAATGATTTTTAAAAAGGAAAACTTTGAAAATAAGGTTTGAAAATAAAAATCAGAAAAAATTAAAATTACACACAGCAAAAAATTAACATTAAATAAAGAAGTAAATGAAAATGAGAAAAACAATATTAAGAGGCAAAAGGTCAAATTTGAATTTTCTTCCCTACTCTTATTCAAAACTTGATAAGGGAAGAAAATTCAAATTTGACCTTTTGCCTCTTAATATTGTTTCTCATTACAATTTAATCCTTTATTTTTATTTTTGATTTTTGCATAGAAAATATTAAAGAAATTAAAAATGGAAAACAGAAAATCAAATTTGTTAAATTGGGAATGAAAGAATTGAGAAAAAAATCGGGACGGGGTTTTGTCTTGACCAACTTTGAACGGCCATAACTCGGACCTACTTAATTTTGCAAGAAAACCCGCCTCATTAATTTATACATATAACCCCCATCTCTTAAAGCCGCAGAATAATCTAAAGGAGTTCTTCTACTTTGATCCATTGAGTTAACAGATTCTGAGTAATTACGAATTAAATTCTTTTAAATTAAAAAATAAATTTAAAAAAATTTATGTTTCAAACTTTTCTGTTTGTCCAAAAAACAGCTTTATTTAAAGGTGCAAGTCCTTTACTATCTCTACAAAAAGCTAATTTCTTTCTGTCAGTTAATAATTTTATAGCACGTAAATTTCCCTGTTCTATATTTGGGAAAATACAATTTTTTTAAATTAAATTAAATTTCCAAAAGAATTAAATATTTAGGCTTATTTTAATATCTTTTCGATGGGCAAATTTTTATCAAAATAGCCAACGTAAACCTATGGAGAGTAGGCGAGGCGCTTGTGCAAAACCCCGCGCTTCGCGCGGGGTTTTGCGTCACGCGCCTCGCGGGGAGTCAATGGTCGCTGGGTTCTGGGCTCGTAACTTAATCCTATTCTTATCATCGATAACATTGGTCATGCCAGGCTTCCCCCGCAGCAGCAAAAACTCCACGGATGCAATAGGTAAGGAGCTAAAATAAACGATCATAACTTTGTCTAACTTGTTAGATCAAAAAGCTATTATTTTGATTAAATTGCACATCGAAAAGATATAAAAATAAACTTAATTATTTTTTTCATCTTTGAAAATTAAATTTAATTAAAAAAATTTTTTTCAAAAACGGTACGAAAAGCACTACGAAAACGAATTCTTTCAATTTACCAATATTTCCTGTATGTATCTAATCTGTGATGATTTCCTCTAAATCTTGAAATAAAGTACAATTTAATTGACAAGAAATTAACTGATTTATTACCTAAAAATATTTTTTTTATTAAGAAGGGAATTGGATGTTAAATTTTATATTAAATTTTTTTTTAATTTCAACTAAAAATACTTTTCATTTTCTTTCAAAAACTTACAGTATTATCTTTGAGTGTTCTTATAATTAATCTTTTTCAATGTGTTCGATAATAAAAAGGTTTATGTCCATATTTATCTACAATAAAAGCATCGGCCCAAGCTTTTTGTAAAACTTTTACCATATGTTCTCCATTAACATCTGCAGCAGCATAATGTAAAGCTGTTCTGTCTGCCTAGAAATTTTTTTATTTTTAAAAAAGCAAAAAAAAAATAACAAACATGATCTGTTTCGTTAACACAATGAGGGTATTTTGTTAACATAAATCGAACCTAAAAAAGGTTTTTCATTAAAAAAATATTTTTGTATTAATTTTTAAGTAATTGTTTGTCCATATAGAAGAGCTTTATGTAAAGGAGTCATTCCCATTTCTACAAAAATAATTTTTAAAAAATATTTTACAAAAATTTAATATAATTACTAGAGTCCGGATTTTTATTGAAATAAATTCGCCAAATATGGCCATAAAATATTGAAATAAACTGCCAAAATATTGACAAAAAGCGGCAAAAATTAGTGAAATATTGAAATAAATCATGGCTTGTCTGATAGTAAAAATAAAAAAAATGTTGAATTTTAGAAAAAAAACTAGTAATCCCGTCTTTAAAATTGCATATTAGGTTTATACTTCGATAACCTGAGTATTTTTACTGTTGTGCATTTTTAGATGGGCTAAATTGAATATGGGACATTTTGGTGATTATCTATAGTGGGACATTTTGTGGGGTTTGGTTCAGCGGGCCAAGTTGGGGATTTTTGTTCAGGGTTATTTTGGGGACGCCCGCTTCAATATAGGCTGTTTTGCCGATTTTTTGGCCGATTTTGGCAGAATAAATCAAATTTCCCCTTCTTCAGCGCCGCAGGCAAAAATTTTTAGAATTTTGTAAGGTCAAAATGCTAAATTTCTTCACTTTTTTCCTAAAATTTATGAAAAATCCCAAAATTTTGGAAAAAATATGCAAAAATATTGAAATAATTTGCAAAAAGTACAAAATATTGAAATAACGGGAAAATTGGCAAAATATTGAAATAAATTGAAATGTAACTTTGTTCAGAATCATAATAATTAAAAACTAATGGCATATTTAGGCTTCTTTCGATATAGTATGTTTGCAAAAAAAACATTTTATTTCAATAAAATCCGGACTCTAATAATTACCGTGACTGTCTTTAACAGTTGCAAGCATTTTTCTGTCAATTAAAGATTTTACTCGACGAACATCTCCTTCTTCTACACTTCGAAATACGGGATTTTCGGGCTCAGGAACTATTGGTGTGTTTGTATTCATTCAAAAGGGATAATGAGGGTATATCAAAGGGATAAATAATAGATACAAAAATCAAAGTTCGGAGTTCGAACTTCAAAATTTTCGTGCTTGGGAAGTATGGGATATGAGTATTCATTCAAGAGAGGATAATTAGTGGAGTTCGGTGGGATAAAAATTTATGACGAAAATTATAACTTTGTAGTTCGAACTTCGTAATCTGGGTTTTTAGGGATTGGAATTTCAGGGATTTGACATTTTTAATTATCCCACTAAACTCCCCTCATCATACCTTTTCGAATGACTACCCATTCGACTATATTTAAAAATTTCGAAAATCCCGAAAATACCGGATTTCGAAGTTTGACTTCGAACTTCGACTTTCGACCTTATACCTTATCCCATTCAACTACCCTCATTATCCCCTCTTGAATGACTACCCACTTGCCCATATCCACAAATCCCGAAAATCAAGGATTTCGAAGTTCGACTTTCGGCTTTATCATATATCCCATTCAACTCCCCTCATTATCCCCTCTTGAATGACTACTCATTCGACCATATTCTTAAATCCCTAAAAATCCCGAAATCCCGGATCCCTAATCAACTTAACCTCCCTCAACTCGAAACTTGCTTAGGTTTCGAAATCCCACTTTTTGAAATCGAAATTTCACTTGTCCATTTTTGAAATTCCGACTTTGAAATTTTTCTCTCTCACCTATAAGATTTGCCCCCTGGCTTTCCTCACTTTGAAGAAATCCGACATTTTTCTGTCGGACAGTTTTCTTACCAGAATTTTCTGTCAAGCATAAGTACCCCTGAAGTTCGACTTCCGACTTTGAAATTTTTCCTACATATATCTACCTATCCCAACTTAAAATCCTACCAGCAGAAATTTTTCGCCATCTTTATCCATTTTCGAGTTATTTTTAAAAAACGCGAATTTTCAAGTCCGACAAAACCTGCAATCACCGAAAATGTCTGAATTTGGTGTCAAGCATAAGTACCCTTACAATTCGAATTTCGACTTCGAATTTCTTCCTACATATATTAGTTGGTTCCAACTTAAAATCCTACCAGCAGAAATTTTCTTCTAACCCCACCCATTCCCGAGATAGCCCCGGCACCTGTATTATTTAGGTACCAAGGGGGTAAAAAAATTTTCCGTCCGTATTTTTCCCATATGCCCCATAAAATTTGACTTGGACATGTAAAACTTTCAGCCCATTATCTCAACTCTGTAAGGACTTATAAATTTTTTTCCAAAACTTTTATATAATATATTAAAAATCCTAACTAGTTGTGCCCATTGGGGTGATGGCGGTAAGTTACGTATGCATTGCCTCGACGTATGCTTTGGGTTTAAAGTTTGCTCTGCCCGTTGGAAAGCCTAACGGCTTTGGGGCGCGCTTCGCGCGCTGCTAGAAAATTTGGATGCATGGAATATATTTGATTACCCCTGCCTTTTCATTGCTTCGGGCCTTCGGCCCTCGCCAGTAAAGTTTAGCCCTGCCTTTTCATTGCTTCGGGCCTTCGGCCCTCGCCAGTAAAGTTTAGCACTGCCTTTTCATTGCTTCGGGCTTTCGGCCCTCGCCGGCAAAGATTAGCCCTGCCTTTTCATTGCTTCGGGCCTTCGGCCCTCGCCAGTAAAGTTTAGCCCTGCCTTTACATTGCTTCGGGCCTTCGGCCCTCGCTGGCAAAGATTATTAACCCTGCCTTTTCATTGCTTCGGGCCTTCGGCCCTCGCCGGTAAAGTTTGCCCTGCCTTTGACCGTTTGCTCTGCCTTTTAGATGGGTTGAAGCTCGGGCCTTCGGCCCTCGCAGGTAAAGATTAGCGTTTGGGGGCCTTCGGCCCCCAAACGCCAATGTTAGACTGTTGCAATGGGTTTGACCGCTGTGGTGCCTTTGGCAAATGTGGTGGGTTGTCCCGAGGCGTTTGGGGGCCTTCGGCCCCCAAACGCCAATGTTAGACTCTTGCAATGGGTTTGACCGCTGTGGTGCCTTTGGCAATTGTTGTGGGTTGTCCCGAGGCGTTTGGGGGCCTTCGGCCCTCGCCGGTAAAGTTTGCCCTGCCTTTCACCGTTGCTCTGCCTTTTAGATGGGTTGAAGCTCGGGCCTTCGGCCCTCGCCGGTAAAGTTTGCCCTGCCTTCGACTATTGCTCTGCCTTTTAGATGGGTTGAAGCTCGGGCCTTCGGCCCGAACTCCTCGGCCTTCGGCCTCGGTGTTTTTATGACTTTTGGTCGTTTCAGTGCTACACTCAAGTGCGGCACCAAAACGTCTCGGGCCTTCGGCCCTCGCCTACGGCGGGCCTTCGGCCCGCCAAACTCCTCGGCCTTCGGCCTAAATGTTTTTTTGACTTTTTGGCCGTTTCGGTGCCACACTCAAGTGCGGCACCAAAACGTCACGGGCCTTCGGCCCTCGCCTACGGCGGGCCTTCGGCCCGCCAAACTCCTCGGCCTTCGGCCTCGGTGTTTTTAAGACTTTTGGCCATTTCGGTGCCACACTTGAGTGCGGCACCAAAATGACCTATCCCAAAAAATTCTCCATAGCCACTTACCTATAACCCCCCAGGTCCCATTCGAATCCCCCCAGCCGTTCCAGAGATACAACGTTTAGTCCGACAAAAATCGACAATTCACCGTCAGTCGGTGAATTTTTGCGCACCCATAAGTACCCTCCAAGTTCATATTTCGGGTTCGTGTTTTTTCCTACATATATCTACATGTTCTAACTTAAAATCCTCCCAGCAGAAATTTTTTGCTCCAGGTTCTGGTTCACGAGATAGCGAACCGACCCTGGCCGTTTCAGTGCGAAAAGTTCATCGCAGAAAAATTTCTATAGTTTTCCCAAATAGCCCATTAAAAGTACCCAGCAAGATGTCGCACTCTCAGGAAGCGGCCGGCCTTCGGCCGGCCGAAATGAATTTTTAAAATGGAAATTTGTCTTTTTTATAAGTATAAGAGTAACAAAATGACTGAAGAAGGATCATCAAATTCTATTTTGGTTCGGAAACTAAACAATGATTTAATAAATCTTCAAAATAATTTTAACAAACTTCAAACAAAATTTATTGAAGAAAAGAAAAAGAATGTTAATCTTGAAAAGAAAAATCAGTCTTTAGAAAATGAATTGAATGAAATTAAGAAAGTTTGTTTATTTAGGGTTACACCCCGTATATGACACCCTTTATTTCGTGACCCTATATGTCTAATAGCTTTATATTAAATACTAGGAGTGTGCCTTATTAGAAATGAAATAACCTAATTAGGGTTGTCGGTTCTGTTCCTAACTGAAGAACCGAGGATTTTCGGTTCGGGTCCGTACACCGAAGATTTTCCAAGTATCAACAACCCTAAACCTAATGAAGTATTTGCATAACTTTTTGGCTTCTTTAAATTATTAAAATTACGGTAATTTTGACTAAAACATTTTTTACAAACCCGAAAAAATTTAGAATCAGGTTCGGAATCCATGTAAATCCTGTTTGAGTCAGGAAATTATTTTTAATGAATTAAAAAACCGACTTAAAAACCTGTTTAAAAACGTTTATTCTTAAAAAAACATTTTGAATTACACGTAGTACTCCGATACTAGGGTTGTCGAATTTCATGAAATATTAGAATACTCGATCCGATTTCCAAACCAAAAATTTATGGATATCCGCTTTTTTCGGATTCGGATCCGCCAACCTTACCCTACACAACCGAGGGGGTGCAGCATTAATTTTAATTTAACAAAATTGAATTTTAATAATTTTTTAATGGAAAATATTTTTTAAATTAGTTTAATGTTTATTTAAAAAGGGAGATGATTTATATAATAAAAAACCTGACGATTTAATTATTGAAGTGTGTGATTTGATTTTTAAATCTGTGGTTAGTTTATGTTTAAATAAGATTATTAAATAATTTTTATTAAAGAATTTTGTCAAAATTGAAAATAAATGGAAAGAAATTAATAGTGGATACAAATGTTGTGAAAATAATTTATATACAAACAAACCTACTGGTAATTTTATTAAAGGAAATACAGATTTGGGTAATAGGTAATTCCAAGGCTGGTCCCCCCTTTTTTTCTGTTCGCCTGACCATTTTGAGCTTTTTTGTTTGACATATAATTTACAATATATCATTCGAAAGAGCTGTTCGAGCTGAGTAGAATGGTACTATGATCGGTCAGATTTGGAGATTCTGAGCAGAATTATGAAGCTAAATCCTCGATGGACATGCTTTTTGTGATGTTGAAAGGGATTAAAACAAATGGTCATAACTATGTTTATTTAAGTCCGATTTCGTTGAATTTAGTACCGTTCGACTCAGCTTAAAGAGCTCTTTCGAACGATATATAATTTGCCATAAAAAGTTTAAAAAATCGAAAAAAAATAAAAAGGAAAAAAGGGGGGGACCAGCCTTGGAATTACCGGGTAATATGTACACTTTGGTTGTCATTGAGTTTTTCAAAACAAAAAAATCTTCGAAAATCGTTAGAATCTAAAATCGAAATAGAAATTAATTTTTTGACATTTAATTTCTTTAAAAAATTTTTAGGTTATGATAAATTTGTTTCAATTTCTGCAGAGAATCCATTTAAAAAACCGAAAAATTGTCTCAATTATTCGTTATATTATTATGAAATTAAATGTATAGTTTTTGAAGGAAGTTTAAATAAAGATGGGAAATGGATGGTTTTTGGTCTTAAAAATTTAAGTACTTTTAATTGGATTAGATGCTTTACGAAGGAAGCTGAAATTGCTAACGAGAATAAAAAATCCTTTAAACTTGAACAAATGCTTGCTTTGAATAATAACGATGTTTTTGGTTGTGGATTGGTTTATCCACCAACTAAAAGATTAGATGGAGAAGAAGAATTTCCTTACATGTTTTTTACATTAAACGGGAAACAGATTGGTAAATATTTAATAAAAAGGTCTGAGCAGTTGAATCAGGGATTGATTTAACGTGTCGTTCTGACTACATATTTCTCCATTGTTACCTATATTCACTACTGAGCCTTTTGAATATATGTACATACTTCTAGCTGGGAATAGATCCTGAGAGTATTGTAATAGTTATCTTTGACCATTTATAATTTTTAGGGGAAAGGGGAATCATAAAAAATAATGGAATCATAAAAAATTATTTAATAAAAAATATTAAGAAAATTTATTTTTTTAAAGGGAAAGGTATTTTATTGGAAGACAATTTCTACTCATACAAACCACGTGTTTACTTCAACTGTTGTTCTATCGAAACAAATTTTGGAGGTGATTTGAAAACAAAACCGTTTAAATATGATATTACAAAACATTCAGTTCATAATGAATTGTACATATTAAAATTCTTTCGATTGATTTTATTTTTTAATTGCTTTTATCAATTTACTGATAAAAGTTATCGTCTAATACTAAAAAAATTAGTTAGAAATATTTTCTAAATTAGAAACATTCGTTTCAGAATGAAAATCAGAACAAAAAATCAGAACAAAAAAATCAGAACAGAAAAATCAGAACAGAAAAATCAGAACAAAAAAATCAGAACAGAAAAATCAGAACAAAAAAATCAGAACAGAAAAATCAGAACAAAAAAAATCAGAACAAAAAAATCAAAAAAATATCTAGGAAAAAATAACTTCGGGCGCCTATTCGTCCCGCGCCTATTCGTCTCGCGCCTATTTGTTTCCGCGCCTATTCGGCTGCGCCTATTAGTCCTGCTCCGGTCTAATTTTATTTTTATCGAATTTAAAAAAATCGGGGTTTCCGGGTTTTCATGGTTTTAGCTCGAAAAACCTGCCCGGGTCGGTTTGGAAAAAAACCCCGAAAAATGTTCGAACCAGGGGCGGGCGCATTGCATTTTGCGTTGATTTTTGGCCTTGCGTTGCGTTTTTAGAAATTGTCTCTCGCGCCCGCCCCTGGTTCGAACTCTAATAAGAATGGAAAATGGATGAATATTCTGTAAAGGATGCTATACTTTTTTATTCATCTAATATACAAAATTTAATCTACAATTATATTAAACAAGTAATATATAGTAGCGGCAATATGTTTATGCAGTAGATTGATAGAAAAGTATAAACTCGATTTAACCTCAAAAATTTGTATCACTTTATAATTTAGTTCATATATGTACAGTAGTGATGTTCGAGAGTTAAAAAAAGCCGAGACTCGAGAGTCGAGACCGAGAATCAACCCTGAGACCGAGAATCAACCCCGAGACCGAGACTCGACTCGAGACCGAGAGTCGAGACCGAGAGTCGAGAGGTTAAGAGGGATATCACTTGATGTCCATCCTAATCCCCAGAGTCCCTTGATATCCTTTATATTCCAAAATCCCTTGAAACCCAAAACACGATATTCTCCTATGTACTAGTGATGTTCGGGTATCCCGACTCCCGACACCCGACTCGGGAAATTTCCCGAGTTTTTGGCCTCCCGATCCCGACCCCGACTCCCGATGTCAATTCCCGACTAAGTCGGGAAATTTTTACACCCCTAAGAAAGCCTTTTTTTGATAAAATATTATTTTTGAAGGGAAAAAACAAATAAAAAGAGGAAAGGGAAAATAGAAAAAGAAAAAGGAAGGGGAAAAATATATTTAAATGTTTTCCGGACACCTATTGTAGACCGATGGTTTAGTGGTTCGGTTGAGTGACTTCACTTACTTAGGTATTTTGATGAGGCTGGGTTCGAATCCGGCGATGGGAAATGTGAGTCAAGTAATTATTCTTTCGAAAATAAATGTTTTTTAACGTTGATTTTGATTTTAAAATCGAAATTTATTTTTTTATATTAGTAAACGTGAAAAAACTGTAAAAAATTAATTTAGTCATGAATTCTCATAATTTCTGCCTGCGGCGCAGAAAATCGAAGAAAGCATTCCAAATTTTTCTAAATTTTCGCTTGCAGCGCAGAAAATGAAGAATATCTGGGCTCTTAGCCTTCTAAAATTCTCAAAATTTTCGCCTGCGGCGCTGAAAAATGAAGAAATCTGGCTTCTTGGCCATCCAAAATTCTCAAAATTTTTGCCTGCGGCGCTGATGGAAGAAAAATTTGTCTTATAGGTCTTCAAAATTTAAAAAATTTTCGCCTGCGGCGCAGAAAATGGATGAATCTAGCTCCTTATCTTTCGAATTCTAAAAATTTTCGCCCCCAGCGTTGAAAATTGAAGAAATTTTACCGCTTGGCCTTCAAAAATTCTCAAAAATTTCGCCTGCGGCGCTAATAAGGAGGATGTCGGCCTCTTGGCCTTCCAAAATTCTCATAATTTTCAATTGCAATGCAAAAAACCGGAATTTTTTGGCGCCGAAGGCGCCAAAATTTTTTTATTCTAAATTCCCGACCCGACTCCCGAGGTCATTTCCCGACCCGACTCCCGTTTCCCGATTCCCGAGTTTTTTCTTCTCCCGAACATCACTACTATGTACTACCTCTAATATTTTCAAAATCTTCGAAATCGAAAGAAAAATAACTTCGAAAATCGGAAATCGAAAAAAGATTTTTTAATAAAAAAATTGGAAAATTAATTTTTGATATGTAGGTCTCAAGTGACATAAGATCTGTCTGAATTAAGAGGGATAATGGAGGATTAATGGAGGATCTTGATTCACGCATCAGGGCCTACTCCAATTAGCGCCGCAGGCGAAAATTTTGAGAATTTTGGTAGATCCTTAGGCCAAAAATCTTCTTTTTTCTGCGCCGCAGGTGAAAATTTTTTAAATATATTATGTCCGATAAGTACATGAAGTACGAGTAAAATTTAAAAAATTTCCGTCATTAGGGGTGTAAATTTAGTCTCGTTTTCCGAGACCAAAACACCGAGATCGAGACCGAGAGCTCAAAAAACCCGAGAAATTTCCCGACTCGAGAGTCGAGACCGAGAGTCTCGAACATCACTAATGTACAGGGTGCGGCAAGGGAACTTATTCTTTTGCTTATATCTCGCTTCAATCTTTACGAAAATTGATAATTCTTTTTTTATTTTATTCCCAACACTCTAAGAAAATTTTTGGAACCAAATATTAGAAATTTGGTTCACAGATATTAAAGATATTCCCGTCCGAACATCTAAAATTGTCAAAAAACATTTTTATAGCAAAATTTACATGGCCATAACTTCGCTCATAATGATCCAATCCTAATAATTTTGGTACCAATCAACTTGTCTCAAAGATTAGCATCGAAAAAGTCCGTAAAAACATTTTTGAAAATTTCACTTAAAAAATTTCAGTTTAACACCTATATTCCAATCTATCGTTTAAAGATCCATATCTCGGCTCAAGAACAAGATAAGAGACTTATTTAACCATCATTCAAATCAGCTCGAAGAGCTTATTTGAATGACATAAACTTTGCCAATATCAAAATTTTAGCATTGATCCCAGGCCAACTTATATCAAAAAAATTTTACTCAAACTTTAAAGAAAATTAAGCAGGCTAAATTATAAACTTTAAAACCAATTATGGTATCAAAAATTTTCTTAGTGTTGGGAATAAAATAAAAAAAGTTCATCGATTTTCGTAAAGATTGAAGCGAGATATAAGCAAAAGAAAAGGTTCCCTTAATTTGCCGCACCCTGTATATTATAACCCCTTTTATGCTCTCTTAAATCATATATTTAATTTTTTTTCATTTTGTTTTATATAAAAATACATCCGATTACAACCGCTAATGTATTAAAATAACTTTAATTTTGCCATACTTGATTTAATCCTTCAATTGGGTAACAATCCATAAGATTAACAAGAATCCATTCACCTTCCGGATTTTCCCAATACCAATTTGGTTCATTGGAACCTTCCACAGTCTAAATTTTTAGGTATTTTTAATTTAATTTAACAATCAGTTTTTTGGGATTATTATAAATGCAACTCTAAAAATAAAAACAATTAGCTTCTTGGTTCCCAAGATCCTGAAGTTTTCGCCTGCAGTGCAAAAAGGAAGAATTTGAGGAAATCTGTTTTAGATACAATGAATTATGTAAAAGTTCATGGAAAATTTTAAGAATTCAGCATTTTTTCCTTTAAATTTTTTATTACCTTGCAGTAAAAACATGTTCGATAACGACAATCTGGATTTGGATCATTATCTTCTACGCAGTCATTTCGACGAAAGTATTTACCATTAATCTTAAATAAATCGTTGAACTAAACTAAACATAAAACAAACAATCATCGCATCCTTTCTAGGGCATCGTAAGCAAACTCCAGGTCCAAAGTGTTGTTTAACAATCCTCTTTCCATCGGGTCCGAATAACAAATTTCCTTTTTCATCTACCTCGTATAATTCTTTTCGAGTTTGCAAATTATTTGAATCCCAAATTGATTTACGCACTTCTTTGCAATTTGAAGATTCTTGTGAAGGTGCAAGTTCTAAAAATAATTAAATATTTATTTATTGCTCTAGACTTTTAGTTCATTTAATCTATTAAATAAAACTATTCCTGTGCAATTAAGGTGTATCAGGGTGGCCCTTTCCAAAACACTAAAATAGGGCGCAGCCACTCAAAAATAGGGCAAAAATAGGGCGAAATCGGCCAAAAATAGGGCAAAAAATAGGGCATTATTTAAAAATCTTAAAATAATTAAAGTTTCAATTAAAAAGTTTTATTCTAAATTTTTTAACTAGGTTAAACTAAATTAAGCAATTGGATTGGGATCAATTATTAATGGATTTGGGGATTAACAGAGTTATCTAGGGGATTTAGGATTAACAAAGTTATCTAAGATGGATAAATGGTTAGAAACTATTGTAGTTATCTAGGGATTTGTGAGGATTCTGTGGACTAGATCCATCGTGATCTAGTCAAACCTCCAAATCCTAATAAATCCTCTGCAATCTTCTATACTATAAATCCGCCTATATTGTACTCTTCACAGATAACTCCTTTTATTCTTTCTTTTTCAGCGCCGCAGGCGAAAATTTTGAAAATTTTGTAAGGCCAAGTAGCCAGATTTCTTCCTTTTTTGCGCCGCAGGCGAAAATTTTGAGAATTTTGGAAGGCCATGAAGCCAGATTTCTTACTTTTTCTGCCATTTCATTTACGAAATTCAAAATCAGTAAAAATTTTACAAAATAGTAAGAATAGGGCAAAAATATGGCAAATGAAAAAATAGGGAAAAAATAGGGCGAAAAGGTCGAAAATAGGGCAAATGCCCTGTAAATAGGGCTGGGCCACCCTGAGGTGTATACAAAATTAATCAGAACCACAAATATCTTAAATAAAACAAATTTCTTCAGGAGCAATATAGGGGACTGGGCCGTTTTGGCGCGAGCTTATAAGATAGCGAGTCCGTTATCAAAAATGATAAAATTTTGCAATAATAATTCTCATACCTTTATCTAGTTTCTCAAAAAATTTCAGAATTTTTGATCCAGAATTTCGGAAATTGTGGACTAAATGTTGATTTTTTGAAAAATGCCTAATTTTTCTAGGTCCATCGACTATAACTTCAGAAATATTTGATAAAAAATTCTGAAATTTCTGGAGCAGGTAGTCAGGGATGTTATAGAAATTTGAGAAAATTTTTATGAAATTAGGTCTCGCCAAAACGGCCCGGCGCCAAAACGACCCCAACCCGCCATATAGTATAGGTCCTGTATAGGTTTATGATTTTTCCATATTAAAAATATGGTGATCGTTTCTTAAATTATACTTCTTTATAATGGCATAATTTTTGGAGAACCATTTCGAGTAAAAAATTAATTTAGTATATTTTTAGAATTTCCATGAAATTACCTTTTTGGTAACTAATGTCAAATTCTCCAATATTTCCCTTTTTCATTATTAATACTTCAGTATCATCTTCAGAATTTATAGTTAGAAGTCTGTTATGCTTAATACAACATAATTTAGCTCCTAAAATATTTTTTGAAAATATTTTTAAAACGAAATTACAGACCAGTTGCTGTTTTATCTTTGAGATATTTAATTTCTATATAATTATCTTTACAATAAATTTTACAGTCAAAACCTTCCAATTTCTCTATTGTTATTATTATACGTTTTGCTTTGATTTTATCATCATTCTGTTCTAACTAAAAATATGAATCAATTCTAGTAAGAGTAAAATTATTTATTTTCCACCTTCATGGCGAAAAAGCATTTTCCTCTTCCAAATTCTGCCGAGACATATTGTTTCTTAACTTTTGCAGTTAATTTTATAACCCTGCAGTTGTCATCTAAAATTTTTTTATTTTCGTTTTCAATCAAAATAGGTATCTAAATTACATTCATATTCGGTACAATCATCTCCACCATATCCTCGAGGACATAAACATTTACAATCATTTAATGGGTCTGGATACCCACCATTCTTACATTTTCCATAATTTAATTCATATTCTTTTATATCACATTTCAAATTTATTGGTTTAGATAATGTATTAGCTAACATATTCCCCAATTTAGATAACATATCCCCCATATTCTCCCATTTAGATAACATATTCCACCGTTTATGTGGATATTCTCGAGTGCCTTAAAAGATATTAGATTTCTATTTCATTCTGAAAATTTTGTGAGACTGGATTAAAGATCTTTTTAGATTTTTGCAGATTTTGTTAAACTAAGCTTGTATTATCTAAAATTAAATTATTTCCTACAGTAAAGTCTGTTGAGAAGTTTTACGTCCTTGAAAGAAGGTTCATATTCCCCCATTGAATTTTGATAGTCATGTTTTAATGCAACAATTGTATATTTACTAAATAAATTATTTATTCAATTTTTACTTCGTTTAATTTACTTCCCATCAAGTGGAAAATCAGTTGCTCCATAATGCATTATTGAGCCAAAATCATATGGCATTCCAAAATTTATTGTATTTTGTCGAAAAAAATTAGAATGATTGGTCTGAATTTTTGTTTATTATGAAATGATATAATTTATATTTTCTAACTGTATTAATATTGTCATAATTAATCCACACGAATTTACTTCGATCATTTCGAGCCATTTCATGGCGTAAACCTAATGCGTGCATAGTTTCATGAATTATAGTTCCAATCTAGTTTATATTTAATTATAAATTTAAAACAATTTAAAATAGATTAAACAAAAACGACCCATGAGCAGGAAAAGACACATGAGTAGGGTTATCTCACCCATTTTTTCTTCTCCTTTCCCTTTCTCCAAAAAACATGGTAAAGGTAAGTTTATTTCGCGTTCACCAACCAGCTTTTAAAATAGAAATGAATCAAGATTCGATTGAACTCATAAAGTCAAGTAGAACCAAAAATTCGAATATACAAATAATAGCTCATTCGAAAGAGCTCGTCGAGTTGAGTCGAATGACGCCAAAATCAACGAAATCTGAGTTGATTTGACAAATCAGCTTACTCCCCCTATGGTTTTTCGATTTTCAATCGCCTGTATCTTTGCGAGTTTCCGTCACCCGCAGAAAATTCTTACATATTTGAACTCAGCTCGGCAAGACGAATAGAATGGTATATACTTCGAGTTCCGATCTCGGTGAGCCTATATTAAAGCAACTCCCAACTACTTATTTTAGAGAAAGGCAAAAGTGGAAAAATATAATGCGGGGAGATAACATAATAGTAACTATAAATATTCATAATTAAAATATTAATTACCCCTCCACATCCATTCCATGGAACATTAATATGCTGTGACGTAATGTTTGTATCTTTTGATTTTGTTTTTGTATCATTTCCAATATACGACCAGCATCCTTTACCATCAATTACAAATTCGATATCATGTGGGGAGTAACTACCAACCCGTTCAAATTTTAAACATGTCAATTCACTAAAACAATTTTAAAAATTATGCCTCAATTCGGAATTTAAATGAAAGTATTAAAATTGTCCTCGTATTTTGAAATCAAAAATGGATTTAATTAATATATTAAATTAACATTCTCAAAACTGTTTAATAATTTACCTTAAGGTTATAAGAGCTTTGTCTACGTTTTCAATCAAATCATCTAAAAATTTAAATAGTTAATTAATGTTTGATATTTTAAACCTTCAGCGTCAATAGAAAAAGAATAAATTAAAGGCATTTTCCACAAAATAGATTCTATCTTCCCATTAGCAGTAAATTGTCTTTTAGCACGAATTTGTCCGTTATAATCATCTCCTTTACAACCTAAAAATATTTATATATGGGGATTTGAAATGATGGGGATTTGAAAATGCCCATAGTACAATAATTTCAATTAAAATTTTACATTTTTTTCGATCCTTAATTAGTTCAACTACATCCTCGTATATCAATAATTCGTCATCAAAAGCAATATATTCAGCGTCTTCACAACCATAAACCAATCCATCAGCATCAATAGTTCCCAACGAAGGGTCGTCTTTTACACTTCGTTTATTTCTAGCTCCAGGAGGTACAATTAACCAATCATCAGTCTGAAAAGTCATCTTTTAGTCGAATGTTTGGAACTGCTTTAGGTATAAAAGTACATCAATCTGGTGTACGAATGGATTTTTTGACTTTTGAACTTTGCCTTTGGTTAAGTGTGGGATTGTCGTTTTATCGAAAATTTTCGGAAAACCGAAAACGAATCTGTTGTATATAAATTAAATCTTATGTAAAATTTTGATATTTACATATGTATGTGGCATTTATGGTATTAATAAAATTTTATAAACTCCAAATAATTTTACTATTTCTGGAGGACGCGGCTCTCTTTCACAAGGGCATTTTTTAAGCAATTCCAAATATTCATTAAAAGCATCTTTTAATTTGTTGTATTCCTTTAAGCCAAGTTGATCACACTGATTTTGTCCACGTTTATACTAAATATAATTTTTATGAAAAATACCCAAGGTCGCTTTAAAACTGAGCGATCTTTATATGTCAAAATATTTTTGACACAAAACATCTATCACAAAAACATATGCGATTCAGATTCCGATAAGAAAAAAATTAATTACAGATTAAAAAACGTAAGGTAAAAACGGGATAAACCCAGAATTTAAGACGGAAATTCTCTCACACAACTGTCGGGCCGACTACATTGTGGGACAGCCCGACTACATTGTGGGACAGCCCGACTACATTGCGGGAGAAAAAAATCCCTTAAAGCAAATAAGTGTTGGATATGATCCATCTGGATTAATCCCACAAATCGTGCAAAACTTGGAAGTCTCTACTCTGATTTTAATTTTTGACCAAATCCAAATTTACAGTTTCGCATTCCCAAAATTTTGGAACCAAATAACAAGGAATATCTTGAAACTCAACTTTTCAGATACAAATTTCCTGCCAACGTGTAAATGAGAAATGTCAAAAAAACTCACACAGCTAAGTTCTTTCTCAACCAACTCATTGTTTATCTTTAATTCCATTGAGCCATGGCATGATTTCTTTGGGACAGATATAATTTCAAAATTTGTAGAAAACAAAGGCCTTCCTTCCATATTCATGTCAGGACCTATCATTGCCATAGCACCACCCTGTTTATTTTGTAATTTCTTTTATTAATTTATAGTAAAGAAGGGGAATGTTAGCTTCCAAAATTTTCTATATTCTAATCAACTGTAAATTGTCGTCGAAATTTCAAGAAAATTTAAAACAAATTCAAATTTAGAATTAACAAATCAAGATAGATATCAAGTCCCAAAATTTAGAAATTGGTTTTGTCTAATTTCGAATAGTATGCATCAACTTGTGAAACCAATCAAAAAAAACTTAAATTTAAGTTAGAATGTGCATGTTTCTTTTAAGCTTTCTTATCGCTAACTATAAACCAACCTCTTGTATAATTTCCTGAATGTTTTTATACTCAAGATTAGCAATAACAGAACTTCCAAAATCATAAACATTTCCATTCATTTCATCAGTTAGAATTGCAAAATTCTTTCCATTATTTCCCAATTGTATTGATAATAATGAAACATTATTTTCTGTTCGATTTACCGAGTCAAGATAGCGCCTACCTCTAGGAAAGGTTCCAATTTTTCCAGTTACTTTTATTGTTTTGCCAAATTTAATTCTAAAAATTAAAACAAATGTAGTTGAATAGTTAAGTGCTTTCTCCAAAATTTTATAAGGAGTTCAGAAAATTTGGAATTTATTTTAATTTTATAACACTGCAGGCTTTTAATAAGTCCTAGTTTGCGAAACTTTTGATGGCTGATTTTTCACATATAATAAATCCCAAATAAAAAACAAACGTTTTCTCTGTAAAAGAAAATCCGATAACAACATTAACACCAAATTTAATCCAATACTCGTCTTCCAATCGTTCAAATCCGATCCTTGTTGCATAAACTCTAAATTCAATTCCATGTTTTCCAAATTCATCATCATCTTCGTATGTTTTACAAGCTTTGGCATAATCACTTTTTGGATTATTTTTTATCTGAAATATTTATTAGTGAAAGATCAGCATAACTCTATTTAAATCATCAACCTGCTTGCCAAATTTAGTATAATAGCAAATTGTCAAATTAAATGAGTTCCAACTAAAGTTTAATAAATACCAATGTATAAATTTATTATTTACAAAAACCCTACTTTCTCATAATGTTTGATTCATCAGATTTATATTTACATACATTTGATGACTCAATTCCAGATAATCGTTGCTTTTCTGCTTCTTCAGAATTACAGGCAAGGTTATGTAAACGTGTCCATAATTCAATGCGATTTGTGATGGAATTTTGATTGTAGAAGAACTTATCCTGTTAACAGTAAAAGTGTTACTTTATTGAAGTGAATCACTCATCATAACCATGCTTGTACTAAAGCTTTACAAGACAGACTATGAAAAGATAAAGCCTTTCACCTACCAAAGCCACCCTAACAAGAGTAAGAACAAAACATAAAATCGCTAGGAGCCGTTTTAATTTAATTCCTTACACAATGGGTAGTAGTATGAAATTTATATCCATCAAGTTTTAATGTTAAATGGCAAGATTTTGATGGAAACTCCATTTGATCATAAAGACTGCTAAAATAATTCCACAATTCCATATCTAATCCAAGAAGTGAAATTGCTTCGTTCTTTATGAAATAAATAATTTAAGATTAGTAAGAAAGTTTATAATTCAAACATTAATATAAGTTAAACAACACTTAGCTTCAAATTTTATAGGGACAAGGAGAATTATAAATTTTGGAACTATAAGGGAGTTTTCCAAATCTCAGATTCAATGACATTCGTTGGGCCTAGTCCACCACTCACCAATATTAAAATATTTTGAAAAATATTTAGTGTTGAGAAAAATGCTATCAAAATAAATTAAAAAAATTTAATACCCCTTCAGCGATCATTTGAAAACTATTTTCTTTATGTCCATCCCTTTTGCTAAATAACAAATTAATTCTATATTTTGCACTTGATCCATAATCCAATTTTTTCCCGTTTATTCCACTTAAAGTAGCAAAGAATGTGTCTTCATTGCCTAGTTTAAGTGTGAAGACAGTAAAAGTTGCGTTTTCCTTTGATGGATGTTCCATAAATCCATTGGTTTTGTTAATCAGTCCAGTAATGGTCACAGAATTTTGAAAGGAAAAACTTAAATATATTAAGGATTTAATAAGTATTAAATACTCCTTTCCGGTTTTTTTAGGTTGACACGTCTATCTGAAAAGCTATACCCGTGTAGGTCAGTGCGGAAGCAAAACCCCCAAAAAATAGAAAAATAAATTACTAACAAACAAAAATCCTGGTAGAAAACTCAAATAAAGCCCAAAATTAATTTAACTTTTTCTATTATAAGATGTACCAAAAAATTATTATACCTTTTGTGGGTGAAAGAAAATCCAATTTTTGAATAAACATTATATTCAATTTTATATTCATTTTTAGCATTATCACGTTCAAGAGATTTCCTACGAGCACAAACACGCATTTCTATGGCGTGTTGTCTTGGTTTTTTGCATTTCTTCCCGAATCCATTTTCTTTATTTTTGAGCTGTTTTTAACAAATCTCTAATCAAAAAATTTCCAATAAAATACCTCAATACGTTCATCATCCCCTTCCAATTTCGAATTATAGCAAATTATAAATGTTGACCACATTTCTCTTTAAAATTTGATTGGATTAGTTAAATTAAATTTAAAATCTTTTACTCTTCGCATTCCTCATTATATTCTTTATCAATTTCTTTACATTTTTTATCCAAATCTTTTTTGTTTATTTTTTCATATTTCCCTGGAAGACAGCCTAATTCATAAATGTTTGCCAACAATTCTAATTTATGAGGGCTGTAAGCTTTTGGTCGACGTTTATAGAAATCCTTAAAAAAGAATCACTTTTAAACTCTCATTTTAAATTTATTACTATTTCTTTGATTTCAACTACAATTTAAGAAAAGGGGAATTAATCTAGATTCTTTTCAACCAAAAATCTTTCCCTTCCTTGTTGTGTATCGGAATGGACGGGTTACCTAGGAGCGACGTTCAACTTTATTCTTAACCCTGCCCTTCCTTTTGATGTAAATTTGGAATTTAACAAAAGTAGAAAATATTCTATAAAACGTCTCCTTATTAAATTCCAAGCAATAATTAATTAAAAACTCTCCACACCTCATTTACAGGACATCTATTTACTAGCTTCCAGAGAAATTGACGGTTAATTGGTTTAGTCTCGATGTTTTTAATAGACTTTTCGTCCAACATAATATCAAGTTTTAATGCCAGAATTCCAGGAAAATCATCAAGCAAGGGCTTTGGCTTTTTATTAGAATTAGTAAAGTTTTTGTCCACTTTACTATCTAATAAAATCTTTTCTTAAAAATAAAATAAAATTTTGTTTTTTATTTGAAATAATTTCAAATACCTTTCAAAGATTTATCCTTTCCTATCAAGAAATTGAAAAGTACCGATGGAGTGGTATCGTGTAAGAGAATTCGATTACTTAAATTATTTGAAATTTTATTAAAAATTAAATTGGAATATAATTAAAATATATTAAAAGTTGAAAATAAAAGAGACGATTTAGTGGTTTTATTTTTAGATAGGGGGTGGGGGTAGGGAATGGAAAATTCCAATATTTTTTAAATTATGCCAAAAATTCTTTTGCTTAAATAAAAGTAGATTTACGTCTCTCATAAATTCTGTGCCCATAATTTAAATCATTTTGTAATAGTCCCCGCGCGTATTTTAATGGCATCTTTAAAAAGGATCATTAAAAAGTCCTCTCAATATTCCTCTCAATATTTTGAAAAAATTTTAAAACAATTTTTAATTTAAATCCAAACTCTTCAAGGAAAATATCAGCAAATATTTCCACATCATTTTTTCCATCCTTAAATATAATCAGGCCGTGCCATTCAATTTTTTTCTCATTTCCAAGCTTAGCTTCATTTTCCGAGTTCAGGCAAAGTTTGCTTTCACCTTTTTTCGTTAATTCAAAGGCCTTGGATGGTTTCCAATTTCCTTCAGAATTAGGAGAAAGCTGGCTGGGGTAGCAGAATAAAATTCTGAAAGTTTATAAGTAATAATTACCTAATTAATCTATGTTACCCGCTACACCCAACCACATCATTAACCGGCATTTTATCAGCATTAATATCCTTCTCCATAAGTACTTTAACAGTACTTATGGGCTCGAACATTCTGTCGTTTATGGAGCAATTTATTAAAAAAATACGAACACAGAAAACCATTAAAATGGCTAAAAATGCCTGTAAAGGCAGTATAACCATTTTCAATGAAAATTCTGAAAATTTAAAGAATTTTATTTCCAAGATTTAATTCTCGTTATAACCATGGGAACCGATAGGGAATATACCGTATTACATCTAATAGAATGCCCGGGTTTTCTATTTTTCAAATACCTTCCAAAAGGGCATTTTATTCAGTTTTATTTAGAGATAAAAAAATTCTAAATCAAATTTGAAGTCGAATTTGAAGTGAATAATTCGAGTTCAAAAATTAGCTGTTTTAGAATAATTTAAAAATCAAAAATTCGAGAATTAAGAAAGATTTTGAGGTTTAAGCAAGTGAGTATCGGGGATTAAGAGGGTGATTATAGCAAACATTAAGGGTGATATTAGGGAGTAAGAGGTTAAATTTATTCATTTACTATTAGTACAAAACTGCTAACGAATAAATTAAAAAATATTTTATCTAAAGCTAAACTAAAATGAAAACTAAAAATATGTGTTAACAGAAAATTTAATATTAGTATGCACATGAATAAATTTATTTATAAAATTAAAAAAGGAAATCAACTAAAATATGATTCAACGGATGAACGATTAAATAGTTTATAAATTTAAAAATTCATTACTTGGATGGCATAAATTAACTAAATATTTTATAGTAGCTAAAAATGCCATTAGTTACTATTAGAGTTGGACAGGACGAGACCGATACCGAGACCGATACCGAGACTCTCGGCTTTTTTCCAATATCGGTCTCGGTTTTTTCATTCTCGGTCTCGAAACCGATACCGATATTCTCGGTCCATTTCTCGGCGAGAAACGATACTGACTCAAAGAAACAAAATCCCCAATATTGTCCAAGTTTTCGTCCATAATTTTCTTCGGATATCCGTCCATAACAGAGAAAGTGAATTTTTTCAAATAAGGTCTTCTAAAATTTAATAAATTTCCGTCTGCGGCGCTGAAATGTTGAATTTTCAGAGCCTTCCGCATTACAGAGCCTTCCGATTTTCGGCAACTGTTGTTCCCACCAGTGGATTAAGGGGATTTAAAGTGATCGGAAGCAGGGATGAGCGCATTGAGTTTTGCGTATCTGAGGGCAAAAATTGGAAGAAATCTGGCTTCATGGCCTTTCTCTCAAATTTTTGAGAGGCCAAAATTTCAAAAATAGGAAGAATTCTGGCTTCTTGGCCCTCCAAAACTATACAAATTTTCGCCCGCTGCGTTGAAAATTGAAGAAATTTGTTGACTTTCACTTCTAAAATTCTAAAATTTTTGCCTGCGGCGCTGAAATTAATGGTTTGGTTAACCGAAATTTTCACTTCGGCCATCCGCAGATACCCGCGGATGGATATGCTCAAAAGTTGTACGGATATAAACGGATACGGATGTCGACCTCACGGATATACCTATTCGGATACGGACACAAAAATTTGTATCCATTTCCAAGCCTGATCGGATCCAGATGATGAAGAGCATTTATCTGATGATTTGGATGATGAAAATAATGAATAAATAATTTCTACACGTATTTTTTGGCATAAAATAAAAATTTCTGTTAGTCTCGGTCAGTATCGTTTCTCGGTATCGGTCTCGGCTCAAAATGATGGTATCGGTCTCGGTATCGGGTTCTTGAGTATCGGTCAATCTCGGTCTCGGGTTGGCCGATACCAGTATCGTTTTGTCCAACTCTAGTTACTATAACCATCTTAACGAAAATCTAAGAAAATTTTTGATATTTAAACTTAAATCTAGTTATAAACACTCTATAGGGACTGACCACAGACCATTATATTACCATTATATTTTAGGAAATCATGATAATGATCTGGAAATCTTAGATTATATATCAGTGCTGTAGGGTTGCTATATAATCGTTTATGTGACACTTTATCAAATTGGAGTTGTAACCGAATATATAAATTAAATGATTTAAAAAACTAAAAATTTATTTGTTAAAATTGTTTAAAAATATAAAGTAAAAAAATAATTATTCTAGCACCAACATACTAAATAAAATTAAAAATGATAGAAAATTGAAAATTAAAAAAGGCAATCAACAGTGTGTGTGGTCAATCAACAAAGTGTTGATGACTAAATTTATAAATTCAAAAAAAAATATTTTATAACTAGTCGGAGAATACATATATTTACAAATAAAGTAAAAATTAATTAGCTAGTTTTTTTATCTTGAACTTTAATAGTAGACTATTTAGAGTATTTGATAATTAGATGAATAATCTAAACGATTTTAATTTTTTATACTAATTTCCGAATTTTGCTTATAAAAATAAATTATTTTTTGTGATTAATTGCAAAACTTTCAGGCTAAAAAAAATTAAATATAAAACAATTTTATTCAAAAATAAAGCCAACAATTTTATATTTAATAAAATTGTTGATTTGATCAAACTAATGTTAAACTCATTTATTAAATTCTTCTTAATTTCCTTTATTTAATCAGCAGAGTAGATTAAATACTTGAGAATTTACCCAATATCAATTGGTGATCTAAAACTTAGCAACTGAAATTTATAATTTTAAATCTATGTGAGTGAATTAAAAAGATTAGTCTCCAAATCATTTCCAAAATTAGCTTCTACAGAACAACAAGTCAGAGCAACACATAGATTATACGAGTCAGAACTGTCCTTTAATGATATACCTTTACCTTCAAAATAAAATATTTATAATTCAACTTTGAATTATTACCAATTTTTCCACATTTAGTGATACTTCACTTTTTAATTGGAAAATGGCTATTAATTAATAAAAAAGATTTTTCCATTTTTGGCTTGTGCTGCGTTTTTTGAAATTTTTAATAAAATATATAAAATTTATAGAGCAATAATTTAATAAAGAAAAAAGTATTTAATTAAAAGACAAAAAATCGGTTATTTTAATTGATAATATAATATATAAATGAAAACGAGTAAAATGAAAAAACAATTTAAAATTTCAATAAAATTCTTTGAGAATTTCATGTTTTGAGATGTCATAATTAAACGGCTTAGCTTCCAAATTATTTCCAAAATTAGCTTCAATAGAACAACTGATCAGAAAAACACAAGGTTTGTATGAGTCAGAATTCTCCTTCAATAAAACAGCTTTACCTTTAAAACAATCTTTATTAAAATAATTATTTAATTAATTAATTACCAATTTGTTTTCCATTTTGTGTAAAGAAAACATAAGGAAATTCATTCGACATATTAGTTGGAGGATAAACTAATCCACAACCAAAAATATCATTATTGTGCCAAGAAATATTGTCGAGTTCAAAATCTTCATGTTTTTCGTTAAAAACTGTAGAAGTCACAGCAGAAAAGCTAATAAATTTATTAGTACCACAATTTTTTAGACCAATATACATGCATTTTCCATTTTGATCTAACTCTCTTGCAAATATACGTTTAATTTCAAAATAATAAAAATAATAATTAAAACAATTTTGTAGCTTTGTAAATGAATTTTCTGCATAAACATAAGCAACGGAATTTTTTCCTAAGAATACATATTTGCAAAAAATTAAAATTCAAAATAATCTACCTCCTTTCCCCTCCAAACATTTAATATAATTAATATTTCCATCATTAATCAAATTTACAAATCCATTGCCTTTAATACAATTACCAATAGGTTTGTTTGTATTTATACAATTATTCAAGCAACTCTTTCAATTTCACTCCATTTATTTTTAATTCCAACAAAATTCTTTTTAAAAAAATTAATTTTAATAATTTAGTTATAATTATAAACTAACCACAGCACCTTGCATTGTTTTTTGAGGTGTTTTAATGTTTGAACTTCCACCGCCATCATTTCTTATTATCCATTTTTGTGGGTCGTTTGGATCTCGTAGGAAAGATAAATCGACTCTATATGAAACGAAGTCGGTAATCGTTTTTTTTTCATTACTTTTTTCCATTACTTTTTTCCTTCCTTGATATGACAGAATGGCCAGCATTTTCCTCCTTGTTCAATTCCATTATATTTGACTGTGGCATAATCAAAAGAAATGATAGAGAAAAGAATTAATGGAAAGGAGAATGACTCAATACAGGCAATTAATACTTTCAAGGGTCTCCTGTTTTCTTTTTGTGCCGACACAGGAGTAACAAGTCATGGTCTGACAAGTTACAGTCATAACGGACGGACTTGGACAGACAAACACGGACAAACTCGGACAGACAAACACGGACGGACACAGACGGACAAAACACCAGACAAACACGGACGGACACGAACAGAAAACACTCGTGTTTTGTCTGTCCGTGTGTGTGTTTTTGTCTGTCCTCAATTGAATATGCCACAGGTAAAAAGAGTGGAATTAAACGAGGAAGAAAAGACTGACCATTATTTATAATTAAGGAAAGAAAAAAGTAATGAAAAAAAAACGATTACCGACCTCGTTTCAGATAGTGCCGATAAATCTCCTTTAAAATTATGGCTGTACTTTAGTACGTGGGTGCAGGCTTTAAATTACAAATGTTATATCATTTGAAAGAGCTAGTCGAGCTGAGTCGAATGCCACCAAAATTAGCTCTAGGAAAAATTTTTGAACCGAGATACAGGCGATTGAAAATCGAAAAACCATAGGGGGGACCAAGCACTTTTTTGAGGTGAAAAATTCGAAAATGCAAATTATAACTCATTCGAAAGAGCTCGTCGAGCTGAGTCGAATGACACCAAAATCAACGAAATCCGACTTGATTGGACAAAGTTATGATCTTTTCTTTTAGCTCCTTACCTATGGCATCTGTGGAGATTTTTGCTGCTACGGAGGCCCCAAATACGTCCAGAGCAAGGGAGATAGGAATAGGTTTATGTTACGAGCCCAGACCCAGCGCCCGTAGACTCCCCGCGAGGCGCGTGCCGCAAAACCCCGCGCGAAGCGCGGGGTTTTGCACAAGCGCCTCGCCGCCGACCCATAGGTTTATGTTGGTAGTTTTTTTGTGTCATAACTTTGTCTAATCTTGTCCAATCACGGTGATTTTGGTGTCATTCGACTCAGCTCGACGAGCTCTTTCGAATGAGTTATAATTTGCATTTTCGAATTTTTCACCCCAAAAAAGTGCTTGGTCCCCCCTATGGTTTTTCGATTTTCAATCGCCTGTATCTCGGTTCAAAAATTTTTCCTAGAGCTAATTTTGGTGGCATTCGACTCAGCTCGACTAGCTCTTTCAAATGATATAACATTTGTAATTTAAAGCCTGCACCCACGTACTAAAGTGACCCCAAAATTATTTTAGAAAATTCATCAACAAAGAAAAAAACCTAAAGTAATTATTTGCTGAGGCTTTGAAACCGGAGTAAATTGTCGCTGAGTTTGTTGTGGCTCTGCTTTGACTGGTATCTTTTCTGGTTCTCCTTTCTGCAAAATTAATAAAAAAAATTTTAAATTTATCTTTTAGAATTAGAATTTTGGTAGTTAAAAATAAAAATTGATGACATGTAAGAAGTACAGGGCTCCAAATCCGTACTTATTTTGATTAGAGATCGTAATTTTGTTCCGTATCGTATTCCGTACCGTACTACCGATACGGAATACCGATAAATACCGAAAAATACGGCCGTAGTACGGCACGGTCCGATCTCTAATTTTGATAGTACACTTATAAATTTACTTCCGTATTTACGAAAGTGAAAATGTACTTATTTGGAGCTACGCACTTAAAATTGACTTATCAAGAACCTAAATAAATAACAATCCCTTCATAAGTTATAGGGTCTTAGAAGTTGAGGTATATCTAAATTATAATTACTATTTATCCTATTCACCTTTAAAATCTCTTCTTTCAAAGAATTAATTTTTTCGTCTTTTCGATCATTTTCTTCAATTAATTTTTGAAAATTTTGTTCAATTTCTTTAAATTTACTTTCATTATCAAAATTTATTTTTTCAATTTTCTAAAATTTATTTTTAGAAAATTATTTAAAATCTCCAAACTTTATTCATTTCCTTCAATTCATTTTCAAGAAAAACAACTTTCTTTTCTAACTTGACAGTCTTTTCTTTCTCTTCAACCAAATTTTTTTCAAGTTTTTCAAAATTAATTTGAAGTTTTTCCAAATCATTTTTCTCTTTTTCAACCAAAAGCCAATCAGAATTAGATGATAATTCTTTTTCAGTCATTTCGTTTTTGAATTTAAAGAAATAAATTTTGTTAAAAATTTATTCTTAAATTAAAGACAAATATGAAAAATTTAAAAAGTAATGTTACATTTCATTTATCGCGGCGCAAAGTCCTCCCATTTATGACCTTTCCTCCTCTACTTATGCTTGAAGTAAATATATTTAAAATACATATATTTATATTTTTTATTTACTCATTTTTACCTAAAGCATATATTTAAAAATAAAGTGTTTTATTAAACAAAGATAATTTGACCTATACATATATTAATGATATAATGTTTGGAACTTTGAATTTATAGTAAGACAATAAACAAATGTCATGATGGAGGAGTGAGCAAATATTTAAAAAAACTTCTCCGTTTGTTGAGGTTCTCATTGCTGATATTTGAAAAATAAATAGTAAATGTTTATTAAACTTAAATATTCAAATAAAAAACTTTTCCTTTTTAAATGAAAATCATTAAAAGCTTTTTGATTTAAATCTTTTTATTAATATTGTTTTATCTCTATTATCTTCTTTTATTATAAGAATTTTTTATTTGATTTTTTAGAATTTATAATGGTTAATTACAAATTTGGTCGTTGTACTGTTTGCCTTAAAAGTTTACGTCTTGACAATGTTTATACTTTAAAAAATTGTAATCACACATTCCATAGCGATTGTGTTGCTAGCTGGATTACTGAAGGGGTTGAGGAAATTTATTTTTATCAAATTCTATTTTTAACATTTTTAGTCGCAAGATTGTCCTCGTTGTCGTGCTTCTGCTACTTTGGATGATATTAAACAACTTTTTGTCGAAGAAGCAGGTGACAGTTCTGACGATTCTGGTGATGAGATCACTCAAAGTTCAAGCAATATGACGACCCAAAATACAAGTGTAAGTTAATGTTAAAATTAAGGGATAAATAACTGAATAGATAATTCCTTAAATTTTGGCATGTCCTCAAAATTTTTCTTAATCATTTTTGGCTATTAGAATTAAATCTCTTTTAATTTGGAAAAATGCCAAAAGTGCAATTCGAAATTTGTCATTATATGAATTGTCTCATTAGTTTATAGACAATATCACTAAACGGTAATATTGAAGAGTACAGGCCCCCTTTTTTCCTCCCCAATTTTCCTCCTATATTTTTACAAAATGGTCAGACTTTTTCCTTTTCTTCCATCAAATTTGCTTTTCTAATTTTTGCCTACAATAAAACAAAAAGGATTACCGTATTTATTCTAATTGAATGGCCGCTATTCTATTTTTCAATACCCCGAAAAATTGTCATTCAATTGGAGGGGCTATTCAAATGGAGGTGGCCATTCTATTTTTCATAGGTTAAAAATAGAGATTGAATGAGACGAATATCCTACCTAATATTTTGCGAATTCGCAATTTTACCGAATTTTTTTGTTAAAATTCGATATTTTGAATTTGTTTAGTATATTTTTCTCTACGTTACACTATAAAACTCAGAAGTTTTATGTCTGCCCTGCTAAAAAGTCAAATTTTTCTTAACATCGAAGTTAAAAAATAAAAATTTAATGTACAGTTAGTTCTGATGATTTATAGTATTGAGTAATTTGGGCAAGATATAGAGGGATCAAGAGTATTTAGAGGGATTTTGAAGGTATTCATGAATTTGTAGGTTTAAATTGATATCAGGGAGATTTTAAGAGATAGAGAATTTATTGGGAGTTGGAGGGATATGAACAAGTTGGAGGATATCAAGTGATTAAGGAGGATATAATGAATTTTGAGGATTTAGTGGGATATTATGTTATTTGAAAAAATCATTTCTTTTTCAAAAATATTAAAATCATCCATATTTCAAAAATAGATTTAAATCCAACAATATTTTCTAATAAGACTTAGTTTAATTAGTACCCACGACATCCTACAAATCCTCAAATTCCCGATATCCTCCAAATCCTCGATATCACTCCGGATCCAAAAACCCTCTAAACCCTCTTGTTAAACGAATCCTTGATTATCTCCCCTAATTATTTTAATCTTCAGTTGGTTTCACCAAATCCTTGTGATCGATTGATATCTATCTTAATCCTCCCAAATCCACCGATATCCTTTCTAATCCCTTTTTTGACTCTAAACCTTCTCAAAAACATCATAATTATCCGTACAGAAAAGGAATATTAAATTAGTTAATAAAGGGATTAAAGAAATACAAGTTAGGTAGTTTCAAGTTAAAAAGGGCCATTCAATTGGGGGGCCATTCAAATGGAGGTGGCCATTCTATTTTTCATTCATTCAAAAATGTGTCATTCAATTGGAGGGGCCATTCAAATGGAGGGGCCATTCAATTAGAATAAATACGGTATTTTTGATATTTTATTTACCGTTTTAATAGAGAAAATGAGTCTTCCCAATGCTCATACTTGTTAAATACCAAAAAATAATCCTCCTTTTACTTGTTTTTTGCCTTTTTGTTTGATTGTAGGCAAAAATTAGAAAGGCAAATTGGATGGAAGAAAGGAAGAAGTCTGACCATTTTGTAAAAATATAGGAGGAAAATTGGAGAAGAAAAAAGGGGGTCTATACTTTTCAATATTACCCACTAAACATTTACAATTTTTTACAATTTATAAATTGAGTTAAATTTTTTAAATTAAGCATTTAATTAAAACCCATCACTCAAAAAATTATTTACAACTTTCAATGCAAAACAATGAAATCAATGTTATTAATGATTTGAAAACCCATAAAATTAATGTTCCAAATCTTGAGGTGAAAGTTTTATTAATAAAAATTATATACATATTAATAACTGATCGAGTGTTAAATGACGCATTGTAGACGACCGACGCATTTTACATGATGCGTTTGGTTGACTATCGCTCACAATTCGGACCTATTTTGGTAATTTTACAATACAATTGAAAAGGGAAGTAATTATTTTATAATTCTAATTTTATTTATCTTCCTTTTCCTTAATAAAAAATGCTTTTAATTAAATAAAAATATTTAACAAATTAAAATTTAATTTATATAAAAAAGACAAATGATTTATGTGACAAAATGAGTAGTGATTTAAAAATAAAATTCAACGATATATCTTGTAAATATGCGGTAATTTTATATTAAAATAAAATTTTTAAATAGTTTTTAAAGAATTTTGTTGAAATTAAAAATAAATGGAGTCATATTGCCAATCATTGGAAATGTTGTGACAATTTGTGTATAAATACATTCGAACCTACTGGTAAATGCATTAATGGAAATGGATATGTAAATATAATTAATGATGAAAATATTAAATATATTTATTACAAGCGTGCTTTTCATAGTAAATTGTTTAATTTTTGACCTATTTTTTGCAAATATATTTAGGACGTAATGAAATTGGTTCTGTTTATGCAGAAAATTCATTTAAAAAACTACAAAATTGTTCTAATTATTTATATTATTTTGAAGTTAAAAGTAAATTTGAAGGAAATTTAAATAAAGATGAGAACTCGATTTATATTGGTCTTAAAAATTGTATATCGAATAGAATGATTTTATATTATGCTAAATCTGCTAGAATTTCTAACGAAAATTATGAAGATTTTAAACTTCCGACTCTTTCTTGGAATAATAATGATATTTTTGGTTGTGGATTAGTTTATCCCCCAACTAATAAATTAAATGAAGAATCTCCTTATGTTTTCTTTACACAAAATGGAAAACAAATTGGTAAATATTTAATTAAAATTATTTTTATAACAATTATTTCTTTAAGGTAAGGGTATATTATTAAAGGATAATTTTGCCACATATAAACCATATGTTGAACTGTTATGTTGTTCTGTTGAAGCAAATTTTGGAAATGATCTGGAGTTAAAACCGTTTAAATATGACATTTCAAAACATTTAGTTCTAAAAGAATTTTATTGAAAATTGTTTTTTATTAATCTTGTTTTCAAGTAATTTATAACGGTTAAAATCATCAATTTTAATTTTTTAAATTCTAAACATTATTTTGTTCGATATATAAAATAAAATTTTTTTAATTTGGTTAAGAAGTTATATGTTCAAGATTATATACATATTTCTAAAAATTATTATAGGTATTCGATATAAAAAATTTAATCAAATATTAGCGGATTTTTCATCATAAAAATAGAGGTCGGTTTTAAATCGAACCAAAGATTTCCGGTTATTTCTCGGGTTCGGTAAACCGAAGACTCCAGTTCGGTATTGGAAAATTTTCAGGTACTGTTCGGTTCTGCCACCCCCCCCCCCATATATTCGCAGCATATATTCTTAGTTTTTACTTAATTTGTACAAAATGGTCGGGCTTTTCCGTTGCTTAATTTCGCTCAATTTTCTCTGTGCCATGTTTAGTGGGAGTCTTTAAAATAAAAGAATTTCTTTCAAGTTAAATATCAACTTTTTAAAAATACATATTCTTTTATAGTTTGTAAAATTAAAAATTATTTGGCAATTTTTTTGTTTACAAAAATATTTTTTTAGATTTTCTTTTTTTCCGAGCAAGTCTGTAATTTGACGTACTTAATGTATCTGATTTACACCAAAAATTAAAAGAAATTTTGTAAATTAAATCTTGTTTATTAAAAATAATTTTAAGCTCGAATTCTATACATCCAAATTTATGTCTAATATAATTTTTATACCCTCGTTTTATATACGTATTCCCACTAATTTAATTACCTATCCGAATTTGGCTCTCAGTTTTATTATTTGGTTGTTTTTTCAAAATCCAATTCACACTATCCTACAGGTATCTACAGTCTGAAATGCGACTTTCTAATTTTGAAATATAAAGCACTGATTGACTTAAATTCAAATTAAGTCTCCAATTATATTCTTGCTTCCAATTGATCACAAAAAATTATTTTTTATAGGTAAAATTCAGAAATTAAATAAAAATTGTTTAGATTATTCATCTAATTATTAACTACTAAATAATTTATATTAAAATTTAAGTAGAAAATTAGAAGCTGATTATTCATTTAATTAATTTGTAAATATTTAGCTATTTAGTTATAAAAGCATTTTTTTGAATTTATAAAACAGTCATCAACACTTTGTTGCTTGGCCACACACACTGTTGATTGCGTTTTTTCTAATTTTTATATTTTTAATTTTCTCTCATTTTTAATTTTTATTTTATATTGGTGCTAGAATAATTAATTTTCTATTTTTATACAATTTTAGCAAATAAATTTTTAATTTTAAAAATCATTTAATTTAAATCTCCTGTTAAACTCATATAGTGTCACATAAACGATTATATAGCGGCACTGATATATAATCTAAGATTTTCCAGAACATTATCATTATTTCTTAAAATATAATGGTACTAAAACCAAAATTGGTAAAATAGATTTCAAATTATAAATTTAAATTATGAAGTTTTAGCTACTATAAAAAATTTAGTTAATTTATTCCATCCAAGTAATGAATTTTTAAATCTACATATAAACTACCTATTTAATCGTTTATCTGTTGAATCATATTTCTGTTGATTTCCTTTTTTTAATTTTATAAATAAATTTATTTATGTGCATACTAATATTAAATTTTCTGCTAACACATATTTTTAGTTTTCATTTTAGTTTAGCTTTAGATAAAATATTTTTTAAATTTATGTGTTAGCAGTTTTATACTAATAATAAATGAATAAATTTAACCTTTTACTCCATAATATCACCCTTAATGTTTGATATAATCACCCTCTTAATCCCCGATACTCACTTGCTTAAACCTCAAAATCTTTCTTAATTCTCGCATTTTTGATTTTTTAATTATTCTAAAACAGCTAATTTTTGAACTCGAATTATTCACTTCAAATTCGACTTCAAATTTGATTTTAGAATTTTCCTATCTCTAAATAAAACTGAATAGAATGTCAGTTTGGAAGGTATCTGAAAAATAGAACCCGGGCATTCTATTAGAGGTAATACGGTATATTCCCTATCGGTTCTCATGGTAGATTTATAACGAGGGTTAAATCTAGGAAATAAAATTCTTTAAATTTTCAGAATTTTCAAAAAATGGTTATAATGCCTTTACAGGCATTATTAGCCATTTTAATGGTTTTTTGTTTTCGTATTTTTTTAAAAATTGTTCAATTAATGATAAAATCTTCGAGCCTATAAGTACTGTTAAAGTAATTATGGAAAAGGACATTATTGCTGATAAATTACCGGTTGATAATTTGGCTGGGTGTAGCGGGTAAATAATTAATTTTGATAGATATTTGGAGTCAGTCAATTTTTTTAGAATAGGGACAAAGATAAATTAGGTAATTATTACTTATAAAATTTCAGAATTTTATTCTGCTACCCCAGCCAGCTTTCTCCTAATTCTGAAGGAAATTGGAAACCATCCAAGGCCTTTGAATTAACGAAAAAAGGTGACAGTAAACTCTGCCTCAATTCGGAAATGGAAGCTAATCTTGGAAATGAGAAAAATATTGAATGGCACGGCTTCATGGTATTTAAAGATGGAAAAAATGATGTGGAAATATTTGCCGATATTTTCCTTGATGAGTTTGGATTTAAATTAAAAATTGTTTTATAATTTGGGTAAAATATTGGGGAGGAATATTCCCAGAGAGGACTACTACATACATATGTATTATGTATCTAAACAGGAGAATATTTGGCAGAATTAAAATTATTGATATCTTCCATTCCCAAACCCTCTATATCCAAAAATAAAATCCACTAAATAGCCTCTCTCTTTTCTCTAGAGTTGGGCGGTATCGGGACCCCGACGTAAAAACGTGATCGAGATTTTGGAATAGTCCCGACCGGAAATTTTTGGCAGAATTAAAAATCCCGATCCCGCCCAGCTCTACTTTTCTCTAACTTTTAATATATTTATAATTATATTCAAATTTAATTTTTAATTAATTTAAAGTAGCCGAATTCTCCTACACGATACCACACAATCGGTACTTTTCAATTTCTTGATAGGAAAGGATAACTCTTTAAAAGGTATATCTAAAATTTCAACTAAAACAAAATTTTATTTTTAAGGAAAGATTTTGTTAGATAGTAAAGTTGACAAAAACTTTACTAATTCTATTAAAAATCCAAAGCCTTTGCTTGATGATTATCCTGGAATATGGGCGTTAAAACTTGATATTATGTTGGCGGAAATGTCTAATAACAACGTTAAAGCTAAACCGACTACACGACAATTTCTCTGGAAATTAATAAATAAATGTTCATTAAATAAGGTGGTGGATAGTTAATAGGGTTAATAACGGGGATAGCTTTTAGGGAAGGCAGCGCCACGGGGGGTCGGGGACGAGGACGGGGAACAACAATACTAGTTTAATGCTTGAATTTTTATAAATAATGAGGCTATTTTAAGCATATTTCCTGAAATCTGTTTTTATGTAAGGAATTAAATTTAAGAATTCATCTACCTCCTATGTGGTTTTTATTTGTTATTATCAAAACAATTTATTTGTTTTTATCAAATCAACTAAAAAGATTTCTAAGAAATATTTTTATCACAGGATATATTCACTACGAATCAAAATTTTGTTACAAATCGCTTTGAATTATGGGCATTATTGCAAAATCTTGCATGTAATAATGCAGAAGCAAGAGAGCAACGATTATCAGGAATTGAAGCGTCAGAAACATGCGTAAATAAATCTAGCAACTTTAATGAAATGAGAGAGTATGTCTTAAAATTTATTAATAAATATAACGGCGATCGGAGATACAGTGTGTCCGGAAATGATATAATCACTTGCATTTATTGTGATATCTTTCCTTGAATTCAATATTTTCAATTTTTCCTTTTTTAATTGAATACCCCTATCCATCCATAAGTAAATTAAATTTATTCAAAAATAGTGGTTTTTCAGACGTTCGGAAATGATATAACCACCTCGGAATTTAGTTCTGGCTAGGGTTGGGGACCCGATCCAGCCCGGCCCGGAAGATCGAGTCGGGCCTCAAATTTTGGCCCAAAAAAGACTCGGTCGGTCCGGCTACTAACAATAAACATGGGAAATACAACAAAAATGAAGTTCTAATATACTTCCATCATTGAGATCTCGAAACTCGAAATTCACCAAATCTCTTGATATCACTCTTAATGCAAAACATTCTGTTATTCCTTTTAATTATTCCAAATCCCCTGATTGGATTTGTAATAATCCCCTATTCCAAATCCGCTAACCAAAACCAAAAACCGAAGGTCAAAAACCCGTGATAATCGAAAATCGCTAGTAACTTCTTAAGAACCACCCTATTTAAAAATAAATTTTAGTTGGAACTCGGTCAACCTGACAATCTGTTATGTGCCTAAATTAGGAAACCAGGCGAGTAACTAGATTATTAATTATACACTTATTTTAGATAAAAAATAATCCAAAAAGTGATTACGCCAAAGATTGTAGCAAATATGAAGATAATGATGAATTTGGAAAACATGGAATTGAATTTAGAGTTTATGCAACAAGAATTGGATTTGAGAGATTAAAAGAAGAGTATTGGATTAAGTTTGCTGTTAACGTTGTTGTTGGTTTTTCATTTTCAGAGAAAATGTAAATTATTTAAGAAAATGTAAATAGTTTAATACTTTAAGTATTTAAATAATATATCTCACAAAGTTAGTCATAGTATAATCTTAAACCTACATACATATTCCTATCATGTATTTTTAGAATTGAGTTTGACAAAACATTTAAATTAACTGGAAAAATTGGAACTAAATACAGTGTAGAACCCTATCTTGACTCATTAATTGATGAAGATTATATTAAATTATTTTCAATACAATTGGGAAATAATGGAACGAATTTTGCAATTCTGACTGATGAAATAAATGGAAATGTTTATGATTATGGAAGTTTTGTTATTGCAAATCTCGAGCACAAAAGCATTCAGGAAATTGTGGAAGAAGTAAATTATTTATGGTTCACTACAGTAATACATAGGCAAATGTTTAGTCAAAGGCACGTTACGAATCTGTAACTCCCTAGCTCTATTTAATCAAAATATAAAATTCTTATAACATAAGGGTGGTGCAATTGCAATGATAGGACCTGACGTGAATTTGGAAGGAAAACTAATGTTGGCCACAAACCTTGAATTTTTATATGTATCAGAACATGCATGCACTGGTACTGTCGACTTAAAGCTAAATAATGAGATAATTGAGAAGGAACTTAGCTGTGTAAGTTATTAAAGATGTAATTTCCCTGTAAATCATTGCATATAGAAGATAGTATGAAATGAAATTGAAAATTCAAATTTCTGTAAGCCAAACACCTCTCTGAGAATTTTTGTTACTTTAATAGAATTATTGAATTCTTTCATATGTCACGTAATTGTAAATTTCATCAATTATCTTGATCGGTCTTAACAAAACATCAGAGTTGATAATTGTTTAATTATTTTTAGTATAGACGTCCATCAAATCAATGTGATCAATATGGACTAGAGGAATATAACAAACTTAAAAAATCATTCAATGAATATAAGGAACTAATTGAAAAGTGCCCTTGTGGTAGAGAACCTCGTCCACCATCCATAGTTAACATAAATAAATTAAAAACGTTGATATAAAATTTCAGACTGATGACCGATTAATTGTACCTCCTGCTAGAGATAAACGAAATATAAGAAATGATTCTTTATTAGGAACTCGTGATGCTGATGGATTAGTTCACGGCTGTGAAGATGCCATCTTTATTGGTTTTGGTGATATTCAGTTCAGTCCAGGGTATCTAGCACATCTGATGGATACTAGGCGTGAATGTAAATTTAACTAATTTGGGGCTTTTCTTAACCCGTTCATTTACGAATTAAAAACAGTAAAAATATAATGAGTAGTGTCCATCTACATATATGGAAATCCATATTTTTTCCTAAATTCCTATGATTTTGAAATGTACGAAAAACATGTTTTTGGCTTGTTTTAAGGGTTCTAGAATGGTCTTTAAAATCCATATTTTCCATATTTTTTCATATTTAGCCTTTATATCCATATTTTATATCAATATTTTTCCTTTTTTGAATATTTTGGTTCATATTTGGTCATTTTTTGGTAAATTTTCGTAAAAATTGGTGAAAATTTTAAAAATTGGCGAAATTTTTAAGATTTTTAAAATATCTTTTCATTATATTTTGATCGATATTTCGGGATTTTATATCCATATTTAGTGTTTATTTTCATATTTATATCCATATTTTTCGATTTTATATCCATATAAATGGATACCCTACTAATGAGTATAAACATTTTAGGTATATATTTAAACTTACCAATTCTAAACTACATATGATTAGAGTCCTACATTACTTAAATTTTCGTTTAATATGTATTAAAGGTTGTTAATGAACTTGCTAGATGATAATCCCGTCGAAAGCGACAACTTCGATATACACTAAGATTTTCAAATAATTATTATCTAAATCTAAACGTCACTGTGTAACAATTCAACCTAAAAATATTAAGAACTTAGAGTATTGGATCTTACTGCCAAACTTCAAAATTATCAAAAAAGCTCATTTTTTCTTTTTTAAAGAATTTTATCAAAAAATTTTTAAGTAATTTTCTCATTAATAATTATTTCTTCCAAGTAGTTTTGAAAATAGAATATGTATTTTTCTCAAAACATCATTAATCTCTCATTTTAAATTTATTCACGAACATTCTCTCTACAAATACCTAAATACATTATTTCTGTTGTTTCTCCACGTTTTTTAAATTATTCGTAAATTGAATAAAATTTATCTTAGTTAATTTACTTTTGTACTAAATGATTAATGAAATTTACTTTTTTAAAGGAATTTTGGCATTTTGGCTAGCTGAAAATTCAAAAATTGAGAACTTTATTTCCTAAAATCGAGTGTTGAGTGAAGTTGTGGGAGTTTATGCATTTGAGGTTTGCATTTGAATAAAAAAATTTTCTGGTTCCGTCCATCCCAGATATACAACTTTTAAATTAAAAATACTTTACTGAACATTTTTAGAACATTCTAAACATAACTTTAAATTAAATACCTAATATTTAAATAATCAAAAAAGAAATTAATTTAAATCCAAATATTTGAGAAAATATTTATTTTTATTTTAAATTTTATTATTTTATAAAATTTTATAAATTTTATAAATATGTATTTTTAATTACCCCTCAAAACATTTTTTAAATTTAAAATTTTCCCTCAACAAATAAATTAATCCTTTTCCCCTCTTTTTTCTAAATAGACGAATACAAATACTTTCTCTGAGCAATAAATTCTTCAATATACATATAAATAAGTATATTAATTTTTTTATTTATTTCCCTTTTATTTTTATTTATTTCCCTTTTTTTTTATCCTTTTTATTTTTAAAGAAAAATTAATTTAATTCTTTATAAATTTAACTTTCAATTATTTTTCCAAAATTCCATAAACAATGTGTTTTTCAATTTTTGTTTTAGAATGCCTTTATTAAATTAAATTTAAATTAAAATTTCAGTATATTTATTTACGAAAATATTAGTGATGTTCGAGACTCTCGGTCTCGGTTCCCGAGTCGGGAAATTTCCCGGGTTTTTTGACCTCTCGGTCTCGGTCTCGGTCTCGGTGTTTTGGGGTCACTTTAGTACGTGGGTGCAGGCTTTAATTTACAAATGTTATACCATTCGAAAGAGCTAGACGAGCTGAGTCAAATGCCACCAAAATTAGCTCTAGGAAAAATTTTTGAACCGAGATACAGCGCCCTAAAGTTCGAAAAACCATAGGGGGGACCAAGCACTTTTTTGGGGTGAAAAATTCGAAAATGCAAATGATACCTCATTCGAAAGAGCTCCTCGAGCTGAGTCGAATAACACCAAAATCAACGAAATCCGACTTGATTAGACAAAGTTATGATCTTTTATTTTAGCTCCTTACCTATGGCATCTGTGGAGATTTTTGCTGCTACGGAGGCCCCAAATACGTCCAGAGCAAGGGAGATAGGAATAGGTTTATGTTACGAACCCAGACCCATCGCCCGTAGACTCCCCGCGAGGCGCGTGCCGCAAAACCCCGCGCGAAGCGCGGGGTTTTGCACAAGCGCCTCGCCGACGCTCCATAGGTTTAGGTTTTTTGTTTATTTTTTGTGTCATAACTTTGTCTAATCTTGTCCAATCACGGTGATTTTGGTGTCATTCGACTCAGCTCGTCGAGCTCTTTCGAATGAGGTATTATTTGTATAAAAAATTTTTTATTCCAAAAATCGCCCTTTTGGACCTTCGATTTTTAGGAGTCTATATCTCGGTTCATTCAAGTCGGATTCCGTTGATTTTGGTTTTATTCGACTCAGCTCGACGAGCTCTTTCGAATGAGGTATAATTTGCATTTTCGAATTTTTCACCCCAAAAAAGTGCTTGGTCCCCCCTATGGTTTTTCGATTTTCAATCGCCTGTATCTCGGTTCAAAAATTTTTCCTAGAGCTAATTTTGGTGGCATTCGACTCAGCTCGACTAGCTCTTTCAAATGATATAACATTTGTAATTTAAAGCCTGCACCCACGTACTAAAGTGACCCCAATTTTTTTGTAAATCCCGATCCCGATTTTTCAATCCCGGTCCCGATTCGGGACCGGGATCGGGATCTCCAGTCCAAATCCCGATCCCGATTTCGGCCAATCCCGATCCCGTGTCGGGATCGGGATCACCATTCCGAAATCCCGATCCCGGGTTTTTCTCTAAATCCCGATACCGGCCAACTCTATTCATAGGTACCTTTCCTGATGAGAGTTTGCGATCTAAGCTATCGTAGCTCTGGGTTAGAAGCTGGTAACTTAAACTGGCGACAAACACTAAAATTTATATTAACAGTCCCGTCTACACTGATCAGGAGAAAACTAGTAAGTATTTAAATTTAAAGTCTTAAAAACGAAAAATTAGGGTATATGATAATGCCTGCATCAACAATAACTAAACCTTTTGAGAAATCTATTTTCAATTTTGTTAAAAAAATCCGTCTCGAACCTCGTTATCAAACCACTTTCCTTATTATCTCAGCAGAATTTAGTTCCGAGCCAGATCTTTTTGTGATTCGAGGACTCCACCCCAGAATATCGACACCCTAAATGTCGCATCCAAAATGACGATTACCCAGAATATCGAAAAAAATTTTAATTTCATAATTATTTATTCCAAGGACGGGGAAGTCTGTTTTAACATAGGGGAATTGTTCCAATCAGGGATGAGCGCAAGAGACAATCTCAAAAAACGCAAAACGCAACGCAAGGCCAAAATTTAACGCAAATAACGCAAAACGCAAGAACGAAAAATTGGGAAAAAAAATTTTTTATCAAGTATTAGCCATTTTTTCAGTTAAAAATCGAAGTATTACTATAAGTCGGGGAGTCCTACTCGATTTTATGATACATGTAAGTTGAATGGGTAATGATTTGGAGTAATATAGGGGATATAAGGGATTATGAATGATATCAGAGGATTTACGGGATCAAATGGTTTAACGAAGTAGCTGGTTATTACGGATGTAATTTGGAGGGATCAAGGAGATTTGAAAAAATCCATGTGATTACCGACGGATGTCGGTTAAGTTGGGGATATATCGAAGGATAAGGGGATATATGTAGTTATGAATTGATGCAAGGGAATCAGGGGATTTGGAGAGATAACGTGAGATCTGAGTTTCAGATACTGAACCAATATTTTTTTGAGCTGAACCATGATGGAAACATGGTAATGGGGTCACTTTAGTACGTGGGTGCAGGCTTTAATTTACAAATGTTATACCATTCGAAAGAGCTAGACGAGCTGAGTCAAATGCCACCAAAATTAGCTCTAGGAAAAATTTTTGAACCGAGATACAGCGCCCTAAAGTTCGAAAAACCATAGGGGGGACCAAGCACTTTTTTGGGGTGAAAAATTCGAAAATGCAAATGATACCTCATTCGAAAGAGCTCCTCGAGCTGAGTCGAATAACACCAAAATCAACGAAATCCGACTTGATTAGACAAAGTTATGATCTTTTATTTTAGCTCCTTACCTATGGCATCTGTGGAGATTTTTGCTGCTACGGAGGCCCCAAATACGTCCAGAGCAAGGGAGATAGGAATAGGTTTATGTTACGAACCCAGACCCATCGCCCGTAGACTCCCCGCGAGGCGCGTGCCGCAAAACCCCGCGCGAAGCGCGGGGTTTTGCACAAGCGCCTCGCCGACGCTCCATAGGTTTAGGTTTTTTGTTTATTTTTTGTGTCATAACTTTGTCTAATCTTGTCCAATCACGGTGATTTTGGTGTCATTCGACTCAGCTCGTCGAGCTCTTTCGAATGAGGTATTATTTGTATAAAAAATTTTTTATTCCAAAAATCGCCCTTTTGGACCTTCGATTTTTAGGAGTCTATATCTCGGTTCATTCAAGTCGGATTCCGTTGATTTTGGTTTTATTCGACTCAGCTCGACGAGCTCTTTCGAATGAGGTATAATTTGCATTTTCGAATTTTTCACCCCAAAAAAGTGCTTGGTCCCCCCTATGGTTTTTCGATTTTCAATCGCCTGTATCTCGGTTCAAAAATTTTTCCTAGAGCTAATTTTGGTGGCATTCGACTCAGCTCGACTAGCTCTTTCAAATGATATAACATTTGTAATTTAAAGCCTGCACCCACGTACTAAAGTGACCCCAATTTTTTTGTAAATCCCGATCCCGATTTTTCAATCCCGGTCCCGATTCGGGACCGGGATCGGGATCTCCAGTCCAAATCCCGATCCCGATTTCGGCCAATCCCGATCCCGTGTCGGGATCGGGATCACCATTCCGAAATCCCGATCCCGGGTTTTTCTCTAAATCCCGATACCGGCCAACTCTATTCATAGGTACCTTTCCTGATGAGAGTTTGCGATCTAAGCTATCGTAGCTCTGGGTTAGAAGCTGGTAACTTAAACTGGCGACAAACACTAAAATTTATATTAACAGTCCCGTCTACACTGATCAGGAGAAAACTAGTAAGTATTTAAATTTAAAGTCTTAAAAACGAAAAATTAGGGTATATGATAATGCCTGCATCAACAATAACTAAACCTTTTGAGAAATCTATTTTCAATTTTGTTAAAAAAATCCGTCTCGAACCTCGTTATCAAACCACTTTCCTTATTATCTCAGCAGAATTTAGTTCCGAGCCAGATCTTTTTGTGATTCGAGGACTCCACCCCAGAATATCGACACCCTAAATGTCGCATCCAAAATGACGATTACCCAGAATATCGAAAAAAATTTTAATTTCATAATTATTTATTCCAAGGACGGGGAAGTCTGTTTTAACATAGGGGAATTGTTCCAATCAGGGATGAGCGCAAGAGACAATCTCAAAAAACGCAAAACGCAACGCAAGGCCAAAATTTAACGCAAATAACGCAAAACGCAAGAACGAAAAATTGGGAAAAAAAATTTTTTATCAAGTATTAGCCATTTTTTCAGTTAAAAATCGAAGTATTACTATAAGTCGGGGAGTCCTACTCGATTTTATGATACATGTAAGTTGAATGGGTAATGATTTGGAGTAATATAGGGGATATAAGGGATTATGAATGATATCAGAGGATTTACGGGATCAAATGGTTTAACGAAGTAGCTGGTTATTACGGATGTAATTTGGAGGGATCAAGGAGATTTGAAAAAATCCATGTGATTACCGACGGATGTCGGTTAAGTTGGGGATATATCGAAGGATAAGGGGATATATGTAGTTATGAATTGATGCAAGGGAATCAGGGGATTTGGAGAGATAACGTGAGATCTGAGTTTCAGATACTGAACCAATATTTTTTTGAGCTGAACCATGATGGAAACATGGTAATGGGGTCACTTTAGTACGTGGGTGCAGGCTTTAATTTACAAATGTTATACCATTCGAAAGAGCTAGACGAGCTGAGTCAAATGCCACCAAAATTAGCTCTAGGAAAAATTTTTGAACCGAGATACAGCGCCCTAAAGTTCGAAAAACCATAGGGGGGACCAAGCACTTTTTTGGGGTGAAAAATTCGAAAATGCAAATGATACCTCATTCGAAAGAGCTCCTCGAGCTGAGTCGAATAACACCAAAATCAACGAAATCCGACTTGATTAGACAAAGTTATGATCTTTTATTTTAGCTCCTTACCTATGGCATCTGTGGAGATTTTTGCTGCTACGGAGGCCCCAAATACGTCCAGAGCAAGGGAGATAGGAATAGGTTTATGTTACGAACCCAGACCCATCGCCCGTAGACTCCCCGCGAGGCGCGTGCCGCAAAACCCCGCGCGAAGCGCGGGGTTTTGCACAAGCGCCTCGCCGACGCTCCATAGGTTTAGGTTTTTTGTTTATTTTTTGTGTCATAACTTTGTCTAATCTTGTCCAATCACGGTGATTTTGGTGTCATTCGACTCAGCTCGTCGAGCTCTTTCGAATGAGGTATTATTTGTATAAAAAATTTTTTATTCCAAAAATCGCCCTTTTGGACCTTCGATTTTTAGGAGTCTATATCTCGGTTCATTCAAGTCGGATTCCGTTGATTTTGGTTTTATTCGACTCAGCTCGACGAGCTCTTTCGAATGAGGTATAATTTGCATTTTCGAATTTTTCACCCCAAAAAAGTGCTTGGTCCCCCCTATGGTTTTTCGATTTTCAATCGCCTGTATCTCGGTTCAAAAATTTTTCCTAGAGCTAATTTTGGTGGCATTCGACTCAGCTCGACTAGCTCTTTCAAATGATATAACATTTGTAATTTAAAGCCTGCACCCACGTACTAAAGTGACCCCAATTTTTTTGTAAATCCCGATCCCGATTTTTCAATCCCGGTCCCGATTCGGGACCGGGATCGGGATCTCCAGTCCAAATCCCGATCCCGATTTCGGCCAATCCCGATCCCGTGTCGGGATCGGGATCACCATTCCGAAATCCCGATCCCGGGTTTTTCTCTAAATCCCGATACCGGCCAACTCTATTCATAGGTACCTTTCCTGATGAGAGTTTGCGATCTAAGCTATCGTAGCTCTGGGTTAGAAGCTGGTAACTTAAACTGGCGACAAACACTAAAATTTATATTAACAGTCCCGTCTACACTGATCAGGAGAAAACTAGTAAGTATTTAAATTTAAAGTCTTAAAAACGAAAAATTAGGGTATATGATAATGCCTGCATCAACAATAACTAAACCTTTTGAGAAATCTATTTTCAATTTTGTTAAAAAAATCCGTCTCGAACCTCGTTATCAAACCACTTTCCTTATTATCTCAGCAGAATTTAGTTCCGAGCCAGATCTTTTTGTGATTCGAGGACTCCACCCCAGAATATCGACACCCTAAATGTCGCATCCAAAATGACGATTACCCAGAATATCGAAAAAAATTTTAATTTCATAATTATTTATTCCAAGGACGGGGAAGTCTGTTTTAACATAGGGGAATTGTTCCAATCAGGGATGAGCGCAAGAGACAATCTCAAAAAACGCAAAACGCAACGCAAGGCCAAAATTTAACGCAAATAACGCAAAACGCAAGAACGAAAAATTGGGAAAAAAAATTTTTTATCAAGTATTAGCCATTTTTTCAGTTAAAAATCGAAGTATTACTATAAGTCGGGGAGTCCTACTCGATTTTATGATACATGTAAGTTGAATGGGTAATGATTTGGAGTAATATAGGGGATATAAGGGATTATGAATGATATCAGAGGATTTACGGGATCAAATGGTTTAACGAAGTAGCTGGTTATTACGGATGTAATTTGGAGGGATCAAGGAGATTTGAAAAAATCCATGTGATTACCGACGGATGTCGGTTAAGTTGGGGATATATCGAAGGATAAGGGGATATATGTAGTTATGAATTGATGCAAGGGAATCAGGGGATTTGGAGAGATAACGTGAGATCTGAGTTTCAGATACTGAACCAATATTTTTTTGAGCTGAACCATGATGGAAACATGGTAATGGGGTCACTTTAGTACGTGGGTGCAGGCTTTAATTTACAAATGTTATACCATTCGAAAGAGCTAGACGAGCTGAGTCAAATGCCACCAAAATTAGCTCTAGGAAAAATTTTTGAACCGAGATACAGCGCCCTAAAGTTCGAAAAACCATAGGGGGGACCAAGCACTTTTTTGGGGTGAAAAATTCGAAAATGCAAATTATACCTCATTCGAAAGAGCTCGTCGAGCTGAGTCGAATGACACCAAAATCAACGAAATCCGACTTGATTGGACCGAGATCTAGACCCCTAAAAACCGAAGATCCAAAGGGGCGATTTTTTGAATAAAAAATTTTTTATACAAATAATAGCTCATTCGAAAGAGCTCGACGAGCTGAATCGAATGACACCAAAATCACCGTGATTGAACAAGATTAGACAAAGTTATAACACAAAAAACCTAAACCTATGGAGCGTCGGCGAGGCGCTTGTGCAAAACCCCGCGCTTCGCGCGGGGTTTTGCGGCACGCGCCTCGCGGGGAGTCTACGGGCGATGGGTCTGGGCTCGTAACATAAACCTATTCCTATCTCCCTTGCTCTGGATGTATTTGGGGCCTCCGTAGCAGCAAAAATCTCCACAGATGCCATAGGTAAGGAGCTAAAATAAAAGATCATAACTTTGTCCAATCAAGTCGGATTTCGTTGTTTTTGGTGTCATTCGACTCAGCTCGACGAGCTCTTTCGAACGAGCTATTATTTGCATATTCGAATTTTTCAGCCCAAAAAAGTGCTTGGTCCCCTCTATGATTTTTCGATTTTCAATCGCCTGTATCTCGGTTCAAAAATTTTTCCTAGAGCTAATTTTGGTGGCATTCGACTCAGCTCGGCTAGCTCTTTCGAATGGTATAACATTTGTAAATTAAAGCCTGCACCCACGTACTAAAGTACAGCCAAAAAATTTTTTTATTTTTATTTTCTTCACATACGACTCAATATAATTCTAAAATTTCCACTGCGGTGCTGAAATATTGAGTTAAGTCTCACAGACGCATGATTTACTTTCCGGTTCAGGGTATTAAGGGGGGATAAGGTAATGGAGGGGGGGGGGAGGAGGATAAATGGGATTGGGCTTTTGATTTTTAAAAAATTTGCACCTTTTGAAAAGTTTGGCACCTTGGCCTTCCAAATTTTGAAAAATTTTGAAGGCCAAGTTGCCAGATTTCCTCCCTTTTAAGTGCCGCAGGCAATGATTTTTAATCTTGGAAGGCCAAGGGCATTTAAGTCTAAACGTTCAAGTCGGGATTCGAAAAACCCGGGATAATCCCGCCCGATCCCGACCGGGATCCCGATCCCGGCCAACTCTACCTATGACATTTAGGTTTAAAGAAACAGAATTCGAAAAATAATCTCACTCAATTAAAAATACTAATTTGTAAGTTTCACATGTATGTAATCACAACACTTACCTCAACCTAGCATTTTCTAAGGAGCCCAATTCACAATATTCCATAACGATGTGATGCTGAAAAGAAATAGCACACGTTTTTCTTTCGTTCTCTCCCCATATTTTGACCCCATCCAATTATTCTCTCCCCTCATTTAATGTAAACCCCATTTTCCCTCTTAAATGTTCGTTCGTTCGTTCATTCAGTTTTATGTTTATTTTAAAAAGGAAAAGTAAAAGGATATTTTATATTTCTGTATTTGTTTATTAAATTGATTAAAAAGGAAGAGAGAGTTCTTAATTTTCTTATTACTTGGCGCTCCTGAGGCAGAGGTTGTTCTTTGTGGGAAAAGTAGAGAATTTATTTACGAATTGACTTTTATTTTTTTGTTCTTCAATTGGCCCTCGGTGGACCAAGTTTATTTGGATTATTTGGCAACACGGGTCTTTGGATAGACCAACAACAAAATTTGTTTGAAAGTTATTCCTCGGTGGGATAGTTTTCGGATTGACAACTTTTTTTGAGATTTTTAAAAAAAAATCTTATTCAGTTTTCCCTCGGTGGGTTGATTGAATTCTCATCGCTTCAAATTTTAGCCCCGGTGGATAAAATTTGAATTTGGTTTGGCTCAACAAAAAAAAAATGCATTCTTCTCAACAAAATATGAATCAATATTTCCTTCATCAACCTTTCACAGCCTACAACCCTATGATGAATTTTCCCACGAATAACCAGCAACTAGGGCAAATTCAAAATTATGGCGTCCCAAATCTCTTCTTTGGTTACCCTAATGCCTTTTCTCAGCAAATAATGTACCCCAATCAATTCATTCCATCACAATCAGTTCAACAAAATTACCAAAATGCTAATTTAATTTCTGAAAATTCGTCTCTAGCTAACATCGAAAAATTACTTTTAGAAACCATTCCCGATTTAAACGGAACTGAGAACAATTTTGAAATTAAAAAATTTTTCAAAAAATTCGATGCACATTTAGAAGACTGGCCAGAGAAAAAGAAGATTTTTACTCTAAAATCCAAGTTGAATGGTAAGGCAAAAAGTTGCTTCATTCTTGCAATCAAAGCCAAACGCTACAACTATAAATCGATTAAGAATTTCATCCTTTGTCAACTCCTTCCATCTGAGTACAAAGTCGAGGAGACAATCGATTTAGCTAAAAAGCGAACCAATTCCCCTCAACAAAAGAAAAATTTGAAAGGTCATGAGAATAATTCGAAACCTCAGAAAATTCCCACTCCATCTTTCAAAAATAAGGTCAACATTCAATTTGAAAAAGAAGAATTCTCTAAAGAAATTTTGGAATTTTTTGAAATGCCAATCAATCAAGATTCGGCCAAAAACGAAAACAAATTGGAAAATTTAGAAGGAAAATTTTTAGAAAATTTGGAACCAATTATTGAAAAGGATTTAAATTTTGAAAAAGATGTAAAGGTCGAATCATTTGAAGATTTTGGAAAAGAACAATTTTGTGAATTGGATGTGGAACTTAACTGCTCCTTTGATGGAAAACAGGAGTTGGCGTCTGTTGAAATTCCTATTCCAACTGAAATCCATGTTTTTCAAGAAATTGTTAGATTGGATATTCCTGTTTCTCGTGAGGAAAATAAACAAGTTGAAATTGTATATTCTGAAAGTGAAGAATGTTTTGAGTTGGAAAAAGTGGTTGAAGAATTTGTTGATTTGAAAGAAAGAATAGGTGAAGTTTGTGATGATTTGAAAGAATTTGGAAAGGAAGAATCTGATTTGAATGAAAAAGGAAGTGATTTATGTGTTGATTTGAAAGAATTAGGTGAAGAGCGTTATGATTTGAAAGAAATTTTGGAAGAAAAAGATGGTGAACAAGAAATTTTGGAATTTAAATTGGATGTGTTTGAAAAGGATCCTGCAAAGGAAATCCTTCCAACACGAGACAAATTGAACATTTTGGAAGAAATTAAGAAAAAGAGAAATGTTTTAAGGTCAAAGATGAAGGAAGCTAAAATTATGAGAATGTTAAGATTTGAAATTCCAAGGAATGATTTTGGAAAGGATTTTGAATGTGGATTTTTGAAAAGAAAAATCACGGGACGATTTTTTCTCGGAGTTCGGAGGTGTTTGAACTTTGAAAAACTGGTCACGATGATCAGAGTCCCTCAACTTTCTGAGAATTTTAAGGAAACAGACCGTCAAATGCATGATTTAAAGCCAATGAAAGTCTTGAAATTTGTCTCGGGGACAAATCAAGATGTAATTCAATTATCAAGTGGTGTTGAAATTGAAAAAGACTGGAAGAAAAGGAAAAGAAAGGAAGAAAAAGGACTGGTAGAATCGGTTTCGGTGACCGAATGTCTCACCATTGGAGTCCTATTGGAAACTTTTCATCGAAGATCGGGTTTAGTAAATCGAGTCGGGATTCGAAAAACCCGGGATAATCCCGCCCGATCCCGACCGGGATCCCGATCCCGGCCAACTCTACCTATGACATTTAGGTTTAAAGAAACAGAATTCGAAAAATAATCTCACTCAATTAAAAATACTAATTTGTAAGTTTCACATGTATGTAATCACAACACTTACCTCAACCTAGCATTTTCTAAGGAGCCCAATTCACAATATTCCATAACGATACATTTCACACCATTACGACTTTCAAAAAAATTATAAAATTGGACAAAATATTTCCTAAATTCGGGACCATTTAAACAGCTCATAGTCTTTGCTTCCAATGATGCTTGTTCATTCTTAAAGTTTTTTTAATATTTAACTATTTTTTCTAAAAGTAGAACGGGTAGAGGTCGTTTCGGTTAAGTTAAATTTTGGACCGCAACTATTTTTAATTCCTTCATTTAAATAATCAATCAAATTAGCAATAAGCTCTGAATTGCGGATTATTATAATATTTCTAACACGAGTGATTTGAACAGATCATGTTATTATTTCAAAGTCGCCCCCACTTCTTTTTTACTGACCATATTGAGATTTTTCTTGATTTATTATATGTCATTCGAAAGAGCTCTTCGATCTGGGTCGAATAATATCAAGATCGAAAGCTCTAGGTGTTTACTCAACACCACCCCAGTGAAATATGTAAACGAATAATAATAATAATAAGTTCTAGAATTTTTTTATTAGAATTTTAACTAAAAATTTTCAGTGACGAAAAATCGATAGTTCTAGGGGGTAGCTCTATAGGGTTTTTAAAAATTTATTTTTTTGTAAATTTATTTTTTTAAATTTATTTTTTACCGTAATTCTTTTTATGGCCAATAATTGACCTTTACTATTTTTGCATTTATAAACGGCTCCAAAACCTCCTCTTCCAAGTAATGATTGATATGTATATTCTTCAGTAATTATCTTTTTAAGAATATTTTTAAATTATGTAAATTAGTTAGACTTACATCAGGTTTAGGAAGAATTGACATTTCTATTTTAAACGAAGAAAATTTTTAATAAATTATTGAAATTATTATAAATTTAATAAACAAGATAGTCTAAATCGTTTCTACTTTGAATGAATTGTTAATCTATTTTGATTCTTAATATTATTTATTTACATATTTAAAAAATTTTAAATAAAGAAATTAAAGGAAGAAATATAATAGTGGAATTAGGAAAAAACTAAAAAATAAAACATTGATAAAAAATACAAATAATTGAAATTAATATAAAATTGGATATAATGTTTATTCAAAAATTAAATTTTCATTCAACCACAAAAGGTGATAGTAAAATAATTAATGTTGTTTTGAGGGAATATACTAGTAATTTATATTAAGGTAGAAACTACATATAATCCCTTACCTTAATAACTACATATAATCCCTTACATCTCAGTAGATGTTCAGAAAACTAAACTTAAGTCTCGATGTTTTTATTCGATTGTTCCCCCAACATATCTAATTTTAACGCCAGGAGTCTTGAGAATTAAAATCTTCTCCACCTTTTTGAGAAGTTGACAAAACAGACTTGAAAGAATTTTTTAATTAAATAAAATTTACATTAAAATAACTCCATTTTGTTCCAAATTATCTATTACTTGTTTATCTGATAAAGCTTCTTCATTACTTGAATTAGTTCTACTATAATCATTTAAGCTTGTATTTGAAGTTAATTCAGAACGACCATTATATGACATCTTTAGAATGAAAAACCTAAAAACTAATAGAAGGAAAAACAAAAAGGTAATATTTGCACACGTATGGAATTTAGGGATTACTTTTGGTCAACATGCGTTGATTTGAGGATCTTTTCCAAAAAACTCAACCTAGTTCAAGTTAAGGTGGATAACTTGGGTAAAAATCAAAAAAAAAATTTTAGGACATTAAATGAGAATAGATAATTCTTACAAAGGCAAAATATTTTTTACTGCTCCCATTTGTGACCTTTCCTCCTCTACTTATGCTTGAAGTAAATATATTTAAAATATATTTATATTTTTTATTTCCGCTTTTTTACCTAAAGCATATATTTAAAAATAGAGTGTTTTATTAAACAAAGATAATTTGACCTATATATTAATGATATAATGTTTGGAACTTTGAACTTTATAGTAAAACTATAGACAAATGTCATGATGAAAAATAATAGTAATTATTTAAGTCACAAAGGGAGGAAAGAAAAAAATTTGAAAAAATTTTTTCTCCGGTTGCTGTTTTCCCTGCCGATATTTGAAAAATAAATAATTATGTGGTCAAGCTTGAATATTTCAATGAAGAATTTTGCTTTCTTTAAAGCAAATTTTATTAAAAACTGTTCAATTATTTGTATTTTTTCTTAGTATTGTTTATTATTTAGTCTTTTCCAAATCCACTCTATTATTTTTTTATCTTTGGAATATTTCTAAATTAATTTTTAGAATCTAAAAATGGTTTATTACAAATTTGGTCGCTGTACTGTTTGTCAATTTCGTTTACGTCCTGACAATGTTTATACTTTAAAAAATTGTAATCATACATTCCATCACGAATGTGTTACTCGTTGGATTACTGAAGGGGTTAAGGAAATTTATTTTTATCAAATTCTATTTTTAAAATTTTTAGTCAAAAGATTGTCCTCGTTGCCGCGTTCCTGCTATTTTAACTGATATTAAACAACTTTTTGTCGAAGAAGCGGGTGATAGTTCTGACGATTCTGGTGATGAGTTTACTCAAAGTTCATGTAATATTACGACAAAAAATCCAAGTGTAAGTTAATGTTAAAATTGAGGGAAAAGTGCCGAAATTCCTTAAATTTCGGCATCTTCTCAAAATTATTCCCAGTAATTTTTGGCTATTAAAATTAAATTTTTTAATTTGGAAAAATGTCAAAAGTGAAATTCGAAACTTTTTTGCCATTATGGGAATTCTCTTATTAGTTTATAGACAATACAATTGAAATATTTACAATTTTTTATAATTTTATGAGTTGTAATAAATTTTAAATTAAGCATTTAATTAAGACCAATCATTCAAAATCAAAAAATTGTTCACAGCCTTCAATGCAAAAGAATGAAATCAATGTTATTATTAATGATTTGAAACCCCATAAAATTAATGTTCCAAAACCTGAGGTGAAAGTTTTATTAATAAAATTGTGGAGCATTTCCTCTAAAATAACAAAAAAATCATAGTAGTTGTTTTAATTTCACTTTTTGAGTTCTTTCAATTGTAATTTTTCTTGAATCTTGGTTGATTCATAGAGTTAGTCAAAAAGAATACCTATAATCCTTTTTGATACTTGCCTCATGAAAAACTTTCTTTTGAAATAATTTTAAAGAAAATGATTTAATTTTTAAAATTTTATTTAATAAAGGTAAATGATTTGACCGAAAAAAAGTTAGCTGATTTATCTAATTTCAATAATTTAAATTCTGTGGTTAGTTTATTGAATAATATGGTGTTTGTTAGAATTAAAAACAAATGGAAAGAAATTGATGGTGTATGGACTAACTGTTGTTCAAATAAATGTATAAATACAGACAAACCTACTGGTAATTGTATTACAGGAAATGGATTTGGAAATATAATTAATGATGAAAATATTAAATATGTGATAGGGAAGGGAGGTTAATTATTTTTAATTTTTTATTTTTAAGAATGGAGGTTAATTATTGAGGTTAATTATTATTATATTTAGGTAATTTTAAAGTTGTTCTTGTCTATGCAGAAAATCCATTCAAAAAGCCACAAAATTCATTTAATTATTCTTTATATTATTTTGAAATTGAATGTAAATTTGAAAAAGAATTAAATGGTAGCGAATCACATATGAGTTTTGGTCTTAAAAATTGTAGTACAAACAATGATATTTACTATTATGCAAAATTTGGTGAAATATTTAACGAGGAAGGGGAAGTATTTCATGTTTCATCATTTTCTTGGAATAACAACGATATTTTTGGTTGTGGATTAGTTTATCCCCCAACAAATATGACGAATGAATTTCCTTATGTTTTCTTTACTCATAATGGAAAACAAATTGGTAATTAAATAAAATAATCATACAAAAATTTTTTAAAGGTAAAGGTTTATTATTAAATGACAATTTCGATTCATATAAGCCAGGTGTTGCTATCCAATGTTGTTCTGTTAAAGCTAATTTTGGAAATGATTTGAAGTCAAAACCATTTAAATATGACGTCTCAAATCATTTAATACTTAAAGAATTTTATTGACATTTTTCTGATTAATTTTGTTTTTTTATCAATTTAAATTATCAATTTTATAAAAATTTTTTAATTTGTAAAATAAAAATTTATTCTTCGTTCATTTAAATCAGATTACAGTCAGCCTATATATCGCTACACCCCTTTTAACGCCTCTACTTTTAAATAAAACAACCATTTATATTTTCCTTTTATATTTTTAAAAATAAATTTAAATTCTCTCCATAAAATTTAAATTTTGCTTAAGAAAAATTAATTTAATTTTTTTATAAATTAAACTTTTACTTATTTTAACAAAATTCGATAAAACAATAATTCGTACATGTTTTTAATTTTTGTTTTAGAATGACTTTTTTTAAATTTATTTTTAAATTAAAAAGAAATTATCAATTTAATTAAGGATATATTTTAACGAATCCTAATTAGTTTATTTAAAAATTATTTAAAAATCTGGCTAATTTATCAAGTTTTTCCTTAAATCATCGAAAGACTTAAAATATATTTTTAAACTTTATTATCCCCGTTTTTATTTCCTCCAAATTTTTTTTTCAAAACTTCTTTAATGCAGAATTTTTAGTGATTTTGTATTAGGGTTTTTTGTATTGTCTTTAAAATTTTATCAATTTCCCTAATTTCTCGCTTCTAAAATTTACTCAATTAATTCCTTATCAAAAAATATTTCTTTCAAAAACATGTCGTTAGTTGAGAATAATAAAGGGGGAATTACAAAACTTTAAAAAAGTTTAAATTTCTTTTACTATTTTTTCTTTTTTAGAATCATCACTTACTAGAATTTAAAAATTCAAATTGTCAACAAATTTTTAATTTCTTTTATAAAACAAAAAGTAAAATGTAATAATAATTGTGTTTAAAAACAATTCTTTAAGAATATTGTCGTTGAGTATTTAAAAAATCGGCGAATAATAAAAAATTTGTGGTCTAAAAAGTATAATTTTTAGTCTTGTCACTTATAATATGTATTTACCTAAATTGTGTTTGTTTTTACACAAAAATGAATAAAAAATAATTATATTTTTAGACCACATTTAAATTTATAAAATTCAAAAAATAATTTAATTTAAGTCAATTTCCATTTTTTATATTTACTTTGAAATCATTAATTTTCTAAATTTTCAACAATAGTTTCCAAAAATCGAGGAAAAAGTTTTGGATAATTATTTTTAATTTCTTCCCATTCTTTGCTCTTTAAAAAGCTTTTACCATTAACACTAATATAATATGTACATGCCTGTAAATAAGGTATATTAGAATTAGGTTAAAGTAATTAGAAATTACCTTCTCCAAAATTGAAGCACCATATAAGTCAATAATACCACAATATTTAACAATGTTTTCATTATCTAAAAAATACTTGGGATACTTTAAATTTTCCGTTAAATTTTTTACTAATATTGTAAGACATAAAACGTTCACATAAACACTTTAACATTTCTACTTGATATTTATGTGCAATAGCAAAAATATCATCAGAAAGAATTTTCATTTTTTCTTAAAATTAAAAATAAATTAAGTAAAAAATATTTATTTAAACCATCAGAAACTTTTCCAGTATAGAAAAACTCCAACATTGCACGAACACATTCAGGAGTACTATCAGAAATAACTCTCATCAGGAAAGGTACCTATGAATAGAGTTGGCCGGTATCGGGATTTAGAGAAAAACCCGGGATCGGGATTTCGGAATGGTGATCCCGATCCCGACACGGGATCGGGATTGGCCGAAATCGGGATCGGGATTTGGACTGGAGATCCCGATCCCGGTCCCGAATCGGGACCGGGATTGAAAAATCGGGATCGGGATTTACAAAAAAATTGGGGTCACTTTAGTACGTGGGTGCAGGCTTTAAATTACAAATGTTATATCATTTGAAAGAGCTAGTCGAGCTGAGTCGAATGCCACCAAAATTAGCTCTAGGAAAAATTTTTGAACCGAGATACAGGCGATTGAAAATCGAAAAACCATAGGGGGGACCAAGCACTTTTTTGGGGTGAAAAATTCGAAAATGCAAATTATACCTCATTCGAAAGAGCTCGTCGAGCTGAGTCGAATAAAACCAAAATCAACGGAATCCGACTTGAATGAACCGAGATATAGACTCCTAAAAATCGAAGGTCCAAAAGGGCGATTTTTGGAATAAAAAATTTTTTATACAAATAATACCTCATTCGAAAGAGCTCGACGAGCTGAGTCGAATGACACCAAAATCACCGTGATTGGACAAGATTAGACAAAGTTATGACACAAAAAATAAACAAAAAACCTAAACCTATGGAGCGTCGGCGAGGCGCTTGTGCAAAACCCCGCGCTTCGCGCGGGGTTTTGCGGCACGCGCCTCGCGGGGAGTCTACGGGCGATGGGTCTGGGTTCGTAACATAAACCTATTCCTATCTCCCTTGCTCTGGACGTATTTGGGGCCTCCGTAGCAGCAAAAATCTCCACAGATGCCATAGGTAAGGAGCTAAAATAAAAGATCATAACTTTGTCTAATCAAGTCGGATTTCGTTGATTTTGGTGTTATTCGACTCAGCTCGAGGAGCTCTTTCGAATGAGGTATCATTTGCATTTTCGAATTTTTCACCCCAAAAAAGTGCTTGGTCCCCCCTATGGTTTTTCGAACTTTAGGGCGCTGTATCTCGGTTCAAAAATTTTTCCTAGAGCTAATTTTGGTGGCATTTGACTCAGCTCGTCTAGCTCTTTCGAATGGTATAACATTTGTAAATTAAAGCCTGCACCCACGTACTAAAGTGACCCCATTACCATGTTTCCATCATGGTTCAGCTCAAAAAAATATTGGTTCAGTATCTGAAACTCAGATCTCACGTTATCTCTCCAAATCCCCTGATTCCCTTGCATCAATTCATAACTACATATATCCCCTTATCCTTCGATATATCCCCAACTTAACCGACATCCGTCGGTAATCACATGGATTTTTTCAAATCTCCTTGATCCCTCCAAATTACATCCGTAATAACCAGCTACTTCGTTAAACCATTTGATCCCGTAAATCCTCTGATATCATTCATAATCCCTTATATCCCCTATATTACTCCAAATCATTACCCATTCAACTTACATGTATCATAAAATCGAGTAGGACTCCCCGACTTATAGTAATACTTCGATTTTTAACTGAAAAAATGGCTAATACTTGATAAAAAATTTTTTTTCCCAATTTTTCGTTCTTGCGTTTTGCGTTATTTGCGTTAAATTTTGGCCTTGCGTTGCGTTTTGCGTTTTTTGAGATTGTCTCTTGCGCTCATCCCTGATTGGAACAATTCCCCTATGTTAAAACAGACTTCCCCGTCCTTGGAATAAATAATTATGAAATTAAAATTTTTTTCGATATTCTGGGTAATCGTCATTTTGGATGCGACATTTAGGGTGTCGATATTCTGGGGTGGAGTCCTCGAATCACAAAAAGATCTGGCTCGGAACTAAATTCTGCTGAGATAATAAGGAAAGTGGTTTGATAACGAGGTTCGAGACGGATTTTTTTAACAAAATTGAAAATAGATTTCTCAAAAGGTTTAGTTATTGTTGATGCAGGCATTATCATATACCCTAATTTTTCGTTTTTAAGACTTTAAATTTAAATACTTACTAGTTTTCTCCTGATCAGTGTAGACGGGACTGTTAATATAAATTTTAGTGTTTGTCGCCAGTTTAAGTTACCAGCTTCTAACCCAGAGCTACGATAGCTTAGATCGCAAACTCTCATCAGGAAAGGTACCTATGAATAGAGTTGGCCGGTATCGGGATTTAGAGAAAAACCCGGGATCGGGATTTCGGAATGGTGATCCCGATCCCGACACGGGATCGGGATTGGCCGAAATCGGGATCGGGATTTGGACTGGAGATCCCGATCCCGGTCCCGAATCGGGACCGGGATTGAAAAATCGGGATCGGGATTTACAAAAAAATTGGGGTCACTTTAGTACGTGGGTGCAGGCTTTAAATTACAAATGTTATATCATTTGAAAGAGCTAGTCGAGCTGAGTCGAATGCCACCAAAATTAGCTCTAGGAAAAATTTTTGAACCGAGATACAGGCGATTGAAAATCGAAAAACCATAGGGGGGACCAAGCACTTTTTTGGGGTGAAAAATTCGAAAATGCAAATTATACCTCATTCGAAAGAGCTCGTCGAGCTGAGTCGAATAAAACCAAAATCAACGGAATCCGACTTGAATGAACCGAGATATAGACTCCTAAAAATCGAAGGTCCAAAAGGGCGATTTTTGGAATAAAAAATTTTTTATACAAATAATACCTCATTCGAAAGAGCTCGACGAGCTGAGTCGAATGACACCAAAATCACCGTGATTGGACAAGATTAGACAAAGTTATGACACAAAAAATAAACAAAAAACCTAAACCTATGGAGCGTCGGCGAGGCGCTTGTGCAAAACCCCGCGCTTCGCGCGGGGTTTTGCGGCACGCGCCTCGCGGGGAGTCTACGGGCGATGGGTCTGGGTTCGTAACATAAACCTATTCCTATCTCCCTTGCTCTGGACGTATTTGGGGCCTCCGTAGCAGCAAAAATCTCCACAGATGCCATAGGTAAGGAGCTAAAATAAAAGATCATAACTTTGTCTAATCAAGTCGGATTTCGTTGATTTTGGTGTTATTCGACTCAGCTCGAGGAGCTCTTTCGAATGAGGTATCATTTGCATTTTCGAATTTTTCACCCCAAAAAAGTGCTTGGTCCCCCCTATGGTTTTTCGAACTTTAGGGCGCTGTATCTCGGTTCAAAAATTTTTCCTAGAGCTAATTTTGGTGGCATTTGACTCAGCTCGTCTAGCTCTTTCGAATGGTATAACATTTGTAAATTAAAGCCTGCACCCACGTACTAAAGTGACCCCATTACCATGTTTCCATCATGGTTCAGCTCAAAAAAATATTGGTTCAGTATCTGAAACTCAGATCTCACGTTATCTCTCCAAATCCCCTGATTCCCTTGCATCAATTCATAACTACATATATCCCCTTATCCTTCGATATATCCCCAACTTAACCGACATCCGTCGGTAATCACATGGATTTTTTCAAATCTCCTTGATCCCTCCAAATTACATCCGTAATAACCAGCTACTTCGTTAAACCATTTGATCCCGTAAATCCTCTGATATCATTCATAATCCCTTATATCCCCTATATTACTCCAAATCATTACCCATTCAACTTACATGTATCATAAAATCGAGTAGGACTCCCCGACTTATAGTAATACTTCGATTTTTAACTGAAAAAATGGCTAATACTTGATAAAAAATTTTTTTTCCCAATTTTTCGTTCTTGCGTTTTGCGTTATTTGCGTTAAATTTTGGCCTTGCGTTGCGTTTTGCGTTTTTTGAGATTGTCTCTTGCGCTCATCCCTGATTGGAACAATTCCCCTATGTTAAAACAGACTTCCCCGTCCTTGGAATAAATAATTATGAAATTAAAATTTTTTTCGATATTCTGGGTAATCGTCATTTTGGATGCGACATTTAGGGTGTCGATATTCTGGGGTGGAGTCCTCGAATCACAAAAAGATCTGGCTCGGAACTAAATTCTGCTGAGATAATAAGGAAAGTGGTTTGATAACGAGGTTCGAGACGGATTTTTTTAACAAAATTGAAAATAGATTTCTCAAAAGGTTTAGTTATTGTTGATGCAGGCATTATCATATACCCTAATTTTTCGTTTTTAAGACTTTAAATTTAAATACTTACTAGTTTTCTCCTGATCAGTGTAGACGGGACTGTTAATATAAATTTTAGTGTTTGTCGCCAGTTTAAGTTACCAGCTTCTAACCCAGAGCTACGATAGCTTAGATCGCAAACTCTCATCAGGAAAGGTACCTATGAATAGAGTTGGCCGGTATCGGGATTTAGAGAAAAACCCGGGATCGGGATTTCGGAATGGTGATCCCGATCCCGACACGGGATCGGGATTGGCCGAAATCGGGATCGGGATTTGGACTGGAGATCCCGATCCCGGTCCCGAATCGGGACCGGGATTGAAAAATCGGGATCGGGATTTACAAAAAAATTGGGGTCACTTTAGTACGTGGGTGCAGGCTTTAAATTACAAATGTTATATCATTTGAAAGAGCTAGTCGAGCTGAGTCGAATGCCACCAAAATTAGCTCTAGGAAAAATTTTTGAACCGAGATACAGGCGATTGAAAATCGAAAAACCATAGGGGGGACCAAGCACTTTTTTGGGGTGAAAAATTCGAAAATGCAAATTATACCTCATTCGAAAGAGCTCGTCGAGCTGAGTCGAATAAAACCAAAATCAACGGAATCCGACTTGAATGAACCGAGATATAGACTCCTAAAAATCGAAGGTCCAAAAGGGCGATTTTTGGAATAAAAAATTTTTTATACAAATAATACCTCATTCGAAAGAGCTCGACGAGCTGAGTCGAATGACACCAAAATCACCGTGATTGGACAAGATTAGACAAAGTTATGACACAAAAAATAAACAAAAAACCTAAACCTATGGAGCGTCGGCGAGGCGCTTGTGCAAAACCCCGCGCTTCGCGCGGGGTTTTGCGGCACGCGCCTCGCGGGGAGTCTACGGGCGATGGGTCTGGGTTCGTAACATAAACCTATTCCTATCTCCCTTGCTCTGGACGTATTTGGGGCCTCCGTAGCAGCAAAAATCTCCACAGATGCCATAGGTAAGGAGCTAAAATAAAAGATCATAACTTTGTCTAATCAAGTCGGATTTCGTTGATTTTGGTGTTATTCGACTCAGCTCGAGGAGCTCTTTCGAATGAGGTATCATTTGCATTTTCGAATTTTTCACCCCAAAAAAGTGCTTGGTCCCCCCTATGGTTTTTCGAACTTTAGGGCGCTGTATCTCGGTTCAAAAATTTTTCCTAGAGCTAATTTTGGTGGCATTTGACTCAGCTCGTCTAGCTCTTTCGAATGGTATAACATTTGTAAATTAAAGCCTGCACCCACGTACTAAAGTGACCCCATTACCATGTTTCCATCATGGTTCAGCTCAAAAAAATATTGGTTCAGTATCTGAAACTCAGATCTCACGTTATCTCTCCAAATCCCCTGATTCCCTTGCATCAATTCATAACTACATATATCCCCTTATCCTTCGATATATCCCCAACTTAACCGACATCCGTCGGTAATCACATGGATTTTTTCAAATCTCCTTGATCCCTCCAAATTACATCCGTAATAACCAGCTACTTCGTTAAACCATTTGATCCCGTAAATCCTCTGATATCATTCATAATCCCTTATATCCCCTATATTACTCCAAATCATTACCCATTCAACTTACATGTATCATAAAATCGAGTAGGACTCCCCGACTTATAGTAATACTTCGATTTTTAACTGAAAAAATGGCTAATACTTGATAAAAAATTTTTTTTCCCAATTTTTCGTTCTTGCGTTTTGCGTTATTTGCGTTAAATTTTGGCCTTGCGTTGCGTTTTGCGTTTTTTGAGATTGTCTCTTGCGCTCATCCCTGATTGGAACAATTCCCCTATGTTAAAACAGACTTCCCCGTCCTTGGAATAAATAATTATGAAATTAAAATTTTTTTCGATATTCTGGGTAATCGTCATTTTGGATGCGACATTTAGGGTGTCGATATTCTGGGGTGGAGTCCTCGAATCACAAAAAGATCTGGCTCGGAACTAAATTCTGCTGAGATAATAAGGAAAGTGGTTTGATAACGAGGTTCGAGACGGATTTTTTTAACAAAATTGAAAATAGATTTCTCAAAAGGTTTAGTTATTGTTGATGCAGGCATTATCATATACCCTAATTTTTCGTTTTTAAGACTTTAAATTTAAATACTTACTAGTTTTCTCCTGATCAGTGTAGACGGGACTGTTAATATAAATTTTAGTGTTTGTCGCCAGTTTAAGTTACCAGCTTCTAACCCAGAGCTACGATAGCTTAGATCGCAAACTCTCATCAGGAAAGGTACCTATGAATAGAGTTGGCCGGTATCGGGATTTAGAGAAAAACCCGGGATCGGGATTTCGGAATGGTGATCCCGATCCCGACACGGGATCGGGATTGGCCGAAATCGGGATCGGGATTTGGACTGGAGATCCCGATCCCGGTCCCGAATCGGGACCGGGATTGAAAAATCGGGATCGGGATTTACAAAAAAATTGGGGTCACTTTAGTACGTGGGTGCAGGCTTTAAATTACAAATGTTATATCATTTGAAAGAGCTAGTCGAGCTGAGTCGAATGCCACCAAAATTAGCTCTAGGAAAAATTTTTGAACCGAGATACAGGCGATTGAAAATCGAAAAACCATAGGGGGGACCAAGCACTTTTTTGGGGTGAAAAATTCGAAAATGCAAATTATACCTCATTCGAAAGAGCTCGTCGAGCTGAGTCGAATAAAACCAAAATCAACGGAATCCGACTTGAATGAACCGAGATATAGACTCCTAAAAATCGAAGGTCCAAAAGGGCGATTTTTGGAATAAAAAATTTTTTATACAAATAATACCTCATTCGAAAGAGCTCGACGAGCTGAGTCGAATGACACCAAAATCACCGTGATTGGACAAGATTAGACAAAGTTATGACACAAAAAATAAACAAAAAACCTAAACCTATGGAGCGTCGGCGAGGCGCTTGTGCAAAACCCCGCGCTTCGCGCGGGGTTTTGCGGCACGCGCCTCGCGGGGAGTCTACGGGCGATGGGTCTGGGTTCGTAACATAAACCTATTCCTATCTCCCTTGCTCTGGACGTATTTGGGGCCTCCGTAGCAGCAAAAATCTCCACAGATGCCATAGGTAAGGAGCTAAAATAAAAGATCATAACTTTGTCTAATCAAGTCGGATTTCGTTGATTTTGGTGTTATTCGACTCAGCTCGAGGAGCTCTTTCGAATGAGGTATCATTTGCATTTTCGAATTTTTCACCCCAAAAAAGTGCTTGGTCCCCCCTATGGTTTTTCGAACTTTAGGGCGCTGTATCTCGGTTCAAAAATTTTTCCTAGAGCTAATTTTGGTGGCATTTGAGGGGTCACTTTAGTACGTGGGTGCAGGCTTTAAATTACAAATGTTATATCATTTGAAAGAGCTAGTCGAGCTGAGTCGAATGCCACCAAAATTAGCTCTAGGAAAAATTTTTGAACCGAGATACAGGCGATTGAAAATCGAAAAACCATAGGGGGGACCAAGCACTTTTTTGGGGTGAAAAATTCGAAAATGCAAATTATACCTCATTCGAAAGAGCTCGTCGAGCTGAGTCGAATAAAACCAAAATCAACGGAATCCGACTTGAATGAACCGAGATATAGACTCCTAAAAATCGAAGGTCCAAAAGGGCGATTTTTGGAATAAAAAATTTTTTATACAAATAATAACTCATTCGAAAGAGCTCGACGAGCTGAGTCGAATGACACCAAAATCACCGTGATTGGACAAGATTAGACAAAGTTATGACACAAAAAATAAACAAAAAACCTAAACCTATGGAGCGTCGGCGAGGCGCTTGTGCAAAACCCCGCGCTTCGCGCGGGGTTTTGCGGCACGCGCCTCGCGGGGAGTCTACGGGCGATGGGTCTGGGTTCGTAACATAAACCTATTCCTATCTCCCTTGCTCTGGACGTATTTGGGGCCTCCGTAGCAGCAAAAATCTCCACAGATGCCATAGGTAAGGAGCTAAAATAAAAGATCATAACTTTGTCTAATCAAGTCGGATTTCGTTGATTTTGGTGTTATTCGACTCAGCTCGAGGAGCTCTTTCGAATGAGGTATCATTTGCATTTTCGAATTTTTCATCCCAAAAAAGTGCTTGGTCCCCCCTATGGTTTTTCGATTTTCAATCGCCTGTATCTCGGTTCAAAAATTTTTCCTAGAGCTAATTTTGATGGCATTCGACTCAGCTCGACTAGCTCTTTCAAATGATATAACATTTGTAATTTAAAGCCTGCACCCACGTACTAAAGTACAGCCGCATTTGACTCAGCTCGTCTAGCTCTTTCGAATGGTATAACATTTGTAAATTAAAGCCTGCACCCACGTACTAAAGTGACCCCATTACCATGTTTCCATCATGGTTCAGCTCAAAAAAATATTGGTTCAGTATCTGAAACTCAGATCTCACGTTATCTCTCCAAATCCCCTGATTCCCTTGCATCAATTCATAACTACATATATCCCCTTATCCTTCGATATATCCCCAACTTAACCGACATCCGTCGGTAATCACATGGATTTTTTCAAATCTCCTTGATCCCTCCAAATTACATCCGTAATAACCAGCTACTTCGTTAAACCATTTGATCCCGTAAATCCTCTGATATCATTCATAATCCCTTATATCCCCTATATTACTCCAAATCATTACCCATTCAACTTACATGTATCATAAAATCGAGTAGGACTCCCCGACTTATAGTAATACTTCGATTTTTAACTGAAAAAATGGCTAATACTTGATAAAAAATTTTTTTTCCCAATTTTTCGTTCTTGCGTTTTGCGTTATTTGCGTTAAATTTTGGCCTTGCGTTGCGTTTTGCGTTTTTTGAGATTGTCTCTTGCGCTCATCCCTGATTGGAACAATTCCCCTATGTTAAAACAGACTTCCCCGTCCTTGGAATAAATAATTATGAAATTAAAATTTTTTTCGATATTCTGGGTAATCGTCATTTTGGATGCGACATTTAGGGTGTCGATATTCTGGGGTGGAGTCCTCGAATCACAAAAAGATCTGGCTCGGAACTAAATTCTGCTGAGATAATAAGGAAAGTGGTTTGATAACGAGGTTCGAGACGGATTTTTTTAACAAAATTGAAAATAGATTTCTCAAAAGGTTTAGTTATTGTTGATGCAGGCATTATCATATACCCTAATTTTTCGTTTTTAAGACTTTAAATTTAAATACTTACTAGTTTTCTCCTGATCAGTGTAGACGGGACTGTTAATATAAATTTTAGTGTTTGTCGCCAGTTTAAGTTACCAGCTTCTAACCCAGAGCTACGATAGCTTAGATCGCAAACTCTCATCAGGAAAGGTACCTATGAATAGAGTTGGCCGGTATCGGGATTTAGAGAAAAACCCGGGATCGGGATTTCGGAATGGTGATCCCGATCCCGACACGGGATCGGGATTGGCCGAAATCGGGATCGGGATTTGGACTGGAGATCCCGATCCCGGTCCCGAATCGGGACCGGGATTGAAAAATCGGGATCGGGATTTACAAAAAAATTGGGGTCACTTTAGTACGTGGGTGCAGGCTTTAAATTACAAATGTTATATCATTTGAAAGAGCTAGTCGAGCTGAGTCGAATGCCACCAAAATTAGCTCTAGGAAAAATTTTTGAACCGAGATACAGGCGATTGAAAATCGAAAAACCATAGGGGGGACCAAGCACTTTTTTGGGGTGAAAAATTCGAAAATGCAAATTATACCTCATTCGAAAGAGCTCGTCGAGCTGAGTCGAATAAAACCAAAATCAACGGAATCCGACTTGAATGAACCGAGATATAGACTCCTAAAAATCGAAGGTCCAAAAGGGCGATTTTTGGAATAAAAAATTTTTTATACAAATAATACCTCATTCGAAAGAGCTCGACGAGCTGAGTCGAATGACACCAAAATCACCGTGATTGGACAAGATTAGACAAAGTTATGACACAAAAAATAAACAAAAAACCTAAACCTATGGAGCGTCGGCGAGGCGCTTGTGCAAAACCCCGCGCTTCGCGCGGGGTTTTGCGGCACGCGCCTCGCGGGGAGTCTACGGGCGATGGGTCTGGGTTCGTAACATAAACCTATTCCTATCTCCCTTGCTCTGGACGTATTTGGGGCCTCCGTAGCAGCAAAAATCTCCACAGATGCCATAGGTAAGGAGCTAAAATAAAAGATCATAACTTTGTCTAATCAAGTCGGATTTCGTTGATTTTGGTGTTATTCGACTCAGCTCGAGGAGCTCTTTCGAATGAGGTATCATTTGCATTTTCGAATTTTTCACCCCAAAAAAGTGCTTGGTCCCCCCTATGGTTTTTCGAACTTTAGGGCGCTGTATCTCGGTTCAAAAATTTTTCCTAGAGCTAATTTTGGTGGCATTTGACTCAGCTCGTCTAGCTCTTTCGAATGGTATAACATTTGTAAATTAAAGCCTGCACCCACGTACTAAAGTGACCCCATTACCATGTTTCCATCATGGTTCAGCTCAAAAAAATATTGGTTCAGTATCTGAAACTCAGATCTCACGTTATCTCTCCAAATCCCCTGATTCCCTTGCATCAATTCATAACTACATATATCCCCTTATCCTTCGATATATCCCCAACTTAACCGACATCCGTCGGTAATCACATGGATTTTTTCAAATCTCCTTGATCCCTCCAAATTACATCCGTAATAACCAGCTACTTCGTTAAACCATTTGATCCCGTAAATCCTCTGATATCATTCATAATCCCTTATATCCCCTATATTACTCCAAATCATTACCCATTCAACTTACATGTATCATAAAATCGAGTAGGACTCCCCGACTTATAGTAATACTTCGATTTTTAACTGAAAAAATGGCTAATACTTGATAAAAAATTTTTTTTCCCAATTTTTCGTTCTTGCGTTTTGCGTTATTTGCGTTAAATTTTGGCCTTGCGTTGCGTTTTGCGTTTTTTGAGATTGTCTCTTGCGCTCATCCCTGATTGGAACAATTCCCCTATGTTAAAACAGACTTCCCCGTCCTTGGAATAAATAATTATGAAATTAAAATTTTTTTCGATATTCTGGGTAATCGTCATTTTGGATGCGACATTTAGGGTGTCGATATTCTGGGGTGGAGTCCTCGAATCACAAAAAGATCTGGCTCGGAACTAAATTCTGCTGAGATAATAAGGAAAGTGGTTTGATAACGAGGTTCGAGACGGATTTTTTTAACAAAATTGAAAATAGATTTCTCAAAAGGTTTAGTTATTGTTGATGCAGGCATTATCATATACCCTAATTTTTCGTTTTTAAGACTTTAAATTTAAATACTTACTAGTTTTCTCCTGATCAGTGTAGACGGGACTGTTAATATAAATTTTAGTGTTTGTCGCCAGTTTAAGTTACCAGCTTCTAACCCAGAGCTACGATAGCTTAGATCGCAAACTCTCATCAGGAAAGGTACCTATGAATAGAGTTGGCCGGTATCGGGATTTAGAGAAAAACCCGGGATCGGGATTTCGGAATGGTGATCCCGATCCCGACACGGGATCGGGATTGGCCGAAATCGGGATCGGGATTTGGACTGGAGATCCCGATCCCGGTCCCGAATCGGGACCGGGATTGAAAAATCGGGATCGGGATTTACAAAAAAATTGGGGTCACTTTAGTACGTGGGTGCAGGCTTTAAATTACAAATGTTATATCATTTGAAAGAGCTAGTCGAGCTGAGTCGAATGCCACCAAAATTAGCTCTAGGAAAAATTTTTGAACCGAGATACAGGCGATTGAAAATCGAAAAACCATAGGGGGGACCAAGCACTTTTTTGGGGTGAAAAATTCGAAAATGCAAATTATACCTCATTCGAAAGAGCTCGTCGAGCTGAGTCGAATAAAACCAAAATCAACGGAATCCGACTTGAATGAACCGAGATATAGACTCCTAAAAATCGAAGGTCCAAAAGGGCGATTTTTGGAATAAAAAATTTTTTATACAAATTATACCTCATTCGAAAGAGCTCGACGAGCTGAGTCGAATGACACCAAAATCACCGTGATTGGACAAGATTAGACAAAGTTATGACACAAAAAATAAACAAAAAACCTAAACCTATGGAGCGTCGGCGAGGCGCTTGTGCAAAACCCCGCGCTTCGCGCGGGGTTTTGCGGCACGCGCCTCGCGGGGAGTCTACGGGCGATGGGTCTGGGTTCGTAACATAAACCTATTCCTATCTCCCTTGCTCTGGACGTATTTGGGGCCTCCGTAGCAGCAAAAATCTCCACAGATGCCATAGGTAAGGAGCTAAAATAAAAGATCATAACTTTGTCTAATCAAGTCGGATTTCGTTGATTTTGGTGTTATTCGACTCAGCTCGAGGAGCTCTTTCGAATGAGGTATCATTTGCATTTTCGAATTTTTCACCCCAAAAAAGTGCTTGGTCCCCCCTATGGTTTTTCGAACTTTAGGGCGCTGTATCTCGGTTCAAAAATTTTTCCTAGAGCTAATTTTGGTGGCATTTGACTCAGCTCGTCTAGCTCTTTCGAATGGTATAACATTTGTAAATTAAAGCCTGCACCCACGTACTAAAGTGACCCCATTACCATGTTTCCATCATGGTTCAGCTCAAAAAAATATTGGTTCAGTATCTGAAACTCAGATCTCACGTTATCTCTCCAAATCCCCTGATTCCCTTGCATCAATTCATAACTACATATATCCCCTTATCCTTCGATATATCCCCAACTTAACCGACATCCGTCGGTAATCACATGGATTTTTTCAAATCTCCTTGATCCCTCCAAATTACATCCGTAATAACCAGCTACTTCGTTAAACCATTTGATCCCGTAAATCCTCTGATATCATTCATAATCCCTTATATCCCCTATATTACTCCAAATCATTACCCATTCAACTTACATGTATCATAAAATCGAGTAGGACTCCCCGACTTATAGTAATACTTCGATTTTTAACTGAAAAAATGGCTAATACTTGATAAAAAATTTTTTTTCCCAATTTTTCGTTCTTGCGTTTTGCGTTATTTGCGTTAAATTTTGGCCTTGCGTTGCGTTTTGCGTTTTTTGAGATTGTCTCTTGCGCTCATCCCTGATTGGAACAATTCCCCTATGTTAAAACAGACTTCCCCGTCCTTGGAATAAATAATTATGAAATTAAAATTTTTTTCGATATTCTGGGTAATCGTCATTTTGGATGCGACATTTAGGGTGTCGATATTCTGGGGTGGAGTCCTCGAATCACAAAAAGATCTGGCTCGGAACTAAATTCTGCTGAGATAATAAGGAAAGTGGTTTGATAACGAGGTTCGAGACGGATTTTTTTAACAAAATTGAAAATAGATTTCTCAAAAGGTTTAGTTATTGTTGATGCAGGCATTATCATATACCCTAATTTTTCGTTTTTAAGACTTTAAATTTAAATACTTACTAGTTTTCTCCTGATCAGTGTAGACGGGACTGTTAATATAAATTTTAGTGTTTGTCGCCAGTTTAAGTTACCAGCTTCTAACCCAGAGCTACGATAGCTTAGATCGCAAACTCTCATCAGGAAAGGTACCTATGAATAGAGTTGGCCGGTATCGGGATTTAGAGAAAAACCCGGGATCGGGATTTCGGAATGGTGATCCCGATCCCGACACGGGATCGGGATTGGCCGAAATCGGGATCGGGATTTGGACTGGAGATCCCGATCCCGGTCCCGAATCGGGACCGGGATTGAAAAATCGGGATCGGGATTTACAAAAAAATTGGGGTCACTTTAGTACGTGGGTGCAGGCTTTAAATTACAAATGTTATATCATTTGAAAGAGCTAGTCGAGCTGAGTCGAATGCCACCAAAATTAGCTCTAGGAAAAATTTTTGAACCGAGATACAGGCGATTGAAAATCGAAAAACCATAGGGGGGACCAAGCACTTTTTTGGGGTGAAAAATTCGAAAATGCAAATTATACCTCATTCGAAAGAGCTCGTCGAGCTGAGTCGAATAAAACCAAAATCAACGGAATCCGACTTGAATGAACCGAGATATAGACTCCTAAAAATCGAAGGTCCAAAAGGGCGATTTTTGGAATAAAAAATTTTTTATACAAATAATACCTCATTCGAAAGAGCTCGACGAGCTGAGTCGAATGACACCAAAATCACCGTGATTGGACAAGATTAGACAAAGTTATGACACAAAAAATAAACAAAAAACCTAAACCTATGGAGCGTCGGCGAGGCGCTTGTGCAAAACCCCGCGCTTCGCGCGGGGTTTTGCGGCACGCGCCTCGCGGGGAGTCTACGGGCGATGGGTCTGGGTTCGTAACATAAACCTATTCCTATCTCCCTTGCTCTGGACGTATTTGGGGCCTCCGTAGCAGCAAAAATCTCCACAGATGCCATAGGTAAGGAGCTAAAATAAAAGATCATAACTTTGTCTAATCAAGTCGGATTTCGTTGATTTTGGTGTTATTCGACTCAGCTCGAGGAGCTCTTTCGAATGAGGTATCATTTGCATTTTCGAATTTTTCACCCCAAAAAAGTGCTTGGTCCCCCCTATGGTTTTTCGAACTTTAGGGCGCTGTATCTCGGTTCAAAAATTTTTCCTAGAGCTAATTTTGGTGGCATTTGACTCAGCTCGTCTAGCTCTTTCGAATGGTATAACATTTGTAAATTAAAGCCTGCACCCACGTACTAAAGTGACCCCATTACCATGTTTCCATCATGGTTCAGCTCAAAAAAATATTGGTTCAGTATCTGAAACTCAGATCTCACGTTATCTCTCCAAATCCCCTGATTCCCTTGCATCAATTCATAACTACATATATCCCCTTATCCTTCGATATATCCCCAACTTAACCGACATCCGTCGGTAATCACATGGATTTTTTCAAATCTCCTTGATCCCTCCAAATTACATCCGTAATAACCAGCTACTTCGTTAAACCATTTGATCCCGTAAATCCTCTGATATCATTCATAATCCCTTATATCCCCTATATTACTCCAAATCATTACCCATTCAACTTACATGTATCATAAAATCGAGTAGGACTCCCCGACTTATAGTAATACTTCGATTTTTAACTGAAAAAATGGCTAATACTTGATAAAAAATTTTTTTTCCCAATTTTTCGTTCTTGCGTTTTGCGTTATTTGCGTTAAATTTTGGCCTTGCGTTGCGTTTTGCGTTTTTTGAGATTGTCTCTTGCGCTCATCCCTGATTGGAACAATTCCCCTATGTTAAAACAGACTTCCCCGTCCTTGGAATAAATAATTATGAAATTAAAATTTTTTTCGATATTCTGGGTAATCGTCATTTTGGATGCGACATTTAGGGTGTCGATATTCTGGGGTGGAGTCCTCGAATCACAAAAAGATCTGGCTCGGAACTAAATTCTGCTGAGATAATAAGGAAAGTGGTTTGATAACGAGGTTCGAGACGGATTTTTTTAACAAAATTGAAAATAGATTTCTCAAAAGGTTTAGTTATTGTTGATGCAGGCATTATCATATACCCTAATTTTTCGTTTTTAAGACTTTAAATTTAAATACTTACTAGTTTTCTCCTGATCAGTGTAGACGGGACTGTTAATATAAATTTTAGTGTTTGTCGCCAGTTTAAGTTACCAGCTTCTAACCCAGAGCTACGATAGCTTAGATCGCAAACTCTCATCAGGAAAGGTACCTATGAATAGAGTTGGCCGGTATCGGGATTTAGAGAAAAACCCGGGATCGGGATTTCGGAATGGTGATCCCGATCCCGACACGGGATCGGGATTGGCCGAAATCGGGATCGGGATTTGGACTGGAGATCCCGATCCCGGTCCCGAATCGGGACCGGGATTGAAAAATCGGGATCGGGATTTACAAAAAAATTGGGGTCACTTTAGTACGTGGGTGCAGGCTTTAAATTACAAATGTTATATCATTTGAAAGAGCTAGTCGAGCTGAGTCGAATGCCACCAAAATTAGCTCTAGGAAAAATTTTTGAACCGAGATACAGGCGATTGAAAATCGAAAAACCATAGGGGGGACCAAGCACTTTTTTGGGGTGAAAAATTCGAAAATGCAAATTATACCTCATTCGAAAGAGCTCGTCGAGCTGAGTCGAATAAAACCAAAATCAACGGAATCCGACTTGAATGAACCGAGATATAGACTCCTAAAAATCGAAGGTCCAAAAGGGCGATTTTTGGAATAAAAAATTTTTTATACAAATTATACCTCATTCGAAAGAGCTCGACGAGCTGAGTCGAATGACACCAAAATCACCGTGATTGGACAAGATTAGACAAAGTTATGACACAAAAAATAAACAAAAAACCTAAACCTATGGAGCGTCGGCGAGGCGCTTGTGCAAAACCCCGCGCTTCGCGCGGGGTTTTGCGGCACGCGCCTCGCGGGGAGTCTACGGGCGATGGGTCTGGGTTCGTAACATAAACCTATTCCTATCTCCCTTGCTCTGGACGTATTTGGGGCCTCCGTAGCAGCAAAAATCTCCACAGATGCCATAGGTAAGGAGCTAAAATAAAAGATCATAACTTTGTCTAATCAAGTCGGATTTCGTTGATTTTGGTGTTATTCGACTCAGCTCGAGGAGCTCTTTCGAATGAGGTATCATTTGCATTTTCGAATTTTTCACCCCAAAAAAGTGCTTGGTCCCCCCTATGGTTTTTCGAACTTTAGGGCGCTGTATCTCGGTTCAAAAATTTTTCCTAGAGCTAATTTTGGTGGCATTTGACTCAGCTCGTCTAGCTCTTTCGAATGGTATAACATTTGTAAATTAAAGCCTGCACCCACGTACTAAAGTGACCCCATTACCATGTTTCCATCATGGTTCAGCTCAAAAAAATATTGGTTCAGTATCTGAAACTCAGATCTCACGTTATCTCTCCAAATCCCCTGATTCCCTTGCATCAATTCATAACTACATATATCCCCTTATCCTTCGATATATCCCCAACTTAACCGACATCCGTCGGTAATCACATGGATTTTTTCAAATCTCCTTGATCCCTCCAAATTACATCCGTAATAACCAGCTACTTCGTTAAACCATTTGATCCCGTAAATCCTCTGATATCATTCATAATCCCTTATATCCCCTATATTACTCCAAATCATTACCCATTCAACTTACATGTATCATAAAATCGAGTAGGACTCCCCGACTTATAGTAATACTTCGATTTTTAACTGAAAAAATGGCTAATACTTGATAAAAAATTTTTTTTCCCAATTTTTCGTTCTTGCGTTTTGCGTTATTTGCGTTAAATTTTGGCCTTGCGTTGCGTTTTGCGTTTTTTGAGATTGTCTCTTGCGCTCATCCCTGATTGGAACAATTCCCCTATGTTAAAACAGACTTCCCCGTCCTTGGAATAAATAATTATGAAATTAAAATTTTTTTCGATATTCTGGGTAATCGTCATTTTGGATGCGACATTTAGGGTGTCGATATTCTGGGGTGGAGTCCTCGAATCACAAAAAGATCTGGCTCGGAACTAAATTCTGCTGAGATAATAAGGAAAGTGGTTTGATAACGAGGTTCGAGACGGATTTTTTTAACAAAATTGAAAATAGATTTCTCAAAAGGTTTAGTTATTGTTGATGCAGGCATTATCATATACCCTAATTTTTCGTTTTTAAGACTTTAAATTTAAATACTTACTAGTTTTCTCCTGATCAGTGTAGACGGGACTGTTAATATAAATTTTAGTGTTTGTCGCCAGTTTAAGTTACCAGCTTCTAACCCAGAGCTACGATAGCTTAGATCGCAAACTCTCATCAGGAAAGGTACCTATGAATAGAGTTGGCCGGTATCGGGATTTAGAGAAAAACCCGGGATCGGGATTTCGGAATGGTGATCCCGATCCCGACACGGGATCGGGATTGGCCGAAATCGGGATCGGGATTTGGACTGGAGATCCCGATCCCGGTCCCGAATCGGGACCGGGATTGAAAAATCGGGATCGGGATTTACAAAAAAATTGGGGTCACTTTAGTACGTGGGTGCAGGCTTTAAATTACAAATGTTATATCATTTGAAAGAGCTAGTCGAGCTGAGTCGAATGCCACCAAAATTAGCTCTAGGAAAAATTTTTGAACCGAGATACAGGCGATTGAAAATCGAAAAACCATAGGGGGGACCAAGCACTTTTTTGGGGTGAAAAATTCGAAAATGCAAATTATACCTCATTCGAAAGAGCTCGTCGAGCTGAGTCGAATAAAACCAAAATTAGCTCTAGGAAAAATTTTTGAACCGAGATACAGCGCCCTAAAGTTCGAAAAACCATAGGGGGGACCAAGCACTTTTTTGGGGTGAAAAATTCGAAAATGCAAATTATACCTCATTCGAAAGAGCTCGTCGAGCTGAGTCGAATAAAACCAAAATTAGCTCTAGGAAAAATTTTTGAACCGAGATACAGCGCCCTAAAGTTCGAAAAACCATAGGGGGGACCAAGCACTTTTTTGGGGTGAAAAATTCGAAAATGCAAATTATACCTCATTCGAAAGAGCTCGTCGAGCTGAGTCGAATAAAACCAAAATCAACGGAATCCGACTTGAATGAACCGAGATATAGACTCCTAAAAATCGAAGGTCCAAAAGGGCGATTTTTGGAATAAAAAATTTTTTATACAAATAATACCTCATTCGAAAGAGCTCGACGAGCTGAGTCGAATGACACCAAAATCACCGTGATTGGACAAGATTAGACAAAGTTATGACACAAAAAATAAACAAAAAACCTAAACCTATGGAGCGTCGGCGAGGCGCTTGTGCAAAACCCCGCGCTTCGCGCGGGGTTTTGCGGCACGCGCCTCGCGGGGAGTCTACGGGCGATGGGTCTGGGTTCGTAACATAAACCTATTCCTATCTCCCTTGCTCTGGACGTATTTGGGGCCTCCGTAGCAGCAAAAATCTCCACAGATGCCATAGGTAAGGAGCTAAAATAAAAGATCATAACTTTGTCTAATCAAGTCGGATTTCGTTGATTTTGGTGTTATTCGACTCAGCTCGAGGAGCTCTTTCGAATGAGGTATCATTTGCATTTTCGAATTTTTCACCCCAAAAAAGTGCTTGGTCCCCCCTATGGTTTTTCGAACTTTAGGGCGCTGTATCTCGGTTCAAAAATTTTTCCTAGAGCTAATTTTGGTGGCATTTGACTCAGCTCGTCTAGCTCTTTCGAATGGTATAACATTTGTAAATTAAAGCCTGCACCCACGTACTAAAGTGACCCCATTACCATGTTTCCATCATGGTTCAGCTCAAAAAAATATTGGTTCAGTATCTGAAACTCAGATCTCACGTTATCTCTCCAAATCCCCTGATTCCCTTGCATCAATTCATAACTACATATATCCCCTTATCCTTCGATATATCCCCAACTTAACCGACATCCGTCGGTAATCACATGGATTTTTTCAAATCTCCTTGATCCCTCCAAATTACATCCGTAATAACCAGCTACTTCGTTAAACCATTTGATCCCGTAAATCCTCTGATATCATTCATAATCCCTTATATCCCCTATATTACTCCAAATCATTACCCATTCAACTTACATGTATCATAAAATCGAGTAGGACTCCCCGACTTATAGTAATACTTCGATTTTTAACTGAAAAAATGGCTAATACTTGATAAAAAATTTTTTTTCCCAATTTTTCGTTCTTGCGTTTTGCGTTATTTGCGTTAAATTTTGGCCTTGCGTTGCGTTTTGCGTTTTTTGAGATTGTCTCTTGCGCTCATCCCTGATTGGAACAATTCCCCTATGTTAAAACAGACTTCCCCGTCCTTGGAATAAATAATTATGAAATTAAAATTTTTTTCGATATTCTGGGTAATCGTCATTTTGGATGCGACATTTAGGGTGTCGATATTCTGGGGTGGAGTCCTCGAATCACAAAAAGATCTGGCTCGGAACTAAATTCTGCTGAGATAATAAGGAAAGTGGTTTGATAACGAGGTTCGAGACGGATTTTTTTAACAAAATTGAAAATAGATTTCTCAAAAGGTTTAGTTATTGTTGATGCAGGCATTATCATATACCCTAATTTTTCGTTTTTAAGACTTTAAATTTAAATACTTACTAGTTTTCTCCTGATCAGTGTAGACGGGACTGTTAATATAAATTTTAGTGTTTGTCGCCAGTTTAAGTTACCAGCTTCTAACCCAGAGCTACGATAGCTTAGATCGCAAACTCTCATCAGGAAAGGTACCTATGAATAGAGTTGGCCGGTATCGGGATTTAGAGAAAAACCCGGGATCGGGATTTCGGAATGGTGATCCCGATCCCGACACGGGATCGGGATTGGCCGAAATCGGGATCGGGATTTGGACTGGAGATCCCGATCCCGGTCCCGAATCGGGACCGGGATTGAAAAATCGGGATCGGGATTTACAAAAAAATTGGGGTCACTTTAGTACGTGGGTGCAGGCTTTAAATTACAAATGTTATATCATTTGAAAGAGCTAGTCGAGCTGAGTCGAATGCCACCAAAATTAGCTCTAGGAAAAATTTTTGAACCGAGATACAGGCGATTGAAAATCGAAAAACCATAGGGGGGACCAAGCACTTTTTTGGGGTGAAAAATTCGAAAATGCAAATTATACCTCATTCGAAAGAGCTCGTCGAGCTGAGTCGAATAAAACCAAAATCAACGGAATCCGACTTGAATGAACCGAGATATAGACTCCTAAAAATCGAAGGTCCAAAAGGGCGATTTTTGGAATAAAAAATTTTTTATACAAATAATACCTCATTCGAAAGAGCTCGACGAGCTGAGTCGAATGACACCAAAATCACCGTGATTGGACAAGATTAGACAAAGTTATGACACAAAAAATAAACAAAAAACCTAAACCTATGGAGCGTCGGCGAGGCGCTTGTGCAAAACCCCGCGCTTCGCGCGGGGTTTTGCGGCACGCGCCTCGCGGGGAGTCTACGGGCGATGGGTCTGGGTTCGTAACATAAACCTATTCCTATCTCCCTTGCTCTGGACGTATTTGGGGCCTCCGTAGCAGCAAAAATCTCCACAGATGCCATAGGTAAGGAGCTAAAATAAAAGATCATAACTTTGTCTAATCAAGTCGGATTTCGTTGATTTTGGTGTTATTCGACTCAGCTCGAGGAGCTCTTTCGAATGAGGTATCATTTGCATTTTCGAATTTTTCATCCCAAAAAAGTGCTTGGTCCCCCCTATGGTTTTTCGATTTTCAATCGCCTGTATCTCGGTTCAAAAATTTTTCCTAGAGCTAATTTTGATGGCATTCGACTCAGCTCGACTAGCTCTTTCAAATGATATAACATTTGTAATTTAAAGCCTGCACCCACGTACTAAAGTACAGCCGATCCTCCAAATTTTTCAAAATTTTCGCCTGCGGCGCAAAATGGAGGAATCCGTTATCTCTTAACAATATTATGCTTTGGCTCCGGTATATTGGATTATATTGGAGGATTTGCTTGAAGTAAGGTGGATCCCCCCTGCTTGAACCCTATGCCAGGTACCGCCCCACCCTATGAGTAAAGCGGCCTAGCTCTGCTTTACCTTATCAGGGGATTTTACTCAAATCCTCCATTATCCCTCTTAATAATGGAGGATTTTATCTCTCTTAATCCCTCTTAATCTGGAGACAACATGAAACGGCTCAGAAAATCACCGGCATCGGACCAAGATTTGAATAGGTCGGAGCCGGTGCCGTAGATCGGATATGCAAAATTTTGGGTTTGGATATCCGTAATCTCCCTGGATCTGCGATTATAGTCATTAGTTTTCCCCAATTCCTTAGAGTTTAAGCAAAAGTTCCAACATAAGAAAAATTTATTTTCCAATTTTTTTTATTAAAAATTTTTTTTTTCGATTTTCGTTTTTCGAGGTTATTTTTCTTTCGATTTTCGATTTCGAAGATTTTGAAAAATATTTTCGATTTTCGATTTCGATATTTTTGGATTTCTTTCGATTTTCGATTTCCGATTTTCGAAGATTTTTTTGTTTCGAAACACCTCTGGTTTCCACAGAATCAGTGGATGTTTCCACAGAATCTGCGGCCACCACAGATTCTGTGCACACAGAATTTAATTGAAACAGAATTTCCACAGAATCTGAGTTCTGTGCACATAATGCAGAATCTGCGGACAATTGAAATAGGCCCCAGATCACGCATCTTTTCGTGCCTTTACAAGTCCAATGAAAAGTTTATACGTCCAATCAAATTTTTATACGTTTAATCAATGACTATAAGTACCCGGCTCTGCACTTTAGTACTATAAAATCTAGAGTTGACTGTTATCAGGATGCCGCTCAAGTTGGTATCGGTATTTTGAGATGATGATACCGATCACGATAACGACCTATAGATCGGGAAATTGGCTGAACCGGTATTGGGACCGATACCGTCTCGGGGTCGAGATTAAATGTTATATTGAGCGTGTAATGGTGCATTTGACGTCTAAAAGTGCATTGACGCGTGATCTGGACAAGTGTCACTAATTTTACATTGAAATCAGACCCTTAAAATATTATTACAGTCCTTTGAAAATTGAAAAGGGTAAATATTGAAAATTTTCCTGTTTATTCGATCAAAAGGAACGGATTTTTATAAGAAACGGGGATCCTATCTAAAAATCAACGAAACTGGAAATTTAGCGGAACACTATATCTCTAGTTAACATAGAACCAGAATGTATAATATTAATTTCCAGGGAAATATTAAAAGGAGATCCTTATGACAAATCAGTAGATATTTACTCTTTGGGTGGAATTAAATATTATATGTCAGAAAGAAAGCATCCGATTGGTTTAAAATTTTACAAGTGTGGATATCCAAATATTAAAGATGGGCATAATTCTTTAATTGGAAGAATGATGTGTCAAAAAAATAAAGAAAGAATAAAACTGGACGAAATTGCACTGATAAATGGGCTCTTTGATTTTAGGAAGATTAATTGTTTTATTTGTAATGTGAATGATTCTGCGGTTAGTTTGTAATTACTACGGCCATGATTTTTAGGTTGTAAAAACTTCAAAGTAGGTACCTAAATAGGTTGTAAAAAATTCCAAAATAGGTGTCAAAAATTTATAAAGTTTGAAATAAAATCTCAGATTAAAATCTCAGATTTCCGCGTGGCAGGCATCCATTTAAAAAACAACAAAATTGTTTTTACTATTCTTTATATTATTTTGAAATTAAATGTGAATTTGAAGGAGAATTAAATGAATTGAGACGGCTAGATAAATTTATGCAGCTTGGTATCAAAAATTTGAGCACAAATAACCATATTTGGTATTCTGCACATTTTGCTGAAATTTCTTTCGAGAATAAATTTAAGCTTTCAACATCTTGGAATAACAATGATATTTTTGGCTGTGGATTAGTTTATCCACCAGCTAATAAAATAAATGAATTTCCATATATTTTCTTTACACAAAATGGGAAACAAATTGGTAATTATTCAATTAAAATTATTTTAAAAAATTATTTTTAAAGGTAAAGCTATATTATTAAAGGAAAATTCGGAGTTATTTAAGCCTTATGTTTTCTTAAGATGTTGTTCTATTGAAGCGAACTTTGGAAATGATTTGGAGTCAAAACCATTCAAATACGACATTTCAAAGCATTCAATTATTAAAGAATTTTATGAGAATACTAATGAAAGTTGTAGCATCATTTAAAAGAAAATTGATTACTTTAAAAAATCATTTAAAATAAAAAAGATTACTCACTGAAATTTGCATTTAGCCTGAATATTAAAAATTTTCGGTACTTTTCCGTTATGACGTAACCCCCTAAATTAATGTTCAAAATGTCATATAAAGGGTAGAAAAATCCGTACTTATTTTGATAGTACACTTACAAATTGACTACCGTATTTACGTAAGTGGAAATGTACTTAATTGTAGCTACGCATCTAAAATTGACTTATCAAGAACCTAAATAAAAAAATCCATTCATAAGTTATAGGGTCTTGGACTCTGTTGAGGTGTACCGAAATTAATATTTATATTCACCTTTAAAATCTCTTCTTCCAAAGAATTAATTTTTTCGTCTTTTCGATTATTTTATTCAATTAATTTTTGAAAATTTTGTTCAATTTCTTTAAATCTACTTTCATTATCAAAATTTATTTTTTCAATTTTCTAAAATTTATTTTTAGAAAATTATTTAAAATCTTTAAACTTTATTCATTTCCTTCAATTCATTTTCAAAAAATACAACTTTCTTTTCTAACTTAACACTCTTTTCCTTCTCTTCAACCAAATTTTTTTCAAGTTTTCCAAAATTAATTTGAAGTTTTTCCAAATCATCTTTCTCTTTTTCAACCAAAAGCCAATCAGAATTTGATGATAATTCTTCCTCAGCCATTTTTAAAGAATTTTTGGCAATAAAATATGTAAAAAAATTCTAAAAACGAAACAAAAATTAAGAATATGAGGTTAACCTCCAATACCTAAAGGGATCAACCATGAAGACCTAGACCCAGAAGCAATGACCCTGAAACCCTTCATTTTGATTAACACAAATTTTTTTATTTCTTTACAAGTTTAATAAGGGGATCTAAAGCATTAAAGGGGATAATGGAGGATTTGGCGAGATTAAGGGGGAGATCTGTGGATCAGGCATACTTACAAATTTTCCGCTGTTTTTGCGCACTCCCTTTAACCTCCTAATATCCTTCTAGTCCATAAAAATATTGGTAATAATAAATTGATGTGTTCTCTCAAAAACTTATTTAGCCAGATTTAAATTTGTTATATCCATTTATCCCTTTTATCCAGACAGATTCTATTAATTTTAATTTTTTCAGGAAATGCTTAAACAAGTGATAAAAGATATATGTATTAATTGAGGGTTGAATTTATTTATTATGCCTAACAATAAGCCTCAAATAAATATTTAAATTGAACTCTCCCAATTGATGAGGATTTAATTTTAAAAAATCAAAATAATAAGACAAATTATGAAAAATTTATGAGTGATAGAAAGAGCAGGGGAAGTTGAATATGTTCAGGCATATTTATTTAGGTTAAAAGAAAAGGTTAAAATAAGAAAATATAAAGAGGAATAAATTCAAATAATGTTTTGGGGAAATAAAAATTGATAAAAAGTAAAGAAAGGAAAATATTTTCTGGGGGAATAATCTGAAAATAAATTGGGGAAGGTAACTATTTAAAATATGTCAAATAAAAATACCATTTTATAAATATAAATTATTTTATAATTAGTCTGTTTTGTCCGTTCCTCGTTTAGCCTAACACGTTTTGGAAAACTTGTTTGCCCCTTTACCCATAATTCCCTCAAAACATTTTCTTATCTTTTAGTTTTAAAATATTCCCTCAACAAATATTCTATAAAAATAAATAATTTTTAAGTTCCTTAATAAATATATTTACAACAAAACCGCCTCTTTGGGCAGAAAACCTTTCAGTATATAAATATATTTTTTATTCAGTTACCTTTTACGACCTCGACGTAACATTTATGAATTCATGAAAAAATTAATTTATTTAAATTCCATAAATAAATATATTTTTTTCAGTTCTTTTTTAAAGGAATTTAAATCTGTTTAAAAAGATTTTTTAATTTTAATTTAATCGAATTTATTCAACTTTTTTAAAAAAAAGTTGAATAAATTTTAAAATTAATCACTCAATCCAAAACAGGATTTCAGAAAATATTTTAAAAAATATGAAAACACCAAAACAAATGGAAGAATGGTCATTTTCTACAGACAATTCTGATAATATTAAAAATATAATCGGAGATGAAACACTTGTTGATGAAGAAGATAATTTAACAGAGAAAAGTTGTTTAGAAACATCAAGTATTGATGATTTGTCCACTATATGTAGTAGTTCTTGTTCAACACAAAATATAAATGGAAATTTAAAACAAAGTTTGAAGAAGATAAAGGTCAAAAGTTTTGTTTAATTACTTGAGACTAGCGTTGTCGGTTTCAAACCGAACAGAAAAATTGTAGATTTTCGGTTTCGGTTAACCAAAATCTTCGGTGAAACCACAACCAGTGCTGGGTATTTGCCATTTGTTGGCTCCGGCTCCGGGCTCCGGGGTTTGAAAATCTTAGCTCCTGCTCCGGCTCCGGGGTTTCAAAATCTTAGCTCCGGCTCCGGGCTCCGGCCTTTTAAAATCTTGGCTCCGGCTCCAGCTCCGGCTCCGGAGCCGGCGATTTTCGGAGCCGCTCCATGTTGGCTCCGGGTGGAAAATCGATGAATTATTTTTCATTGGGGGATTTGGGTAGATAAAGGGGAATATCGAGTGATATAAGAGAATGAGAGTGGTATCAATGGATTAAGCGGGATTTGGGTGGATTATCGCGTGATTTAGGTGGATTATCGTGTGATTTAGATGAATATCGGGGAATTAAGCTGGATTAAGTGGGATGGTTGTCGGGGTTTTGGGCGAATAGGAGATGGTGGACTTATCACTCTCATTATCGCTTGCTTTTTGCGCCGCAGGCGAAAATTTTGAGATTTTTGGAGACCTTAAGCCAAAAATCTTCCTTTTTGCGCTACAGGCGAAAATTTTGAAAAATTAAAAAAAAGAGACTAAAATAATCAATTTAAAAAATTTATTCAGCTTTATTTAATAAAAAAATCCTTATTATAATTTATTTTCCAAATAAAAACAATTATTTACTTATTTGTTGTGATATTTTTCGACCCTATAAGGACAAAACTCGAAACCTAACTCACTATCCATTCAACCACACCTACATTGAGAAAGAACTGAAAGTAAATCTTTTTTACCCGTCTCAATTTTCTCTTCCTTTTCTTTTCACGTCCACCATCTTTGCTTACTTCTTTTTCTCTAACCCATCGTTAGGGGTGTATAGCCGGAGCCGTGGGGAATTGGAAAACCTTGGCTCCGGCTCCGGCTCCGGGCACTTCAAATTCTTGGCTCCGGCTCCGGCTCCAGCTCCGGCTCCGGGGTTTCCAAAATCTTAGCTCCGGCTCCGGCTCCGGCTCCGCCGGAGCCGGCTCCGGAGCCGGGCTCCGGAGCTAGCTCCCGGAGCTATACCCAGCACTGACCACAACCCTATTAAAGACTTTTTCATTTTTAAAGTTTAAAATGGATTAGGCTGAAATTTTCTCATTTGTAAGACACTCCAACATTATGGAGTGTTTTTATAACTAAACCTTCCGTCCAAAGAAATTTACTGAAATCTCCCCAAAAGGTGTCGTATAAATGAGATTAGGCTGAATTTGGATTTAATTAGAAATAATTTTATATTTTAGTTTAAAATGGAAAAGAAAAATCTGTCTTTAGAAAAAAGTATTTTTGATCTTCAAAAGGCAAGTTTTCTGTATACTTTTTAAATTTTTTATTTACTTAAAATTTTCCAAAACTAAATAAGTTTGTGTTAATGGGTTTACTTGTTTAGTATGTTAATAGTCTTAACAATAAATTTTGAATATCTGAACACTCATTCAATAAAAATTAATTAAGCACAGTTTAATTTTAGAAAATACAAACAATAAATTTTGATCATAAAAATGAAATACAAGGAATAACGCAAAATTTTCAAAAATTAATTGAAGAAAAGGTTAAACAATTAGAAGCTAAAAATGATATCTCTTTAAAGCAAAAGGATGAGAAAATTAATTGTTTGGAGGAAGAAATTAAAAAGGTAATTAATTAATCTTACATAAATTTAAAAATTACAAAAATTATTTTTAAAGTTGCATAATCAAAGCGATGATTTAATTTTTTCGACCCTTCTTTTGGGATAGGGCCCCTTCTCCAATTAGACTTTTAAATTTAAAATAATTTAAAAGAAAATGATTTAATTTAAATATTTGAAATAAATCTAAAATAAAAAAGATTTTTGAATTAATTAAACTTATTTAATAAAGGCAAATGATTTGATGCAAAAAGTTTGGCGATTTATGTAATCTCAATAATTTGAATTTTGGTGTTAGTTTATTGAATAGTATGGTATTTGTTAAAATTAAAAATAAATGGAAAGGAATTGATAATGGATATATCTGTTGTGAAAATGAATGTATATATACAAACAAACCTGTTGGGGATTGTATTGAGGGAAATGGATTTGGAAATATAATTGATGATGAAAATATTAAATATTTGGTGGGGAAAGGAGGTAGTTTTTTTTGAATTTCTGTAATTTTTAAAAAAGTATTTTTGTGTTTAGAAAGGAAAGTTTTTCTTGTTTATGCAGAAAATTCATTTAAAAAACCACAAAATTCTTTCAATTATTCTTTATATTATTTTGAAGTTAAATGTAAATTTGAAAAAGAATTAAATGGTAGCAAATCACGTATGACTATTGGTCTTGAAAATTTTAGTACAAACAAAACTATTTACTATTATACTTTTAATGCTATGATATATAACGAGAAAGGAACATTTCAACTTTCAACATTCTCTTGGAAAAATAATGATATTTTTGGTTGTGGATTAGTTTATCCACCAAATAATATGACAAATGAATTTCCATACATTTTCTTTACATGTAATGGAAAACAAATTGGTAAATAATTAACTAATATTTTTGTAAAATTTATTCTTTAAAGGTAAAGCAACACTATTAAAGGACAATTTTGACTCATATAAACCATATGCTTTTCTGTATTGTTGTTCTGTCGAAGCTAACTTTGGAAACGATTTGGAAACTAAACCATTTAAATATGAAATTTCAAAACATGAAATTCTTAAAGATTTTTATTGAAATTTTTTAAATTTCACTCTTATTTTTATCAATTTTTTAAAATATTTTTTATATAAATTGTAAAATAAACTTTTCACAATTTTTTTCTAAATTTTCCCGGACCAAGCCAAAACGAGGAATAGATAGAAAACGGACTTACCAAAACACGGAACGGCCAAAATGCGGTCCAGGGAAATAATAATTCTTTAAGATTTTAAAATATTCTAAATACATACATGTTATAAAAAATGATTATTCGAAAATAATAAAAATTTTACAATATTTCTGATTTTTAAAGAATTTTGATTTTAAAAAATTGATTTACAAAAATATTTTGATTTTAAAAACTATGATCTAAAGAAATATTTTAATTTAAAAAAATTCTGATTTTAAGAGATTGTTGTCTAGTTATCCCTTTGGGAGAGCTTTAATCGTTAATAATTTAGCTTGAATTCAACCAAATTAAGTTATTTTGTCACATTCGACTCAACTCAAAGAGTTCATTTGTATATAATTCAAAAAAATTTTTTTAAATTATTAAGAAAGAATACAATCTATACATTGTACAGGATCAAGATTTCTTTTAAAATAAAATTAGTTCATAGTATAATTTAAGTAATAATATTCTTAAATATATTTTATAGCTTAAATCACATTTAAAATTTTAATTACTTCTATTTAATGGAAGTTCATTCAAATAAAGTATTAAACTTATTAAGTAGCAAAGTACCAAACAACAAAGTTCCATCCATTTAAATAGTGTTTCAAAGTATTTATTAAAATTTCTAGCGGTAGACCAAAGAATCAAACAACGATCCAACATAAGAATAAAAGTTGCAATCGGGGCACATGCAAAATAATTTAATTGCCATATTCCTGTCCAAAATAGCACAGTTTGTTCTTCTGGTGAGCGCATATCAAAGGTACGTATTGTTTCGTCAAGGGATTTCCAACGAATAAATTCACAAATTGGATAGGCCAAACAAGTAAAAGTGCAGAACAAATGAAACAAAAAATATGTCCACATTGAAAAATTCAATTTAAATGCAAAAGGTTTACTTAAAACAAAGTTAAGCTCTATTCAAGTATATGAGACCAAAGAACTTTTATGTATAAGTCCTACGAAATCTGGTCATAGATGAGACAGCGAACTTTTACGGCTAATCAGTTTTTGCGTGTGATATTCAATTTTCGATGTTAGAAAATAATTTTAAAAATCGAAACTATTATTTATTCATAAAAAATTTATTGGACGCTTAAAAATTCCATGGACTCATAAAAGTTCATTAAAAAACTTGATTAGGACCCAAATTTTTTTAAATATTTTTTTAAGAAAAGTTTAATATATATTTTCCAATTTTAATTTTGAAGAGCCACAACAATACATATTATTATTTACCATTTAACTAAGAAAATAAGTTTTGAGAGTAGAATAAATATAATCAACTGAGCTATAATTAATGGTATCATAACAATAAATACATAAATTAATTGAAATGGTTTAGTGGTGTTTATCCAATATACTCTAACTGCTGGGGATGTTGAAATAATACTAGGACTAGTTGTGGTGTTATTTGATAAAATTAAATTAAATGATGAATTGGACATTTTTATATTTCTAATTTTAAATATAATATTCAATAATAAAATTATTAAGTGTTTGAGAATAAAAAATTTATTAAAATTTGAAAATTATAAAATATTAAATATTTAGCTTTACAAATTTAACTAATTATGAAATTAAAAGGTACTCTTGTGTTATCTCCCCCATTTTATTTTTCTTCTCCTTTCCTTTTCCATAAAAAGCACACATGGATCTGATTAACATACTGTTAAAGAATTATGGCGATAGGTACCTAGCTCTAGTTTTAAGGACAAATGTCCATTATTGTGCTTGTGTATGGTAACTCTGGATGAATAGTAGTGCCATCTATTCCCTTAAAATATTCTGGTAATAAAGCGTTTTGTAAATAGAAGTACTGGTACACATACAAACGTTGAGATTGGATCTCTAATTTCAAAGCATGGTACTCACGACAGATTCTATATTTGAACCATGTGTATTTTCTGAGAAATAAAAATGAAAGCGTAAAAAAATAAAATGAGGGGAGATAACACAAGAGTACCAATTAAAATTTTGAATTTTTAAAAGAAGTAAAATAATTGGCGCGTAAAAATTATTTTTTTTATTTTTAGTAATTATTAAGTATATTATGTCTAAGACACTGTAATAATGATACAGATACTTTCAAATTTAATCATTCATTCATAACCAATTAAAAGATTTATTTAATGACATTTTTGTGTTTAATATATTGTTACTTCAAATTACCTATTAATTTTTTACATTTGAATAAATATGTTTTTTAACAAGCTTTAACAAGCTTGTTAAACAAGCTTGTCTATTATCTTGTTTTTTTTTATTTTTTAGCATTCATCATGTTTATTATTGATTAACATAGTACATAATAAAATAATAATATTTACATTAAATAATATATGTACATTAAAATAAAATTAATTAAAGTTTCTCGGATTTGCTCTATTTAATTCTTCTGTTAGGTAACAACCAATACTAGTAACATATATCCATTCACCTTCAGGATTCTCCCAATACCAATTTGGTGTGTTGTAATTTTCCACAGTCTGAATTTTAAATTTATATTTATGTAGATTTGCTATTTTAATTAATCAAAGATTTTCTTTCAACATATTTCTGAATAACTATTAACAGAAATACTTATCAAATTTTGATTTAAATTTTCTATATTATTCAGCAAAAATTTTTTTAATATTTAATACAATTAAAAATTCAATCAAACAGTTACTATTCCTTCTCTAAAGGAGAATCTTTATTATTTTATATGATCCCCTCTAAATGTCAAAATAAAAAACTGAATTTTTGATTGATTACCTTGCAGTAAAAACACGTTAGATAATAGCATTTTGGATCTGGGTTTTTATCTTCAACACAGTCATTTCGACGAAAGTGTATACCATTAATCTTAAATGCTTAAATAATTTAATAATCTCGACTAAAACAAACTATCATGCTTCTATTTCTATTGCAAGCTAAGCAAAATCTAGGTCCATAAGTTGGAGGTAATTCAATCTTTTTTTTCAATATTACTCGGTAATGTTGCAAGTACATAGGATTGTAAATAGATTTACGCACTTCTATACAATTCGAAGCTGCTTGAGATGGTGCAAGTTCTAAAAAGTATTTCAATATTTAAAAAGAATTAAAACCTTTTGCGGAAAGAGAAATAAAACTGTTTTAAGTTTTGAGAGTAAATTTTTTAATGGATCTGGATACCCACCATTCCGACATTTTCGATAATGATTTGACGTCTTAGACTCGACCACTATTCGTTCAGCTAAACCAAAAAAGAAATTTTAGTACCTATTTCCTTCATTTGGACTAGAATCACTATATAATGTTTGGGTTACATTAAAATTTTTTGGGGTTGATGTATCCAGTTGAAAGTATATAGCCATTCGGGTCGGGTTTTGGCAAAAAGGTAGGCATTCGGGGGTTGCTTAAACGGTGTTTGAATGTTTTTATATTCAAATTTAACCCTTTTGTCTTCATTTACATACATACTTAAATAAATATATGCCTGATTATAAGTCCGCAAAACCGATAAGTGCAATAATAATATTCGTTTATAACTTTTTTCATGAAATAATTCACCTTTTTGGTAACTAATGTCGAATTCTCCAATATTTCCCCTTTTCATTATTAATACTTCAGTATCATCTTCAGAATTAATAGTTAGAAGTCGTTTATAATCAATACAACAAATTCTGGCTCCTAAAACAAATAGTTAAAGGTATTTTTAAATCACAAAATCCAAACCAGTTGCTGATTTATCTTTGCGATATTTAATTTCTATATAATTATTTTCACAAAGAATTTTACATTTAAAACCTTCCAATTTTTCAATTTTTATTGTTATACGTTTTGCTCCGATTTTATCGATTTTATCATCATTTTGTTGTAACTGGAAATTTAAATTTATTCCGTTAAGAATAAAACTATCTATAATATTTTCTGTTTTCATTCTTCACCTTAATGGCGAAAAAGCATTTTCCGTGCCCAAATTCTGTTGAGATATATTGTTTTTTAACCTTTGCTTTTAATTCTATAACCTTACAGTTAGCATCTAAAACAATTTTTATTTTTAATAATTTTTGGATAAAATATGTTACATTCATATTTATCACACTTATTTCCACCATATCCGTCAGGACATCGACATTTACAATTTTTTAACGGATCTGGATAGCCACCATTTCGACATCTTCCATTATTTAATTCATATTCGTTTACATCACACCCAAAATTTATTGATTTAGGTAATGTAGATGTATCATGTGGATATTCACTAGTACCTTAAAAGATTAGATTTGAATTTTGATAAGCAAGTTGTAAGGGTGAGGGGCAGAACAAGGAATGCCAAAACACGGAACGGACAGAACATGGAACGACAAAACATGGAAAAGACAAAACAAGGAACGACCAAAATACGGACCATACCAAAACACGGCAAAGACAAAACAAGGTATTACCAAAACACGGAATGGACAAATCACGGAACGACCAAAACACGGTCCAGAGAATATTTTTTAAATTTTTCAGAATTATTTTTAAATTCTGTTTTTTTAAATATTCTGATTTAAATAAATTTGATTTAAAAAAATATTCTGATTTTTAACAATATTCTGATTTAAATAAAATCATATTTTTAAAAAAATAAGAATTTAAAAGTATTCCGTATTTTGGTCATTCCGTGTTCTGTCCGTTCCGTGTTATGGAAAGACCTTGTTTTGACTGATCCGTGTTTTGGTATAGTCCGTATTTTGGTCGTTCCGTGTTTTGTCTTTTCCATGTTTTGTCCGACCGTGTTTTGTCGTTCCTTGTCTTGTCCGTTCCATGTTCTGTCCCGACACGAGTTGTAATGCAATTGTACTACTACATATATTTACTAAGAGATTTTAGACTTATTTTCTAATATTAAAAAATAAAAGTTAAAGAATATTGTTGAAGTAGTAGTACTAAAATCAACCTGAATAGTGAAATAAACTATAGATTAAAGTCCGTTTCAATTTTTGAAGAATTTTTTAAACTAAAAGCTATATCTTCTAAAATTTAATTATTTCATACAATAAAGTCTGTTGAGAAGTTTTGCATCCTTGAAAGAAGGCTCAACTCCCTGTCCCATCGAATTTTGATAAGCATGTTGCAATGCAAGAATTGTATATTTACTAAATGATTCTTTAATTTTTACATAGTTGAATTTACCTCTCGTCGAGATAAAAGTCCTTCGAACCGTATTGCATTATTGATCCAAAATCGTAAGGTGTTCCAAAATCTAATGTATTGTCCCGATCGAATTGACCCCAAGCCCACTTAATTTATAAATTAAATTTAATTAGGCTATAGTAGTGATGCTCGGGTATCCCGACTCCCGACACCCGACTCGGGAAATTTCCCGAGTTTTTGGCCTCCCGATCCCGACCCCGACTCCCGATGTCAATTCCCGACCAAGTCGGGAAATTTTTACACCCCTAAGAATGGATTTTTCTGACAAAATTATATTTTCATTTATAAAAAATGAAGAAATCTGGCTTCTTGGTCTTCCAAAATTCCCAAAATTTTCGCCTGCGGCGCTGAAAAGGGAAGATTTTTGGCTTAAGGATCTTCCAAATTCCTCAAAATTTTCGCCTGCGGCGCTGAAAATTGAAGAATCTGTGGAGTTGTAGTATAGAAGATTTCGGTGATTTACTAGGATTATGGTGAATTTGAAGAGATAACGAGGATTTGCAGTAATAAAGAGAGATATCAATGGATGATTAATGTTGCACAGGGGGTCAATATATTTTTTTTTCTCAATATTTTCGGTATACCGGCCGGTATTCGGTATTTTTTTAAAAAATTTAATAAAATTTTTTTTATTCTATTTTTAAAATCTTAACAATAAATATTTGTAATTTAAAAATGGTAAAGTTTTATTTAACAGTGATACAGGGGATCATCATCCAAATCCCATTTATTTTCTTAATCCGCCTATATCCCTCTTAATCCGACAAGATTCCATGATACGCCCATGATCAATGCTGGCTCCGGGTGGAAAATGAATGGATAATATTATTTCGGGGCTTTGTGTAGGTTATGCGGATACGAGTGAGAGGCTACGGATCATGAGATCCGTAGCTCTATCCCTCTCTTTTCGCTCCGCTAGCTTAAATTTTGAGAATTTATTTAGGCCACGAGGAACACCCAAGTTCCGGAAGGCCAGGGGCCTATTCCACAAAGCGACATTGACATCAATCCACAAAGCGACATTGACATCGGTATACCGGAAAAAAATACCGCGGTATACCCGAACACTAGTTAATACTATAGAGGGATATGATAAGATATGTGGCTAGTTCACCAAAATTCCACCAAAATTGAACGTAAAAATATTTTTCTGTTTCACTCTCTTTTCCTCTATTTCACTCCAATGGTGGATTCTAAGGACTTAAGACACTGATTATCTCTGCGTTTACCAGGTTTTTTGGACAGGCTGTTGGCTTATCTTTCCAAATAATTGGGGAAGTAAACTCTTAAGTTACCCTTAAAGATCGTTCAAGACCCCTTTCTATTTCACTCCAATGAGAGTCAAAATTTTTGGCTGCGGCACAAAAAATGGAAGAAATCTGACTTCTTGACCTAAAAATTCTCAAAATTTTCGCCTGCGGCGCTAGTAAGGAAGATGTCTGGCTTCTTTACCTTCCAAAATTTTCAATATTTTTGCCTGTGATGCAAAAAATCGGAATTTTTGGCGCCGAAGGCGCCAAAATTTTTTGGAATTTTTGGAAAATTTTTTATTGCTAATTCCCGACTCCCGATCCCGACTCCCGAGGTCATTTCCCGACCCGACTCCCGTTTCCCGATTCCCGGGTTTTTTCTTCTCCCGAGCATCACTAGGCTATAGCATTGATTCTGACCGGTGAATCACGACATACCTAGACTCGTTTCTGTCAGTGAAAGGAGAAAGAAGGAAGGAAAAGATAATCGGATTATGTCAAAATTGTTTATGTAAATGATAATTTATTTGAGAGCGAGGTCGGCATTTTAGGGCTGGGTAAAAATGAATGCTTATGTTACTGAGTCCAGAACCCAGAAACCATTAACTCATACGAGATGCAGCAAGCATACAGCTGAATCCTTTATATCAGTCCACATGCATCTCCGTAAAAAGAGTGGTACCATTCTAATCAGCATGTATAGACGAATCAAATGTTATGTTTTGTATCGAAGCTTTACCACCGGTATAATATGTATAAAGCTCGAACCCGGGCCGGGCCCGGGACCGGGTTTTCCGGGCCCGGTAGCCCGGAAACCGGGTATTTTGATAAAATCCGGTTTTTCCGGGTTTCCGGGTTTTCGAGGTTTTTAGCCCGGAAGCCCGGCCCGAGTCGCATCTGAAAACCCCGGGCCCGGCCCGGGTCCAATTTCTAGTAAATTTTATAAAATATTCTGACTTTTTGCTCGATTCTGGCTCCTAAAACATTCAAAATTTAAAATTTTCGCCTGCGGCGCTAATAAATGAATTTATCTTCATAACCTATCCCTTAATCGACCCAAATTACCGATTTGTCTCTTAATCCTGCAAATTCCCACGATAATATTTAAACCCACATTTATCCCGCAAACAAAATTATCCCCGATATCCACCTTAATCCTCCAAATATACATTAACCCCACCAAATCCCCAGATTTGGAGCAGGCCAACCTACACTGCTCAACCTCCACACTCCGTGGAATATTTTTCCAACAATGGGGTTATTGTTCCGACGAGGGGAGGTTGTTCCAATTAGAGTTGGCCGGGATCGGGATCCCGGTCGGGATCGGGCGGGATTATCCCGGGTTTTTCAAATCCCGATCCCGATTTTTCTGATCCCGGTCCCGAAATATATATCCCGATCCCGGCCATTTTTAATCCCGAGCCGGGATCCGGGATCGGGATCGGGATGTGCATCAGATCCCGATGCAAATCCCGATTTTATAAATTGACTAGAAGTTTGTGAAATAAAGTTAACAGGGAGGCATGAAATTAAGAAAAATTTTCGCCTGCGGCGCAGAAAATGGAAGAAATTTGGCATCCTGACATCCAAAATTCTCAAAATTTTCGCCTGCGGCGCAGAAAAGGAACAAATTTAAACAAAGCTGTCTTTAAAACTTTGACAAAATATTGAGTGACTTGGTGTGATATCGAGCGATCAAGAGGGGTTGAGGGGAGTATAGGTGGATTTGGAGCATAGAAGGATATCGTGGATTTGCAGTAATTAAGTTAGATTTGAAGAGAATCGAGGGTTTACGAGGGACATGAATATATCACTTAATCCCACAATCTCAGTTCTTAATCATCCACATTTGAACGTAACGCACTTAAATGTATAGACTTGAACGTTTAGACTTAAATGCCCTTGGCCTTCCAAAATTAAAAATTATTGCCTGCGGCGCTTAAAAGGGAGGAAATCTGGCACCTTGGCCTTCAAAATTTTTCAAAATTTGGAAGGCCAAGGTGCCAAACTTTTCAAAAGGTGCAAATTTTTTAAAAATCAAAAGCCCAATCCCATTTATCCTCCTCCCCCTCCCCCCCATTACCTTATCCCCCCTTAATACCCTGAACCGGAAAGTAAATCATGCGTCTATGAGACTTTAACTCAATATTTCAGCACCGCAGTGGAAATTTTAGAATTATATTGAGTCGTTTGTGAAGAAAATAAAAATTTATAAGTTTTTAAAATTTTTTAGTAAATCCCGATCCCGAGTTTTTAATCCCGGTCCCGATTCGGGATCGGGACCGGGATCTCCAGTCCAAATCCCGATCCCGATTTCGGCCAATCCCGATCCCGTGTCGGGATCCGGGATCGGGATCACCATTCCTAAATCCCGATCCCGGGTTTTTTTCGAAATCCCGATACCGGCCAACTCTAGTCCCAATGATTGGGGAAGTTGTTCAAACATGGTTTGGTCTGAAATTGACGAAGCTGACCGAAGTCGGAGGTGTCGGAAGTATGGAAGTATGATGATATAGGAAAAGCCCTTTGAGTGAAAAGCCCTCGGAACTCGGAAGTTACAACAAACAAAAGTGAAAGTTGTTCCATCAACCGGGGAAGATGATCAACAAAGAAGACCTCCACCCCCAGATTAAATAATGAAAGGGTGCTCTATTGAGTTAGATACTAAGGCAACAAATATACTTTTTCACCCTTATACCTATATAGATTAGTGTTATTCACGAGACGATATATCGACGATATTTTTCGAGATATCGCGAGATTTTTTTCGAGATTATCGATCTCGATCTCGTCTCGATCAATTTTTGAAAAAATCGAGATTTTTCGATATCGAGATTTTTCGAGATTATCGATCTCGATCTCGTATCAGTCAAGTCAGAAATATCGCGAGATTTTTCGATATTTCGATATTTTTAAAAAAGATTTTTCGTGATCAGTATTTATAAATTTTGGCAAAAAAATTCGCTCCACGTAGAACTCCAACACCTGGGCCCGTATCATATGAACGTGGTTCGTGGTTATTTAACCCTTACCGGGCGGTAAAATTGGTATCATAAGAAAAACCCGTGGTTCATGGTCAAATGACCTGGTCATTTAACCCCTACCGAGAGGTCGTGGTTAACCGGTATCATAAGAAAACGACTTTTTGGTCATTTAACCCCTAACGAGTGGTAATCTCAGACCCTGTTATAGTTCGTGGTAAGTTAAGTTACCATGAGCTCTAGCTCGGTTCTAAAAAATGGTAAAATTACCAAATTTTATATGAAGGTTCTTTAGGGTGTTTTTATGGGTCTGTAAAAATTTTAGGATTTTTGGACAAGTATTTTTTAAGTTATAGGAGCAAGGTACCCCTTTTTTGAGAGTTAGTCTCAAATTTATGCCTATATCTCGGTCCAATCAAGTCGGATTTAGTTGATTTTAGTGTCATTCGACTCAGCTTGAATAGCCCTTTCGAAAGAGCTATCATTCAAAAAATTGAATTTTTCACACCAAAAAATGTGTTTTCTCCCGTTCGGTATTTAAGGTCCTATATCTCGGTTTAAAGGTGTTTCCGTGAATAGAGAGTGATACCGTTCGACTCATCTCGTCGAGACGAATCGAATAGTGTACATATCGAAGGGGTTTTGAATGGGATAAAAAATATCGAAATATCGCGATAATCTCGAAAATTTTGGACCGAGATTTTTCGATATCGAGATTTTTCGAGATTATCGATCTCGATCTCGTCTCGATCAATTTTTGGAAAAATCGAGATTTTTTCGAGATCGAGATTTTTCGATAATCTCGATCTCGATCTCGAAAAATCGCAAATGAATAACACTAATATAGATTATGGTTTGCCCCGGATCCTGAGGGCACTTTTTTCGGGGAGCGTTAGAGGATGACATGCAATAAATTGTGAGTGTTATTCTGTCAGTTATCCTTCAACGCTCCCCGAAAAACGTGCCCTCAGGATTCGGGGTCAACCCCTAATGTGGACGAATCAAATGTTATATGTAATAAATCCAAGCAAATTTATTACGTTAAAGCTCAAAGTGGATTTTCCGGGCCTTAGACCCCGTGTATTTTGCTAATTAATATTAGATCAAATACTTTTTTAACGTTATCGTAGTTAATCCAAGCAAATTTATTACGATCCACACGTTTATGTTCATGCATCAAACCCAATGCGTGCATAACTTCGTGAATTATTTGTCCAACCTTAAAAATGAACCTTATTAATTATACACCTAATCTGGTTTCACAATCCAAGAATTTAAACAAGGGAACGTTAAACACTAAATGCACTATAGTGACTGTGGTTTTTATACTCTACTACATACATAACACAGCGAGTGTATAATTATGAAAATCAAGAAAGAAAAGCTGCGGAAAATTTTTTGTTTTTATGGTTTATCAATTTAATTTTATTTTATCAATTTTTTATCAAAAATTTAGTTTTGTCTCCCTTCATATTCAATTTTCGTGAGTCTGTAACCTGGTTTTGAGTTGTCAATTCAACGTCGCCCAACCCTAAACCAACTTAGTTCTAGCTCATTCGAATGAACCGTATATTAACATTCTCAAATTTGCTTTTTCTCTGCTTATATGGCCGATAACGTATAACATTTGTGCAAAGGTTATTAAATAAATTTATCACCGACGCACAACCACGCCATGAAACTTTAACATCAATAGGTCCACTCCAATTCCCAATAGGTGATTTACAACCACCTTTATACAAAAATTTAAGGTAATGTTTTGTGTCGACTTCTTTAAATTGTATGCATGTGCGATTTCTAAATTGGCAAACAATTTTTATTTAATAATGTTAGCTTGCAGAACTGAAGAATGTTCTCTCCAGTATATACCCTTGTACAAAGAGACTTCGGCCTTTAACAGCTAATAATTCAATATCTAATATAAAGATTTCTATTTAGTTGAGACTCAATGATAATTTCAAGTTTATTGTTTTAATTTAAACTGTGTTTTAATTTTGTTAGTCTTTTAATTTCACGTTTAGTGAAATTCAAAAAATAAACTTGTCAGAATTTGTAAATAAATTTTTACCGTAATTCATTCAGAGCCCTTCTTACATTTTCAATCCATGCTCTCTCTTAAAAATTTGATAAAATATTTTTTAAACTCAAAACCTCCATTTGCAAGAAAAGTATAAAATATGGGCATTTCCCACAAGGCCTTCTTAGAAAAATTAAGTTGACGTTTTCGACGAGATTTTCCTCTTGCAGTTGCTTTACAACCTTTAAATATAAATTAGAGTAGCACGAGGTCGAGGTTTTTTGAAAAAACCGAGACCGAGGATCACCGAGGCAGGAAAAGCCGAGATCGAGGTCGAGGGGCTAATTTTGACCCGAGACCGAGGTCGAGGACCGAGGAAAACCGAGGTTTTGAAAAAATTTTATAACATTTCAAAATCTAGTTAAATTTAGTAAATTTTTCAAATATTTGCTTAATGCTTATCAAATTATTATTTTACATCTGATTCATACCAAGTAGGCTGCCCATAGAGATGTCCAAGACTCCTGGGCTTTTTTGGTTTTGGTCTTGGGGTGTAGTCTTGGTCTTTACTTTTTTGAGCTTTTAAAAACTTACACTCTTAAGAATTGAACTTTTTTGATTTCCACATTTTATTTTTAAAATTGAAAAAATCTGGCTTCTTGGGCTCCTAAAATTCACAAAATTTTTGCCTGCGGCGCTTTAAAAAGGGAGAAATTTGGCACTTGACTTCCAATATTCTAAAAATTTTCGCCTGCGGCGCTGAAAAAGGTAGAGATATGACTCCTTGGTCTTTCGATACTATTTGATTATTTAGTAGACTAGGTTTAGACGTATATGGGGGGGGGGGGGTCAAAGGAGAGTATAAGGGGACTTGAATGGATTAATTTAATGTAAGCAGATTAAGGAGGTTATCATGGATTTGAGGGGATAGAGTGTATATAGGGGATTAATAGGATTAAGGGTATTTAGGGGAAAAACACTACCCTTCCCTTTTCATTAAAAAAAGAGCCTTCCCTTTTCAGCGCCGCAGGCGAAAATTTTGAGATTTTGGAAGGTCATGAAGCCACAAATCTTCATTTTTCTGCGCCGCAGGCGAAAATTTTGAGAATTTTGGAAGGCAAGTCACCATATTACTTCAATTTTTTACAGAAAAAGCGATTCTTAGGGGTGTATATTTAGCCTCGGTCCTCGACCGAGATTCAGGGCGAGGACCGAGACGAGGTTCCGAGGCCCGAGGTCAACAAAATCGAGGTCGAGGTTGAAAAATCGCCGAGGACCTCGGCCTCGGCGAGGCCTCGACCTCGTGCTACTCTAATATAAATTAAAGGATTCTATTACATATTAGTTAGTTTATACTGCTCAAGATGTGCGAAATTTTTCAAACTTACATTCACGCTGACTTTCTATCTTTAGTGCTATTTCCTCAGGATACATCTCAACATCATCAAAAACAAGATCAACCGAATCTTCACACCCGTAAACCAAACCATCCGCATCACGAGTTCCTAACAAAGGGTCGTCTTTTAAACTTCGTTTACCTCTAACTTCAGGACGTATAATTAATCGTTCCTCAGGCTGAAATTTTTCATTTTTTGAGGTAAATAATTTTGTCTGTTAACTATGGATGCCGGACGCGGCTCTCTATCACAATTGCACTTTTCATACAATTCCAAAAGTTCATAGTAAGAATTATTATACTTTTTGTATTCCTCTAGTCCCATTTGATCACATTGAGTTGGTGGACGTTTGTACTAAAAATGGTACTTTTCTGTTTTGCCACACCCCACCCATATATTCGCAGGATATATTTTCGATTTTTCCTTAATTGTACAGAAAGGTTAGTCTTCTTTCTTCCTCAATTTCACTCAATTTTCCCTCTGGCATGTTTAATGAGAGACACAAACAAAGAAAAGATTAATTTTTCTTTCCAATGTCATCAAATTGAAATCAACATTTTGGAAAATTGAGTGAGCACGGAAGATTGAGTCCACAGGGAAAATTAAGTGAAATTGAGGAAGAAAGAAAACTGACCTTTCTGTACGAATTAAGGAAAAATAGAAAATATATCCTGCGAATATATGGGTGGGGTGTGGCAAAACAGAAAAGTACCCTAAAAATATGTAGGAATTAAAAAAAATTATTCTGTGTGGCCAATAAGGCCAATAATAGAATTGATGATATTTACGATTAAACGCTTAATATATGAATGTTTTGAAGGTTCTTTTAAAAGTAAGATTTAAAATTCTTACCTAGGTGCTTGACGAAAAGATAAATTTAATTCTCAATTTCTATACCTATTATCTACAATAAGTCTTTAAAACTCACACAGCTAAGTTGTCTCTCAAGTAGCTCACTGTTTAGCTTTAAGTCGACAGTACCAGTGCATGCATGTTTTGATACTGATAAAAATTCAAAGTTTGTAGCAAACATAAGTTTTCCTTGCAAATTCATGTCAGGTCCTATCATTGCAATTGCACCACCCTGATGTTATAAGAATTTTATATTTTGATTAATAAAACACAACAACTACTACATCGTGCAATTTAGCATCTTGACTAATTTAAAAAAACTATAAAAAATCAAAGAGAAAAACCGAAAAAGCTGCTAATTTACTCAAGAGCGTATTATGAAAGCCAGGTATAGTACTCTTTATTGCAGGGAATTTAATTATGTAACTATTACTTTATGTAACTTTAATTATGTAACTATACAAATACTATATAGATAATTTACCTCTTCCACAATTTCCTTAATGTTTTTATGTTCAAGATTAGCAATAACAGAACTTCCATAATCATAAACATTTCCATTCATTTCATCAGTTAGAATTGCAAAATTTGTTCCATTATTTCCCAATTGTATTGAAAATAATAAAATATAATCTTGATCAATTAATGAGCCAAGATAGGGTTCTTCAGCGTAAAGAGTTCCAATTTTTCCAGTTAATTTGAATGTTTTGTCAAACTCAATTCTAAAAAATGTATGATATGAAGATTTCTAAGATTATCTCTAATTTTGCTTAGATATTCGTTCAAGTAATTGACTCGTGGCGCGATCTTTGCGGACCCTAAATTTGCGGACCCGGAAGTTGTGGACTCGAACTTTGCGGGCGTGTTATTTGCGGACCAAAATTTTTAGTCCCGACACTTGAGTAAAAAAATTTGAATTATTTGATAATTTCTATGTACGAAAAAATTTTCAAAGGCTAAGAAGCCATAATTCATCTCACTTAACGCAGTAGGCTTAAATTTTTAAAATTTTCTATGTCCAATAGACCCAATTGCAGTCCGCAGATTTCTGGGCCACAAAGTTTGAATCCGCAAAATTCGGGTCCGCAAATTAAAATCCGCAAAGTTTGGCACGCCTAATCAATTAAGTAATTTGAATCGGAAAAATGCAAGTTTAATTACAAAAAGTTTTATAAGTACATTGGTGGAAAATTTTTCAAATCTAAGCTAAAATTTAGAGAATTTTGAAAGGCCATTTAATTTTTTAATCAAAAAATCCATTTGTAAGTAATTAGAAATAAGTAGGGACTCACAAAACATGCAAATGCATGTTTTGTATGCGGATATGCCTTGAGCTGGGAAGCCCAAAAATGGTGTTTTTACATTGGTCCGAGCACTTTAGGACCCGGTTCTTAATGCATATATTTGCATATTTCGGCCCTCCCGTGCATATTTGCATATTTATGCATATTTTGGGAAATTTTGCATATTTTGGTCCATATTTCATCATTTTTTGGCAAATTTTAATAAAAATTGGGCAAAATTTTGGAAATTTCTGAACAAAAAATTTTTTTATAAAAATTTTCCGAAAAAATTTTGGCTCTATTACACAATATACGTCCAATCAACTATTATGCGTCCAATCAACTTTTATACGTCCAATTAAAGTTTATACGTCCAATGAAGAGATTATGCGTCCAATAAAAATTTATGCGTCCAATGAAAAGTTTATGCGTCCAATCAAATTTTATATGCCCAAACACATTTTTATTAGTGTCCGGGCCGGATTCGGCCAAATTCTTCCAGATTCAGGATACCCCTTGTCTTTTTCTCGATCTCCGGATTTTTCCTAACCGGATTAATCCATAAAAATCCATCTGGATCCGGTCCGGCTCCATTGCCAAATCCGGATCCTTTTTAAACCGGATTTGAGATTTGATCCGGTGACGGGGACGGTTTTTCTATTAACCCCTTTTGAGCAAGGCGTTCAATAAATAAAAATTATTTTGATTTTTCTCAATTTATTTTTTCACTGGAAGTATAAAATTTATTTGGACGCATAAACTTTGATTGGACGTATAAAAATTTGATTGGACGCATAAATTTTCATCGGACGTATAAAATTTGATTGGACGTATAAAAGTTGATTGGACGCATAATATGTCGCCGAAGCGACGTCTGATTAATTTATTTAAAGATTTTTGATTAAAATTTTGGTGATCTGTTGTCCCTTATGCTTAAATGTTTTTTCTAATTTAACCACACCCTTTTTTTAAGCATTCTTTTCACTAAAGTGGTTCGCCCTTAATCATTGTATTTATTTTTTAAGCTTCTCCGATAAGCTCATTTTTACTATTTTTTGCACCTGCCATTTAATTTATTGAAATAGTTTTTTGCCTGTCATTTAATTGAATTTTTTTAAATTTACCAATCTAATTATTTAGAGTTAAGAATTTCGACCTTTTTATTTATTCACACTAAAATTTTAACTCTTTAGGCCTCTCATTATTTAATTCTAAACTTATCTAAAACTGAGGCCTAAAGACCCCTTTTTCACTATTTTAAGTCCATTTTTTAATTAATCACTTTTTAATCATTTTTGTGGCCTATAATTAATTTATGCTATTTTTTACACATTTCATTGTTCGGTTTAATTACCCAAGTTTAAGGTCCTTTTTGAATAAATATATTTAATTTATTTGTTCTTATTCTTTTGTCTGGTATTCCTGCCAATTGCCGCCCTTAGGCAGTATTTCTAGCTCGCCAATAGAGCTTTGGTTCCGTCCACTCGCCCTAGAGAGTTGGATCATCTTCGAAGAATCGAGGGCTCCCCGGGACAATCTAAGTCAATCCCAACACTTGCGGTTTCACACCTGTCGCGCCGCACACCGTTTTATCTTCTTCAGCGACAAACTTTTTGGTGCCACGACCCGGGACCCTCCTCTTCTCTTCATTCAATTTCAATTAAATTAAATTTAAATATTTTTCTTCTGTTTAAACTCCCTACAGGCATATTCCAGCCAACTCAACTCTTCAACTTCTCTTCCATCACAATCATCACTTCAGTCGACTCTTCGAACTCTTCAACTTCCCAACTCTTCAAACTCTTCAGCCATCTCATCACTTCCATCACAATTCTGTATTCGACACTACTCTTCTAACCAATCGACACTCCATTCCAACAAATCAACTTTATTTCTACCAAAATGTCATCAGGACCAATTCGACAAATGATCGGCCCTACAATCAAATTCATCAAGAATACCATCAATGAGTCACACAATATCATCACCGCCCAGCAAGACATTTTAGAAGAGCAACAGATAAACCGCCTGCGCACTCTTCGAAAGCAGCTCAGCAGTAGTATCGTAAGACTAGACAATTTAAATCGGGAATGGCTGGGATTCATGCGCCAAATCGACCCGGAGAATCTGGTAGCGGAGGAGAGAATTTACGACCATTTCCAACGCCCAGGAGAAAATGACCCACAAGTAGGAGCCTACAAACATTTCACCGAGTGGGTTATAGAGGCACAGGCCATGGTAGACACAATCGACGATATTGTCGAACGGGATACCAACTCTAGTAACCATCAGTCGAGGGCTAGATCCCGCAGCGTATCACTCCATTCCGATCGGTCACAGAATTCACAGGGACTCCACACACAGGAATTACCTCGAAATCCAGCCTACGACTCCTTTAAAATAGCCCCAATGGAAATCCCAAAGTTTTTCGGCGAGCAAGAGAAATGGACTAGTTTCTGGCAATGTTTTGAGTTGGCCATCCACAATAACCCGAATATTCCGGACGCACTAAAGATCCATCACTTGTGTAATTCGCTCAAGGGATCAGCCGAGGCAACCGTCCAAGGATTCCCGAGAATAGCAGAGAATTATCCTATTATAGTGGAATGCTTGAAAGGGAGATACGGTAGCACCCGCAACCTAAGGGAAACCCTCCAATCAGAGCTCCTTCAACTGCCAGCTACAAAAGACACCGCTGACTCACTTCGCGCCTTTTGTGACAATATAGAAAGAATTTGCAGGCAATTGGAATCCAATTTTAGAACAAAGGAGGACGCGTCCCTTTTAGTCACAACTATTAAGGCTAAACTTCCATCCACCCTTATCGAAAAAATCATAGAAAGGGAGCGAAGTACGGCCGCAGGCGAATGGACACATAAAGAACTTAGAAATTTTCTCCTCGAACAAGTGGCCATAAAAGAAGAGGTGGAAAGGAGCACAAAAAGGCTAAAAGGGCAGTCTATTAGAATGGATGAGCGCCAGCCTACTCCCCAACAAAAGAGTCACCGGCCGACCCATTCCAAACCAGCTAACTTTACCCGCGCTTTCGCAGCTATTGAAAGGAATTCTGGCCAATGTTCACTTTGCAATGGCGGTCACCTTCCTTCTGTTTGTCGCAAATTCCAAACACCCGATAGCCGCAAAAATCGCTTACTAGCCCAACGCAGGTGTTTGAATTGTTTACGCGAGGGACACCAAATAAGCCAGTGCGAGTCACCCAAAAGATGTAGAAATTGTGGCGGCAAGCACCACTTTATCATTTGCACCCGCCAAAAGGGGAGAGAAAATAATGGAATGACTGTTCAGTCTACCAGCCAGCAGCCGCATTCTTTTCAGAGCAACTCAAACTTTTCTCCTGCTAATTACTCTGCTCACCGGCCAGCACAAATTTATTGCAATTCGCGAATAAATTCTGAAAATCTACCCGGAACAAACCCGAATGTTCCCGCAAACCCGGAAATGGCTATGACTGCTACCGAGTCGAAACCGCATACTTTTTTGATGACTTGCGAATTAGCGATAAGTTCAGGAAATAACCGTCCAATTTATACTACTGTTGGCCTCTGGGACACCGGTTCTCAGACTTCCTACATTTCTCAATCTCTGGTCGACCGTTTAAGACCACCCAAGGTTTCTACCTCCAACCACTCCGTCCGCGTTTTTGGCGCCGAGACAGTCAAATTCCGCTCTACAGGATATAAGATTAGGCTCCATGAGCCCAACGGGAGATGGGATGAAGCTGTATTCTGCTCAATTCCGCAAATCGTCCCAGCATTTCCATGTATTCAATGGGATGGAACTCGGATCCCGACTAACCGCCGAGACTTGCAAAACATACCTGTAAATAATAGGGAACCAGAAATTCTACTCGGAGTTCGAGAATTCTGGAGATTCTTCCTAGGCTCAAGGAAAATAGGCAAAAATCTACATATTATAAGAACACACTTTGGTTCAATGCTTTGCGGTGAATTACCCCACTATATTTCACCTACCTCTTTAACCTGCATTTCTCTTGCTGCCGTGCATAGCTCACCGGAAGAAATGCCCGCGGGCAATGAAATAGAACAATTTTGGAACCTCGAGTCTATGGGTATCACTGACAACCCAGAAAATAAGGACGACGAAATCGCCACTAGATTAGTCGAACAGTCCATAGTTCAGGATTCAGACGGGAGATACACGGTCGGACTTCCCTGGAAATCGCCAGAAGGAACTTCGGGACCCCCTTTGGAATTACCCTCCAATTTTGATATGGCTTACAAACGTCTATCATCCGTACTTAAGCGAATAGAAGGGGCGCCCAACATAGCCCAGGAATACCAGAAAGCAATAGAGGATCAACTAAAACGAGGGGTAATTGAAACTACGCAATGCAACCCAGACATGCAGGAACACTTCCTCCCGCATCATGCAGTATTTAACAAAGGGAAAATCCGCTTAGTCTATGATGCAAGCGCTCATCCGAAAGGACTCCCTTCACTCAACCAATCACTTTTTCGAGGACCAGTCCTACTTCCAAATTTAATTAATTTGCTTCTACGTTTCCGGGCAACTAAAATCCCCGTCCTGGCCGACATCGAAAAGGCCTTTCATCAAATTTCCTTGATCGAATCGGATAGGGAATTCTGTAAATTCTTATGGTTAAAAAACATGGACCAACCTCTTTCGCCGTCCAATTTAGCTGTTTATCGATTCAAAAGGATTGCATTTGGGATTATTAGCTCACCGTACATCTTAGCGGCCGTCATTAGGCATCACCTTTCAAAGGAGCGAACCGACCTTGCTAACGAAATAAAAGAAAACATTTATGTCGATAATGTTCTCTTAGAATGCGACACTAGAGAGGAAGCGCTTGATAAATGCAAAGCGGCTAAACAAATGTTCGCCACGGCTAAAATGAACCTGCGGGAATTCTGTACCCACGAAAGGGCTGTTTTGGACCAAATATCACTTGAGGACCGACTAGAACAGGACATCCCACGCGTCCTCGGAATTAATTGGAACCTACAGCGAGACACGCTTCAGATTAAATTCCCGCCACTCTCAAAACCAATTACTCGCCGCACCGTACTCGGCACAATTTCTTCTTGTTTCGACCCAATGGGACTAGTCGGCCCTTGCCTTCTCCCTGCCAAGGCATTCTTCCAACATTTATGGACATTAGAAAATTTTGAGTGGGATACGGTTTTACCCTCAGACGAATCTAGGACTTGGGAGAAAATAACTTCGGATTGGAGTACCGAAATTTCAATCCCACGTCTTGTCCTTCACGGGAACTCACCAATCATCCAAATCCATACATTTACCGACGCCTCTGATGGTGCGTTCGGTACTGCCGTTTATTTACGAAGCGAAAATAAGGAAGATGGGAGAATTACCTCTTCACTGATTTTCTCTAAAAATCGGTTGCGCCCATTGAAAGCAAACTCGAAACTCACCATACCCCGATTGGAACTATTAGGAATGTTATCGGGAGTTAGAGCAGCCAAATTCATCCAGAATGAGTTACACCGTGAAATAGAAAAAACATTCATTTGGAGTGACTCAACCATTGCCCTTAGCTGGCTTAAGGAAACTGACCACCAACCGGTCTTTATAGCAAACCGCACCAAGGAAATCAGGACCTTAACCAACTGCGAGTTCCGCTATGTTAATACGACTGAAAACCCTGCAGACCTAGTTACAAGGGGAAAATCTCCCTCAGAACTGCAATCAAACCATCTCTGGTGGCACGGCCCCACCTGGCTCTCAAAACCCGAAATTGAGTGGCCCACTGGACTAAGTCTTGAATTCAATACAACCGACTCTACCGATGAGTTTGCTATTACCAACACCCTAGTCAATACCGAGGGAAAGACAGAAACAACCAAAGCGGATGACTTGATCGACTTTAAGCGATTTAATTCATGGGATAAAATTAGACGAACTACCATTTGGGTTCTTCGGTTTTTACAATCCACATTCAGTAAAAACGGCCGCGAACCTTCTTTGCTTATAAAGGATCGCCGTCCAGAGCTTCTCTCTATTTCCCAAGCAACTAGTCGGGAAAATACTGCATTCTCCGCAAATGATTATCTAACCGCAGGCTCTCTCCTCATAAAGATTGCGCAACAGCAAAATGTAATCGAGATTGAACACTACCCAATAGAAACCGACCAAAGTGGTTTACTTCTTCTCAAGACACGAATTGCGCAACAAATCGAGCGCCCAACATTAGCTCGCCCTATTATTTTACCTCGCTCATCTCACATAAGATTTCTCATCATTTTTGACATTCACCAAGAATTAACTCATGGAGGGATAGATATTACTTTAACCGAATTTCTTGTTAAATATTGGACGCCAAACGCCCGGAAAACAGTCAAAACCGTAATCCGCAAATGTTTGAAATGCGAGAGAATGCGCGCTTATAAATACTCATTACCTCAATTTCCACCGTACCCTAAAGATCGTATTTTCAGAAAAATGATTTTTGAGTCCGTAGGACTTGACTATGCCGGACCATCGTCTGTCCGAATAAATGGAATTATTACTAAATTTTACTTATTATTATTTTGTTGCTTAACAACACGTGCCATTCACTTGGAAATTACTTTAAGCCAATCTGCGGAGGCTTTTATGAATGCTCTCCAACGGTTTATTTCTCGGCGTGGCAAACCCAAACGTGTCATCAGTGACAATGCTCCTTCCTTTATTTTAGCCGACAAAACAATCGACTTTCTCATCAATGAGCCGTCCAATGAGCTAGCGAAGAAAGGCATCGATTGGACCTTCATTCCTGCTTATAGTCCCTGGGCTGGAGGAATGTATGAGCGCCTCATCGGGATTACAAAGCAGCTCTTCCAACAAACACTCGGCAAGGGAATACTCCATTATGACGACCTCATCACCTTCACTGCTAAGGTTGAGGCAACGCTTAATCTTCGTCCCATCTCGACTGTTTCGGACGAGGAGGATGGATTTCTGCCCTTAAGACCTGCCGATCTTCTCATTCCAAAGATCGAGCTAAACCTACCTACTGACCGACTTTTAGAGGACATACCTTTCCGTCCCGACTCGCATGAAAAATTGGCCGAAATTTACTTAGCCACCGATAGGGCTCATGAATTCTTTTGGGAAAGATGGAGTAAAGAGTACCTTCTTACACTACGGTCCAGGACTCAAACCGCCCACAAAGGAAAGAGACTGGAAAACCATTCCGCCCCTAGGATTGGAGAAATCGTGATAGTAGAAGAAAAATATACTCCGAGAAATCTATGGCCCATGGGACGTATCGTAAAATTAGGAGGGAAACCTGGAGCAACCAGGAGTGTGGAAATCCAAATGCAAAATGGCAACACTGTCACGCGTCCAGTCAATAGCGTGTGCCCTCTAGAAATCACTCAAACCGAACAGGACGCCATGGTTACTCCAGCTCAAGTCGGCCCAGTTACTGAGGCAACCCAGGAAACTTCCTCGCGAGTTTCAGCGACTAAAAACGGACACCGGATGATAACGCGAAGCAAATCGAGAAACCTCGTCTCTACCCTACTAAACCTGGCATTATTTATTTTCTGTTTTGCATCCATCCAGGGATTGCCTATAAATAATACATGTCCAAAATGTCAAATTTCCTGCACTAGAACCGGCGTTACAGTAATTAGCCCCAGCGAATTCGCCAATTTAGAATTGTGCTGCGCCGGCAACTGTTTAATCAAGCCGCATGCTCCTAAAATCAACTATGAGCTGCCGCACGAGCTTCTAGTCGTAGATTACCACTGCCAAATTACTTTAGCGGACAACCAAAATAGGATTTACCAAAAGGAGAGAACATGTCCCGCCCACGATGAATGTAGTCTAATTGATTGTACTATTTGCTGGGACCGTATTACCAACCCGACTTGCGCTCCCGTCAATTCCGGAATTTTAATAGGATCGGGACTGCTACTCATTCTACTCTTTCTTTCTTGGATTATCACACACGTTAAAATTGTGTTCGCTGCGTTTCAATTCATTTTTGCAATTTTCGCAGCCTTATTCCAAACTCCAATCCGCGCATTGCGAGCATATGAATTCTCTTCCCGCAACCAAAATGAAGGGGAAGAATATCTGATGTCTGAGTACAATTCAAGGAGAATTAACAGAGAAAGAAATAGGCGTTGGAGAATCAATAGGCTTTACCGCAACGGCCTGCTAGCCATTTTAGCGTTTATTCTCCTACCCCGAGTCTATGGGAGCAACGAAATAATCGCTGTCACCGCTAAAAACTCAGATTGCCGCCGTACCCTCAACGGGACCCAATGTACAATAAAATCTTCAGTTAGCCTCACCATCTTACCGGCCAATCAAAAAACAAGTATATTAGTGAGAAATGAGCGAGGATTAGCTCTCGGAACGTTCTCTATCGTGCTAGAACGCCTAACCCTCAATTGCTTGCCAAAATCAGTTGCATGGCTTCGCTCCTACCGAGTTTTAACAGCCTCTGCAAAAAGATGCGCTCGTGCCGGCCTTTGCTTCGGAAATCATTGTCAATCCGTCCGTCCTACTACCAACATACCAGAATTAGGCGAAGCAAACTTTTTCCCGGGAAATACTTTCTGTATCGACTCTCCGGGATTTTGGGGGATTGGCTGCGGCCTTCCAGCTGACGGATGTCTCTACTATAGATTTTATGCGAAACCTACGTCCGATGCCGCTTACGAGCTGATAGACTGCCCTACCTGGCAATTCAAAATAAAAGTCCATTTGGAACTTCAAACTGGGACCAATGTAGAGTCAGCGGACTTAACTCTCCACCCCGGTCAAACAAAGAAATGGGGGACACAAATAGGCGCAATAGCCCTCTCAACCAACCCGACGGCTCTCCCACCTTTGCCTATCCTCTCAAAAAGATTTATTCTCTCCAGCTATTTGTCGGCCGCCATAAGCGAATCTATTCCTTTGGATCTTTTTTGCACCGACGAGGACGCAGCGCGAAGCTTTAACTGCTCGCTCTATCGAGAGACTTGCCATGACTGTTACCCGGACCATGAAACGGGAACCGTGGAATGTTTCTGCAGGGACTTAGACATGGAATCCATCCTTTCCGACTCTTCTAACCGGCTCCCACTGTCTCTGCCTAATTTGCAAATTATGAACTTTCAAAACGAGATTTTCGCGGAAACAGAATACACTCCAATACATACATTAGTTCAATTTGAAAATGTTGAACTAGCATTGGAAACAGAAGATTCCCATTGTTTTATTACTGTAGAGTCATTAATCGGATGTTACCGTTGTTTAACCGGTGCTCAAGCTAAATTTACATGTACCACTGATTATGGCTCAGCACTTGCCTCTGTTAAATGTATGGGAACCCATCTTTTCTCGGCGCGCTGTAGCGAGAATGGGACAGCTCAATCAGTAATTTTAGCCTTCAATTGGGCCCAAATTAATGTGGATTGCCGTGTGGAATGCCCCGCGGGCTTCAGTCAATTTACCCTTAATGGAGAGTTAAAATACATACCCCGCCGTCATCAATTTCACTATGCTGCGCGACTTAATGATAATAGGACTCCAAGTGGAGAATTAAATACAGGCTTTGATTGGACGATTCCTTTCGGCTTTTTATTCGGCTTTCCTCAAATTCTTATTATTTGTGGAGTAGTTATTGTTGGAATTGTGGCATTAATAATTTTTCTAAAATTTAATCCAATTTTTCGCGTTTATCGACTTTTATTAGCAATTTTCACCATTATTTTTGTCATTAATGTTTTAAACTTTCAATTAGTTTTTTCAGTCAAAATGAATGGAAAGAAAATTAATTCTGAAAATAATCCAACAATCGACCCAATAACAAAAAATACAAATATTCCGTCGAAATCCGATTCGACTGCACCAATTCCGAAAGAATTAGCGGAAATGGTTAAAGTTATGGTTCAACAACAGCTTAATCATAACGACACATCAACTTCTACGCCAATTGTAGAAGAACCACCGTTAACACCACGGGAAGCGGAATGGGCATCAGTTCGTGAGAAACTCAAAGAATTCTCACCATCTCAGCGAATGGCCTTTCAAGCTGTATTGAGCGCTGCCAACAGTCAAAAAACAACTCCTGCTGTGCCTATGGGTGGAATCAACAAGCCGCAATACATCGGACCACATGAATCCTTGAAATTGGATGAGGAACTGTCACTTCTGCCAACTCATCAACAACGTGAAGTGGAAAGCCTCTTCAAGACCGGTCAAAAATGTATCTCCGCAGCATTTTATCTACTCAAACATTATAAGGGGCAATTACCAAACACACTCATGAACGAGGCAGCAAGCGAGATACGTCAAGCTATGAATAAAATAGAACCATCATCATCTGCTTTCTCGACAGCAGCACAATTATCCATTCGTGACCGTTCTCGATCTCGTTCACCAGCTCAACGACCATATCGTCCACCTCATCGTGAAACAACTCATCGTAATGGCTCACGTAATGATTGGCGTTCCGATGGACGGCATGCTCGCCGCTAGTGGCCGGCGCCCCAGTGTCGCCGAAGCGACGTCTGATTAATTTATTTAAAGATTTTTGATTAAAATTTTGGTGATCTGTTGTCCCTTATGCTTAAATGTTTTTTCTAATTTAACCACACCCTTTTTTTAAGCATTCTTTTCACTAAAGTGGTTCGCCCTTAATCATTGTATTTATTTTTTAAGCTTCTCCGATAAGCTCATTTTTACTATTTTTTGCACCTGCCATTTAATTTATTGAAATAGTTTTTTGCCTGTCATTTAATTGAATTTTTTTAAATTTACCAATCTAATTATTTAGAGTTAAGAATTTCGACCTTTTTATTTATTCACACTAAAATTTTAACTCTTTAGGCCTCTCATTATTTAATTCTAAACTTATCTAAAACTGAGGCCTAAAGACCCCTTTTTCACTATTTTAAGTCCATTTTTTAATTAATCACTTTTTAATCATTTTTGTGGCCTATAATTAATTTATGCTATTTTTTACACATTTCATTGTTCGGTTTAATTACCCAAGTTTAAGGTCCTTTTTGAATAAATATATTTAATTTATTTGTTCTTATTCTTTTGTCTGGTATTCCTGCCAATTGCCGCCCTTAGGCAGTATTTCTAGCTCGCCAATAGAGCTTTGGTTCCGTCCACTCGCCCTAGAGAGTTGGATCATCTTCGAAGAATCGAGGGCTCCCCGGGACAATCTAAGTCAATCCCAACACTTGCGGTTTCACACCTGTCGCGCCGCACACCGTTTTATCTTCTTCAGCGACATAATAGTTGATTGGACGTATATTGTGTAATAGAGCCAAAATTTTTTCGAAAGATTTTTCGGGAAAATTTTTTTCAAAAAAATTTTAACATAAATTTTAAACCCATAAAATCTTTTATAAGTGCTCTTGAAATACAAAATTATAGGATAAATTAGTGTTTTTTGCTTAAAATTTTGGTTTTTAAAGCAATTTTTCACCATTTTTTGATGCATATTTAGTGCATATTTTGGGAAATTTTGCATATTTCAGTGCATATTTGGGACTTTTTCGGTGCATATATATGCGCATATTTTGCGATTTTCCGTGCATATTTTGTGAGTCCCTAGAAATAAGTAAATTTTAAATTTCTCATGTACGAAGGTCAATTTGTAATTACTTTACTTCCAAAATATGTGAAAGCCCTATTCTTAAATAAATTACGTTTTTTCTGTGAAAGAAAAACCAACAACAACATTAACAGCAACTTTAACCCAATATTCTTCTTCTAATCTTTCAAATCCAATTCTTGTAGCATAAATTCTAAATTCAATTCCATGCTTTTGTTGGTCATCCCCGTCTTCATAATTGCTACAAGCCTGGGCGTAGTCACTTTTTGGATTATTTTTTATCTGAAATATCAGTTATGGATTATAGACAAAACTAAGTTTAGACTATCATACCTCTTTACCATATCTATGATAATAGCAAATTGTCAAATTGAACGAGTTCCAACTAGAATTAATTTTTAACAATTAACCTTATTGCCTAGAAATCCAGGGGTTGGGTTTTATATAACCTGTTAAATGCCTGGAATACAAAGTAATCATTCGAACCCGAGATTTTATTTGAAGATAACACAGGAACTAAAAGAGTCTGACAATTCTGTACAGATTAAGGAAAACTCTGAGACTCGATATAAGAGGGGGGGGTGAGTGGTATATCCATAAAGTACTAAAGAAAACTCATCATTCATTTCGATTTTCAATTCGAAACTTTAACCCTTATTTACCCCACTTTACCCAAACATATCATTGAAAATCGTAATATTGCTGCAGCCGTTAAAATTAACCCATAACTACAAAAATTAATTATTTTTAAAACATACTCCCTCATTCCATTTAAGTTGCCAGATTTATATTTGCATGTTTCTGATGCCTCAATGCCTGATAATCGTTGCTCTTTTGCTTCGGCAGTATTACATGCTAGATCAAGCAATAAACCCCATACTTCAATGCGGTTTGTAACAAAATTTTGATTGGTGAAAAACATATCCTGTTAAAAGTAAAATATTTATTTGTTATTCTACAGGATTATATAAACGTAGCTCACACTCTATTTACTACATAACTTTATTCAAATTAAAGTTAATGAGATCAAATAAAGCTTGAATGTTAGTGAATTAGACAATTAACAGATATAATCAAGAATTTTAGTAGCGACCATCCTTTGCTCTAATACAGATTTAAATGCGTGTGAAAATATTTTGGGCAAAAGCCCAAAATTTATATCTGTTCCTTGTTTAATTCTCTATCATTCAACTTTATTTCATATCATTAACGTGAATAAGGTTATGTAATAATGTGTCCTGTATTTTTTGATGAGGTTTATTACATTTGTGGTCAAGTATTTTATTACCATAATGTGTTACTAATTAACACATTAAGAAAAATACTGGGTGGCACGAATTTTCGTCAAAGGACCTTCCGTCAATGGACTTTCCGTCAATACTTTTCGTCAACGGACTTTTCGTCAATGAATGGATGTTTTTTTTAATTTAAAGAGAAAGAGAAGATGATACATGTATGTAAAAGTGTAAAACTTTTGGTTAAATTGTGTCAGATTGAAAATTAGACTGATTTGAAAATTCCGGACACAGTTATGAGCAACTGAATTTTAGCTGGGGAAACTTATTTTTGTGTTGCTACGAAAGATAGGTAGGCAAAACCACGCGCGAAGCGCGTGGTTTTGCACAAGCGCCTTGCCGATACCCCATAGGTTTACGTTGTTTGTTTTTTATTGTAACTTAATGTGCATATTATGGTAACTTCTTTTGCTATGCCATGTGTCTTTGTATGTCCTCCATCAAAACATATACATGGTTATTCGAGAGTATTTGAAGAAATAAAGAATCGTATATAAAATTGGGCACATAATTTAGTTATTTGTGGCTTTGAACAGGCCGATTAATTTCCTAGATTTTTTAAAAGCGTTCATTTATTGATGAAAAGTCCGTCCATTGACGAAAAGTATTCACGGAAAGTCCATTGACGGAAAGTCCGTTGACGAAAAGTCGGGGAGCCAAATACTGCGTTTTTTAAATCAAATTCCTTACACAATGGCTAGTAGTATGAAATTTATATCCATCAAGTTTTAAAGTTAAATGACAAGATTTTGATGGAAATTCCATTTCATCATAAAGTCTACTAAAATAATTCCACAATTCCATATCTAATCCAAGAAGTGAAATTGCTTCATTCTTTATGGAATAAAAAATATATTATAGATATTTACGATTATTAAAAGAATTTTTTAATCATTTTGGTTTTAGAAATTTGATCAAATTTCTAAAGTTACAGGAGAATTCAGTCAGTAAATTTGACAACGTATAGGAAGGTAAGTTCGACTCGGATTCACCAAAATTCGTTGGGCAAGGACAAGATCTAACCCTAGTCCCTTTTCTCATTTATATTAAGTTAAATATATTTTTAAAAGTATGTATTTAATGTTGAGAAAAGTGCCATAAAAATAAATTCCAAAAAATTCGATACCCCTTCTGCAATCATTTGAAAACTATTTTCTTTGTGCCCATCTCTTTTGCTAAATAACAAATTAATTCTATATTTTGTACTCGATCCATAATCCAATTTTTTGCCGTTTATTCCAGTTAAAGTAGCAAAGAATGTGTCTTCTGTGCCAAGTTTAATTGTGAATACTGTAAAAGTTGCATTATCTTTTGATGGAGGTTCCATAAATCCGTTGGTTTTATTAATCAGTCCAGTGACGGTCACAGAGTTTTGAAATGAGAAACTTAAAAATATTTAGTTATAATTATTATAATATTGGGCCGAAATTCCTAATTCCATTATCTAATATCTCTCATTATCCCTTTAATCCCTCCAGATCACTCGATTAAACTTTTAAAAAAATAAAAAGTAAAAAATTGTGTTAATCAAAAGTTTGTAGGTCTTCAGAGGTGTAATTATGGCGTGATCTAGAGGGTTTAGGGTTTTTTCTGAACATCTACTGAGATAGTAAGGGATTATAGTTATTAAGGTAAGGGATTAGTTTCTCCCTCAATTTTAACTTACTAGTATAATTCTTCCTAAAAACAAAATTAATTATTTTACTATCACCTTTTATGCGTGAATGAAAATCCAATTTTTGAATAAACATTATATTCAATTTTATATTCATTTTTATCATTGTCACGTTCGAAAGATTTCCTACGAGCACAAACACGCATTTCTATGGCGTGTTGTCTTGGTTTTTTACACTTTTTTCCGAATCCATTTTCTTTATTTTTAAGCTGTTTTTGACAAATCTTTAATCAAAAAATTCCTGATAAAATACCTCAATCCGTTCATCATCCCCTTCCAATTTTGAATTGTAACAAATTATAAATGTTGACCACATTTCTCTTTAAATTTGAATGGATTAGTTATACTAATTAAATTTAGAGTTTTTTACTCTTCACATTCCTCGTTATAATTTCTTTCAAGAGTTTTACATCCTTTATCAGCATCATCAACATTCACTTTTTCAAAGTTCCGTGGCAAACATCCAAGCTCATATATATTTGCAGATAACTCCAAAACATGTGGAGCATATTTCAATTTCCGTTTATAGAAATCCTGAAGGAGATTAATTATAAAAGGCTCAAATTATTTTTCTACTTATTAACTAAAAATATTTGCTTCGCTTCGAACGAACATGGCAAAACTTGAGTAAAAGTTTATCGAACTTGTGACTTCGGTAACATTGCTTACTAGGCTTATGTAGCTTAGACCCTTACATCACTGATCTAACAAGATAGAAAAACTATACTTCACCTCAATATCACACCCACCCTACTAAAAGAGTTCAACTCAGTCATTAAAAAATATTAAAATCTAATTAAACTATACCACTTCAACAGGACATCTATTTATCATTTTCCAATGAAATTGGCGATTAGCTGGGTTTGTTTTGATGTTTTTGGGTTGCCCCAACATAATATCCAATTTTAATGCATAAATACCGGGATAATCATCAAGCAAAGGCATTGGATTTTTATCAGCATTGAAAAATTCTTTATCAATTTTACTAGCTGACAAAATCTTTTCTTAAATAAAAATATTTAAAATTTGTCAAAATTAACTAGAAAGTCTCTCTCACCTTTTTGTGAGTTATCCTTGCCTATCAAGTAATTGAAAAGTACCGATGGTGTGGTATTTTGTAGGTAGATCCAGTCGCTGTAAATTAAAGTGATTACAAAGATGGACAAGGATTGGACTGTCAATTTAACTCCAACATTATTTTCTTAATTCCCGAATCCAATACAAGGAATTCATTTTTCGAAAATTTATTGGTCCAATAGTATATCTTAGAAGGGGCATCGTTATTAAGGATCGCAATTGTCGATCTTAAGTTAGCTTTTAACAAATCAAAAACAAATGAAATTTTTGAATCTGTTTACTGTAGGATTAAGAACATTTCTTATGTATGTATAGTTTGGGCTCTAATTAAAAAAGCAACTCTTTAAGGAATATATCAGCAAAAATTTCAACATCATTTTTTCCTTCTTTAAAAATCAGAAATCCGTTCCATGGAATATTTTTAAGCTTTTCAAATTCATTCGTTTCCTTTAGCGCGTTGAGGCAGAGTTTACTGTCCCCTTTCTTTGTTAGTTCATAGGCCTTTGATGGTTTCCAATTTCCTTCCAAATTAGAAGAAAGCTGGCTGGGGTAGCAGAATAAAATTCTAAATTTTAATTAATTTTTATCTAAAGCACGAAAAATTGAGCGGTTATTCTAATTATGTATTAAAATTAATTATTTACCCGCTACACCCAGCCACATCATTGACCGGTATTTTATCAGCATTAATGTCCTTCTCCATAATTACTTTAACAGTACTTATGCGCTCGAACATTCTGTCGTTTATGGAGCAATTTATTAGAAAAATTCGAACACAGAAAACCATTAAAATGGCTAATAATGCCTGTAAAGGCCTTATAACCATTTTCAATGTAATTTCTGAAAATTTAATAATTTTATTCCCAAGATTTAATTCTCATTATAAATCTACCATGAGAACCGAAAGAGAATATACAATATTACCTTTAATAGAATGCCCGGGCATTCTATTTTTCAAATACCTTCCAAAAGGGCATTTTATTTAGATTTATTTAGAGATAGGAAATTTCTAAAATCAAATTTGAAGTCGAATTTGAAGTGAATAATTCGAGTTCAATAATTAGCTGTTTTAGAATAATTTAAAAATCAAGAATTCGAAAATTAATGAAGATTTTGAGGTTTAAGCAAGTGGGTTATGGGGGATTAGAGAGGGATTATATCAAATATTAAGGATGATATTAGGGAGAGTAAGTATATTCATTTAATATTAGTATAAAACTGCTAATGAATAGATTTATAAAATATTTTATCTAAAGCTAAACTAAAATGAAAACTAAAAATATGTGTTAACAGAAAATTTACTAGTAGTATGCAAATAAATAAATTTATTTATAAAATTAAAAAAAGGAAATCAACAGAAATATGATTCAACAGATAAACGATTAAATAGATTATATGTATAATAGATTTAAAAATTCATTACTTTGATGGAATAAATTAACTAAATTTTTTATAGTAGCTAAAAATGCCTTTAGTCACTATAACCATCTTAACGAAAATCTAAGAAAATTTTTAATATTTAAACTTAAATCTAGTTATAAACACACTATAGGGACTGACCATAGACGGATTTACCATTATATTTTAAGAAATTATGATAATGATCTGGAAAATCTTAGATTATAGATCAGTTCTGTAGGGTGGCTATATAATCGTTTATGTGACACTTTATCAAATAAAGTTGTAACCGAATATATAAATTAAATTATTTAAAAAACTAAAAATTTATCTATTAAAATTGTTTAAAAATAAATAATTATTCTAGCACCAACATGAAAAACTAAAAATGATAGAAAATTGAAAATTAAAAAAAGGCAGTCAACAGTTTGTGTGGTTAATCAACAAAGTGTTGATGACTAAATTTATAAATTCAAAAAAATATTTTATAACTAGATGGTAGATGGAGGATATAAATTTACAAATAAAGTAAAAATTAATTAGAATTATTTTTTTTAATTTTAAATTTTAATAGTAAACATTTATGTAGTAGTATTTGTTAAATAGGTGAATAATCCAAACGTTTTTAATTTTTTGAATTTAATTTCCGAATTATGCTCATAATAATAAATTATTTTTCTTTGATCAATTGAAAAACTTTCAGGCTAATTTTATTTAAAAATAAAGCCGGCAATTTTATATTTAATAAAATTGTTGATTTGATCAAACTAATGTTAAATTTATTTAATTCTTCTTAATTTCCTTTATTTAAACAGCAGAGTAGAGTAAATACTTGAGAATTTTCCCAATATCAATTTGTGATCTAAAACTTCCCTACTGAAATTTATAATTTTAAATCCATGAGAGTAAATTTAATTTAAATCAAGCAGTCCTTTGTCATAAAAATTAGCACATTTCATTTTAGACTTTGGATAATGAGGAATAGATTTTAAAAATAATTTAAAAAATAAAATTTATTGCTAATGAAGAAAATATACAAAAAAAGTTATTGTCGAATTACATAAATGTTCAGAAAAAATATAAAAATTAAAAAAGCGCTTCTTCTAAAAAAAACGACCAAAGAAAAAATTATATTTTACAGCTTAAAAAATATTTTTAAAAATTGATAGTTTAAATTGGCGAATAAGAATTAATCAAAAAATTTCAATAAAATTCTTTAATAATTAAATGTTTTGAAATATCATATTCAAATGGTTTAGATTCCAAATCATTTCCAAAATTAGTTTCGACAGAACAACAGTTCAAGTAAACACGTGGTTTATATGAATCGAAATTGTCCTTTAATAATACACCTTTACCTTTAAAAAATACAATTCTTGTATTATTATTTTAATTAAATATTTACCAATTTGTTTTCCATTTTGTGTAAAGAAAACATAAGGAAATTCATTTATTTTATTAGTTGGAGGATAAACTAATCCACAACCAAAAATATCATTATTATTGAAAGGTGTTGAAAGTTTAAATGATTGTCCGTTATATATTGTACGATATTTTGCAGAATACCGAATAAAATTGGTCGTACTACAATTTCTAAGACCAATACTCATATATGATTTGCTACCATTTAATTCTCCTTCAAATTTACTTTTAACTTCAAAATAATATAAAGAATAATAAAAAGAATTTTGTGGATTTTTGAATGAATTTTCTGCATAAACAATAACACTTTTATCATACCCTAAAAATATTTTTAAAAAATTCAAAAATTCTAAATATTTACTTCCATTCTCCACCAAATATTTAATATTTTCATCATTAATTATATTTCCAAATCCATATCCTTCAACACAATTACCAATAGGGTTATTTGTATTTATACAATTATTTTCACAGCATTTGTATTTACTATTAAATTCACTCCATTTATTTTCAATTTTAACAAAATTCTTTTAAAGGTATAAATAAATTTTTTGTTAAACTATAAACTGACCACAGAATTGAAAACCAAATTATCTAATTTTATTAGTAAATCACCAATCTTTTTGTCATATGACTGATTTGCCTTTTAATATAAATTAATTTAAAAAATTTGTATTTAAAATTAAAAAGCTCCCACCACATTAATTACCGTAAATATCCTAATGCAAGCCCGGGCTTATATTTTTCAATACCCCTCAACGAGAGGGTATTGAGGGTATTTATTAGGACATTTACGGTATATGTCCTATTAGATTACGGTATATATAAAATGAAAACAATTAAAAAATATTTTTAAAATACTATTGTTTAATTCTAATTTTAAACAATACTTTAATTTTGCCTTAAAAACTAAATTAATTATTTACATTTTTAATTTGTCCTGCCAAAGATTTAATTTTTTCATCTTTTTGACCATTTTCAGTCTTTAATTGTTGAATATTTTGGTTTAAATTTTTGATTTTATTTTCATTTTCAGAATTTATATTTTGAATTTTCTAGAAATAAAATATTAAAATTCAAAAAATAACCAAACTTTATCCATTTCTTTTAATTCATTTTCTAAAAAATTATTTTTCTTTTCAAGATTAACAGTCTTTTTCTTCTCTTCGTTAAACTTTATTTGAAGGTTGTTAAATTCTGTATGAAGTTTTATTATATCATCAATTCGTTTATTTAGCTTAAAAATTGTATTTTAATTTTCTATTTTTAAATTTACTTTTGATTCCAAATCAGAATTTGATAATCCTTCTTCAGTCATTTTACAGAAATTTTAATTAAATCTGAAAATCCCTTAGATGACGTGTTAAAAATATTAGTGTTTATATCCTAAAATAAAATGTTTAAAAAAGCTTAGAAAATTTTATTAATTTGAAAAAATTAAATTCTAGTGAGTAATCAACTTTTTTAATAAAAATTTAAAAAAACGGACGTAATGATAAAATAAATTGATTTAATGTAAAAAACAAGGCATTCTAAAAGAAAAATTAAAAAGACACGCTAATTGTTTTATAGAATTTTTAAAAATAATTAAAAGTTAAATTTATAAAAAAATAAAATTAATTTTTCCAAAAAATCAGTTAACCTTTATGGGGAGAATTTAAATCTATTTTTAGAAATATAAAAGGTAAATGAAGAAAATGAATTAATTTATATATTGAAGGATGTTTTGCCCAGGCAATGTCTTTGTTGAGAAAAAATAGAGGTAAAAAAGGATTAATTTATTTGTTGAGGGAATATTTTAAATTTATAAGATAAAAAATGTTTTGTGGAATAATTACAAATAATCTAGAATTAAATTAATAAATTTAATAAATGTAAACAGATCAAATTTTAAATAGTTTTTGTTTTAAATAAACGAGTCCACCCCTAACCGCGGGGACGGTGTTTGCGGACAAGTGGCGGTATAATGCGATAGTACCCAATAATTTAATAAAGAAAATATTATTTAAAACTTAAAAAATTGGTTATTTTAATTGATAAAAAATATATATATAAAAACGAGTAAAATAAAAAACAAATTAAGTTTTCAATAAAATTCATCAGGAATTAAATGTTTTGAAATATCATAAATAAAAATTTTTGACTTCAAATTATTTCCAAAGTTTGCCTCAATTGAACAATCTATCAAATAGACATATGGTATATAAGAGTCGAAATTTTCCTTTAATAATATACATTTGCCTATAAAAAATAATTTTATAAGAATGTCTATTTAAATATTTACCAATTTGATTTCCATTTTGTGTAAAGAAAATATAAGGAAATTCTTTGTTCATTTTACAGGCTGGAGGATAAACTAATCCACAACCAAAAATATCGTTATCATTCCAAAAAGATGTTGAAAGTCTATATGCATATTTCTCGTTTCTAATTCCAGCATTCATTGGATGATAATAAATATATTTATTTGTAATTAAATTTTTAAGACCAATTTGAATCCATTTTTTATTTGGATAAAGGAAGCTTTCAATTTTACTTTTAACTTCAAAATAATACAAAGAATAATTTAAACAATTTTGTGGTTTTCTGAATGGATTTTCTACATAAACACGCACATATTTATCATAACCAAAACCTATTATACAAAATTGAAATTAAAATCAAGAATCATTAATTACCTCTATACCCCTCCACATATTTAATATTTTCATCATTAATTAAATTTACAAATCCATATCCTTCATTACAATCACCCGCAAGGTTGTTTGTATTTGTAGTACATTTATCAGAACAACAGATGCCGACAATTTTACTCCATCTATTTTTAATTTTAACAAAATTCTTCAAAAAATTATTTAATTATTTTTTTAAATATTTAAAGAAGACTATCTTGGTTGTAGTACGTGTATTTAAACCAGAAAACTGATCTCCATCTTCATCAGAACTGTCACTTCCTTCTTCGAGAAAAAGTTGTTTAATATCTGTTAAAGTAGATGGAAATCGGCAGCGAGGACAAGTTTCTGACTGAAAATGTTAAAAATAGAGTTGGAAATAATTTTAGGTTGATTTGTGTGTTTTAAAGAGATAAGGGTATACAGTGTGTTAAGAAATTATAACCCCCCTTGAATTTTTTGAGTTTCTATATCTTCCCGTTGTCGGATTGTTCTGAAATTTTTGTAGTAGTGTTGTGATGTAAATTAAATAATATTTGCAAAATATCTTTAAAAATTTCTGATCTCAGAATTTTTTTTGGACGTTTTTCCAAAAAATTAGTGTTAATAAATTATAACCCCCCTTTAAAAAAATTTTTGTTTAAAAGTCAAAAAATCCACAAAAATTTTGCCGAACATATCTACCAATATAGATAAGAAATACAAAAGAAATGAAGTTCTGATGTATTCCCATCATCGAGATCTCGAAATCCAAAAATCAACGTAAAACGGGGGTAAAGGTCTTTAAAAAATATTTTCGACCCCTTACGGGTGAAATAAAAATTTTATTTTAGGCCTATCTGAAAGCCCTTTAAATTTGCTACAAGATAGCATTAATTTTATTTTCCGGAAAAAATTCACCTATAAGAAATAATGAGTTTAGTTTATAAGTTACATTTCTATCACTTTTTCGGGGCGTTTGAGTGATTTTTATGACTTGAAAATTTATCACTTTGTCTCTCGACAGTGAATTTTTTTTTGTTTAATGAGATAAAAAATATCTTGAAGCAAATTTAAAGGGCTTTCAGATAGGCCTAAAATAAAATTTTTATTTCACCCGTAAGGGGTCGAAAATATTTTTTAAAGACCTTTACCCCCGTTTTACGTTGATTTTTGGATTTCGAGATCTCGATGATGGGAATACATCAGAACTTCATTTCTTTTGTATTTCTTATCTATATTGGTAGATATGTTCAGAGAAATTTTTGTGGATTTTTTGACTGTTAAACAAAAATTTTTTTAAAGGGGGGTTATAATTTATTAACACTAATTTTTTGGAAAAACGTCCAAAAAAAATTCTGAGATCAGAAATTTTTAAAGATATTTTGCAAATATTATTTAATTTACATCACAACACTACTACAAAAATTTCAGAACAATCCGACAACGGGAAGATATAGAAACTCAAAAAATTCAAGGGGGGTTATAATTTCTTAACACACTGTATATCAAGAAAACTCACATAAGGTTTTCGCGGAAATTCAAATATGATTGATAGTATTCTAACTAAAAAGTGTTCGTCAGATTATTTTTAAAAAAGAAAAGGACATTTGTATCAGTATTGTGCCAAAAGTGATTTTAAAAAACGAAAGTCTAAAAAAACAAAAATCGACGAAAGACGAAAGGCTAAATTTTTTAGCTCCTCTATGAGTCTGAGATTCCTTGATCAAATAATTCAAAAGCCTTGTTTTAAACCTACAGATAATTAAATCAATAAATCTGGCATTTGTAGGATTAAGAAGGATATCATAAGAACTGGACAAATATCGGGGATTTAAATAGAAGTCAGAGGAGGAAAAATTTGATTTGATTTTCTATTTTTCGATCTCTAGACCTCTCACTTCGTTACCTTGAAAAGGGTCTGAGACTATTATAGCTAGAAAATTTTTTTTATTCAAATTGAAATTTATTTATCAAATCGAGGAATGTATTAAAAAACAATTAGTATTTAAATTAATAGAGAATTGAGAACAAACCATTTGTCAAAAAATCAAAATATTTTTGATTAACATATTTTATGGGTCAATTTTAATTTTGTATAACATGTCTAAATCGCAAACCATTTAAATAGCTTCAGGTACGACAAAATAGATTAAATCATCGTTATTCTTAATTAATGTGGAATGATGCAGCTGCATCATTCTTCGATTTTTCACAATCAGTCCGTGCAGGATTGAAACATTCTGAAATCCCCATGTATTGAAAAATGATGCAAATGTTTTTAATGCTGTTAAATTATTTGATTTAGTTCGGTGCAGATATGCTCCTTTGTAAAGTATTGGCAAAGCATTAGGATAATTTTTTAATATTTCGATTGCTTGTTCATGTGTTAAATAATTGTTTTGTGGACGATTTCGTAATACAATTAGCCGTATCTTCAACTCATAACAGCTTAAAATATTAAATATATATTTTATAGAATTTATTTGTAATTATCTCACTTTTTTCGAACATTACGTTTAAAATTTCGCCTAACCATAATATGAATATTAAGAAATTTTTAATATTAATATAAAGAAATTTTTAAGAATGAATGCTAGTGTTAATTTTTTTATTTATATGAAAATATCCTCAACTCCAGATTACGCAACATTTTTACGATTTGTATTTTACAACATCTGACAATCTAGCTTGGCCATCGAGAAGAACAAGAAGAATAGTTATATATGTCACTAGGGGATTAACTTATGTTTATATTAAATAAACAAACTATATACCAACAATTTTGGATAAATTTTTTACGATAATATTAGAAAAACACAAATATATTTTTAAAATTATTAAATCATATTATTAAAGTTTTAAAATCTTTTCTTAATTTTCTTTTATTTCTTTTTCCTTCCTTTCAATTTATAGTTTAATAGTTGCAAATTCGACCTTCTGGTCTCTCTCTTCACTTGTCACATTGTAACTTGTAGTTTTCACTTCCTTAAGCTCAATGCCTTGGTCTAAAAGTGAAAAGAATTTTCTTATTTGATTTAAAACTTTTTTACCATTGTCGCCACGATTTACTTGTTTTTTGCCAAAACATAACACAAACAAATAAATCAACTGAAAATGTATAATAAAAACAAATACTATTAAATATATTGTTTAAATAAATTGCCTGAACAAATAAAATTGTAAACAAAATTCCTAATATAATCCAAAAATAGAAAATAAACTCGTTGTTAAAGTAATAATTGTCTAAATAATTCTCAACATTCTCGAGTTCATAATCATAATTAGGTAATTCAAGGAAATCTTCAATATTATCAATTGTTTTGTGGGCACATAATAAAGGCTTCAAATATTTTAAAGGTCTCCAGCATTGACCGTCGACAAAATTGCATGAGCAGTTGGATTCGCGGATCCAAAAATTATTATTAGGGGTAACGGACATATTTAGATTTATTCAAATTTTTGATAGTAATTTTGCGCGAGAATTCATATATATACCCATAATTATCTTGATTAGCAATCATTTTTACCCAATTTGCATATATATTTTTTAATATATTCAATTTTTAAACACGTGTTTATATAATTTTATTCTTTCAATTGTACTATTATTCTTGCCAGAATTTAAAGAAAAACAAAGATTGTATTTACTTAAAAACAACATTAAAAAGAACAGATTTATGTTTTTCTTTTCTTTTAAAAAACAAATGTTTATAATTCAATCAATTTGATTCCTTTGTTAAAACCGACAAGTGTAATACAATAACCAAGGGTTTGGTTTACTTTGAAGACAAATTCCGACAAAACATAAAAAAAAAGTGTCAAGTATAGATTTTACTTGTAATTTTTGATTTGTAAGGTTTATAATAAGTGACTAATTAAGTCGACAATCATTACCTCATTGTACGACGACAATCAACCTCTTTACCGCAACCGACTGTCAATAATTAACCTAATCCTTTTAATTTGACGACAAAATGTGACTTTGATTTATGAGATAATTAACTAATTACGACGACACTCATACCTTTAAGTTTTGCGCGACGACAGCCATGTTCCCCCACAAACACTTGTAAACCCTTAGGATTTCCCTCAAAACAGCTGTTAAAATGATTCTTTTCCCTTAGGTTTTCCCTCCAAACCCTTCTTATCCTTTTGACTTTTCCTCCGACCATTTCATATCCTTTAGGTTTGCGCGGGAACGACGACGACGACAAAAGGCGGATGTAGACTACTAATGGGACGTATAAAAGTTGATTGGACGCATATTGTGTAATAGAGCCAAAAAATTTTTTACTCAAGTTCCGGTCCGTAAAAGTCGGGTCCGTAAGTTTCGGTCCGCAAAAGTCGGTCTGCATGTTTCGCACCACCAGATATTTAATATCAACTAAAATTATATGTACATTAACTAAATTATATTAAAAAACAAATTTATTTAATTACTTATATTTTCTTTTAAATTCCCTTTATTTAATCCTTCAGTTGGGTAACAGTCCATAAGATTTACATGAATCCATTCACCTTCAGGATTCTGCCAATACCAATTTGCATCATTGGAACCTTCCACAGTCTGAATTTAAATTTATTTTTTAGTTTAATTTAACAATCAAAGTTTTTATATCTCGGTCCAAAAATTTTTCCTCGGGCTAAAACTGGTGGCATTCGACTCAGCACGACGAGCTCTTTCAAATGGTATAACATTTGTATTTCAAGCTCGGCACCCATATACTAAAGTGACCCCGATGAGCCTAGAGCAGATACCTATTTTTATTACCTTGCAGTAAAAACATGTTCGATAAGAACAATCTGGATCTGGATCATTATCTTCTACGCAGTAATTTCGACGAAAGTATTTACCATTAATCTTAAATAAATGGTTAAAGCAATTTAACATAAAACGAACAATCATCGAATTCTTTCTATGGCATCGTAAGCAAAAGTTAGGTCCAAAGTATTGTACTACAACCCTCTTTCCATCTGGTGTTAAAGCAATTTTTCCTTTCTCATCTAATCTATATATTTCTTGGTATTTTTGTAAGTTATTGTGATCGAAAATTGATTTACGCACTTCTTTGCAATTTGAAGACGCTTGTGAAGGTGCAAGTTCTAAAAAATAATTAAATATTTATTTATTGCTCTAGACTTTTAGTTCAATTAATCTATTAAATAAAACTATTTCTGATCAATTAAGTTGTATACAAAATTAATTAGACCCACAAATATCTTAAATAAATCAAATTTCCTAAGTCAGGAGCCATATATGTATAGGTCCTGCATAGGTTTATTATTTTCCATATTAAAAATATGATGTTCGTTTTTTGAATTATAATTTTTTAAAATTGCATAATTTTTGGAGAATTATTTTGAGCAAAAAATTAATTCAGTATATTTCTAGAATTTTCATTAAATAATTTACCTTTTTGGTAGCTAATGTCAAATTCTCCAATATTTCCCTTTCTCATTATTAATACTTCAGTATATTCTTCAGAATTAATGGTTAGAAATCTATCATAATTAATACAACAAATTCTAGCTCCTAAAATAGATATAATAGTTAAAGGTATTTTTCAAAATAAATCCAAACCAGTAGCTGTTTTATCTTTGAGATATTTAATTTCTATATAATTATTTTCACAACGAGTTTTACAATCAAAACCTTCCAATTTTTCAATTTTTATTGTTATACGTTTTGCTTCGATTTTTTTGATTTTATCATCATTTTGTTTTAACTAAAAATTTAAATTAATTCAATTTAGTGTAAAATTAACTATATTTTTTAATTTTTCACCTGAATTGCAAAAAAGCATTTTCCCTTTCTAAATTCTGCCGAGATATATTGTTTTTTAACTTTTGCTGTTAATTTTATAACCCTGCAGTTGTCATCTGAACATGTTTTTATTTATTTTTAAAAAAAATTTGTATAATTACATTTATATTCAGTACAATCATCTCCACCATATCCATCAGGACATAGACAGTTACAATCATTTAATGGTTCTGGATACCCCCCATTCTTACATTTACCCTTATTTAATTCATATCCTTTTATATCACATCCAAAATTTATAGATTTAGGTAATGTAGATGTATGTGGATAATCATGAGTGCCTATATAAATATTATTAGATTCTTATTTACTTTGTGATACAATTAATTTTAAGGTTGCCAAAAACTTGTTGCTTTAAACTTTAATAGGATGAAAATGTTTTTAATATTTTTGAGGATTTGTTCAAATTAAAATTTATATTTAATTTAATTATTTCCTACAATAAATTCTGTTGATAAGTTTTATATCCTTAAACGAAGGTTCATCTCGCTGTCCCATTGTATTTTGATAACCATGCTTCAATGCAACGATTACATATTTTCTAAACAACAAATTTGATCTACTTAAGTTTATTTTTATACGTTTGATCTATATTGAAACCAGAAATCGAATTGTAGTGCATGACTGATCCGAAATCATATGGCATTCCAAAATTTAATGTTTTATGCCGATCATATTGGGCTCGATACTTCTTAATTTGAAAATTAAATTTAATTATTAATGCAGAAGAGGTAAAAAGGTCACTTGTATTTCCGTTAAAGTTTTTTCTGGAGCAGTTAGAGCCGAAAGTTTATTTCCTGTCATTGACCCTCTGCATTTTTGTGCGACCTTTTCCGGTATTCGGTATACCGAAAAAATACCGATACCGAAAAATACCGTCTCAAGATTTTCGGTATACCGGCCGGTATTCGGTATTTTTTAAAAAATTTTATCTAATTTTTTTTTAAATCTTAACAATAAAATTAGAAAAATGAACATAATTTTAATATTTGTAAAAATGGTAAAGTTTTATTTAAAAAAACAATTTTTTCTGCTGTATCAGGATTCAAACTTATTCACAAATTAATGAGAATAAGGTGGGATTAAATAGAAATAAGAGAAATTTGAGTGATTAAATGGATCTAGAGGTGATTAAGGAGGATTTTAAGGGATTAAAGCGGATATCTAAGGATATAAGAGGATTTGTATCTTTATCTTTTTTAGTCTTGAGCCTTGGGGTCAAGTGCAGTGCGGGGTATGGCTCCGGGAGAACAGTTCCGAAGCCGGCTCCGGCGGAGCCGGAGCCGGCCTAATTATAGTGTACCACTTGGGTTTAAAAAATGGTACCCAGGATCTGAAGGAATTTCAGGAAGTACAATAGGGCTCGGTAGCTGATTAATAAGTCTTGAGCCATAAAAGTGAAAAAATAAGGAAAAGTGGAAATATCTAAATGTAGAATACCGTATTTCTAATAGTGCGGCTCTCAATTAGACCTGCATCTTCTTTCTAAGAACCTGACTTTTTCGGATCAGGATATTGGATTTGCTAAACCTATTTAGGCATGATTTTCTGCACCAAGAGGATGCACTATAGTCTCCTAATTCAATGAACGTAAGAGGAACAGAAAAACAATGAACGCCATAAGGATACCAAAGGTATAATGGATATGGTTGCGACAGCATTCACATGCTCAAATACAAAAATTGCTATAATTTTACATAATGCAGGAAACAAGGGCTCTATCTTAGGACATGCGTCCCATGATGAAAGTATATGCGTCCCATGCAAGTTTATGCGTCCCATGACACTATACGCGTCCCATGAAAGTATAAGTGTCCCAAAATTAATATAAACGTCCCTTAAAGTATATACGTCCCAACATTAATATGCATAGGCGCAAAACAATTTGTAAACATTTTTAATTTTATTAATGACAATAAATATTTTATTAAAAGTTTCATTGCTCAAGGAACAACGAGCAGTAAATTAATATTTAACATTCATATGGATGAACTTCTTTTCCCACCTGTGTTAAATAGAAATACAGCACTTCATTTGTCCGGATCGACTATGTCTTATTATATTTCCTTTTGTGTCTAAAATACCGTGTTCTAATTAAATGGCCTCTCTATTTGAATGGCCCCTCTAATTGAATGACACTTTTTTGAATGAATGAAAAATAGAATAGCCGCCTCCAGTTGAATGGCCTCCCCAATTGAATGGACTCATAACTAGAAACACCTAAATGGCATTTCTTTATTTACTTTATTGCTAAGTTTAATATCCTTTTTAACATGCATAATCCTTATATTTTTGAGCGAGTCTTGAGTCAAAAAAGCGTCTATTGAGAGGAATATCAGGAGATTTGAAAAGATGGGACGCATATACTCTGATGGGACGTATATACTATTTTTGGGACGCATATACTGTCATGGGACGCATAAACTTGCATGGGACGCATATAGATTTATGTGACGCATAAAAGTTCATGGGACGCATGTCCTAAGATAGAGCACAAGTTATGAAGGGTCGATTATGTCATGAATTTACTCAAAGTCAAAAAATCACTAATTCACCTTCACACATCAACTCCTTAAGCCGATACAAAGAATCCTGTAATAGAATAAATAATAATGCTCACCCCGCCAAATTAGGAGTTTCTATCAGAAAACCAGACTGGCATAATGGCGTGTTCTGTTATGCATTTGGAAGTGGCTTGCGGTATGACCATAGGGAATTAATTTTAAATAGCCTAACTATTTCGTCCCAATACTAATGTTCCCATTTGGATGATTACTTAAAAAATTCGAGCTATTGACCGACCACTCTGCGCATTTTTGCTCTGTGTTATCTTAAAACAAGATAACGCAAGCCCCCATGTCGCAAATACATCACCCTAGAAAATCAACCAGCTGGGTTGCGAGGCTACTGCTATATGTGTTTATTTTTCTCCTGATTATTCTCTATCAGAATCTAAACAATTTTTTACACATTAATTATTTAGGGAAAAATTTCTTAGAAGATGCCTAGTTTCAAAAATACAATTCTTCGATTTTACTCTAACTCCTGAAAAACATATAATTTTGATTTATTGCCAGAAAAAGCAACTATATTCATGTTATAACCTAAATAGGTAATCATTTAATTTCCGTTGACCCAAAAATAAAATGTGGGCCGATAAATTGATAAATATTAACATCAAAACTTCAGAAGCTCAACTTACTTCTATAATGTTATCGTAGTTAATCCAAGGAGATCCATTGCGATCCCCACGACTCTGTTCATGCTTTATGCCCAATGCATGCATAACTTCGTGAATTATTACTCCAGGCTTCAAAACGAACTTTAATTATTATGTACATATGTATATAGGGTTAATTTTGTTAAATTAAGGCTAAGATATTATAAACAATTCAAATTGTGAATATTTTTTTAATGAACGTAGCAGGGATGGGTAAAATCAAAAAATATAAAGCAAAAAATGAAATGCTAAATTTTTTAGTTAACGCACTGTAGTAAAGCGTAAACCTTTGTTTTTTCTCGCTAAGAACCGATAACGTGTAAAATTTGTGCAAAAAGCTTAGTAAATAATGTTACCTTTCCACAACTAGGTGGAACATAAACATCAACAGGTTTATCCCACCCAAAATTAACTGCATAACAACCACCACCATCAAAAAAAAAATTAATATTATGTTTGGTATTGACTTCTTTAAATTCTAAGCATGTGCGGCTTCTAAATTGGTATGAAAATTTCTATTATATGTTAATTTACAGAAGGGGATAATGACTCTCCAGCCTATATTCTAACGAGTAGACGTGTCATTTTAGGTGAATAATTAAAGTCCGGACCGATGGGTCGGTCGATATAATCCGAAAAATATCGAAAAAATGCTCGATATTTTTAAGTTTTTCAAAAAAAAATTTTATAACCATGAATAGCAAATTAGTCGCAATATTTTAATGAGATTTTAAATTGGATATTGGTACCCTCGGCCGGATTTATTGGGGTACAGCCCAAGTAGGCGCGCGGCCAAATAGGCGCAAAGTCATAACTTACTTCAAGATTCCCGAATCTTATTAAATTTTGTATTAAACGATTCCTCTCATCGAGCTAAAGAGATTGGTACCAAAATTGTTAAGGTCCATAATATTTCCAGACAGTTATGGCTTTGCGCCTATTTGGCCTCGCGCCTACTTGGGCGTGTCCCGATTTATTGATCTTGGGCCTGTAGTCCAGGAAAAACCCAGAAAGGTCAAAAAATGCCTGGGCCTGTACTCTGGGTAAAGGATAAACTCAAGCCTTGGTCCAGGCCCAGCTCATCTCTAGTAGATACTATTATTTTACTATTTTATTATCTACCTATTCGCCATTTTTTGGCGCAGCATGTTTTCGGCGTTTGCCTATTTTTAATTTATTGTTCGACGAATTGATATTTTATCTTGTTAGACATTTTGAAATGAGATGTTTTGGTGGTGGGACATTTTGGGTGGTATGTGGGTTGGGCGAGATTTCCCTTTTGTCAGTTATCACATTTTTAAAAAATTGCACCATTTTCGCTCCAAAAATGATTCAAAATGACGAATGGTAAAATGGTTTAATTTATACCGTTTTATTCTACTAGAGCCACTGTCTCTATTAGAACCACGGTCTCTAATATAACCATCTACCTACATATTAAAATATATGGTACGCGATAGTATAAGGGTTTTAATGGTACTTCTATCTTTTATGGGTTTCGGTAAAAATTTATTTTTGTTAATTTATTCATTTTTGTTAATTTATTCAAAAATTAAGGAGAGATTAAAGGAATATAAGAATTTTTGGTAATTATAGAGGATTCAGAGAGAATAAGTGTGGTTTCAAGTGATATTAATTATTTGGAGCGATTAGGATTTAAAGGGATTAAGAACGATTTGGTCATACATCAGGGGATATTTGAGGATTAAACTCCAAATATCCTCCGATATCCCTCTAATCTCTATATAATTTCCAACAGAGCAAAGAAGATACTATTATCTCAACATTGAATGTTAATTATGAGATTTGGAATTATAAGATAACTGTGGAAGACAACTGCCCCACAAATTAAACTTCTTGTACTTAAGTTTAACATTTTTCAGAGCCCTGGTATTGGATCTTAAATCAAGATTAAGTATTGAAAAATTACTAAACCCAAAGGCTAGAGATACGCTGGAGATCCCGCTCCGATCCGACAAACCGAACTCTTCGGTTAACCGAACTGCTCGCAGTCGAAGATTAAAACACTGCTCTATTAGAACCATCGTCTCCATTATAACCACCCAAAATGGAGGGGTTGAAAAATATAACTACTGGTGGTTCTATTCGAATAAATACGGTAGTTTATAATTTAAAAAATGATGAATAAATGGTTATTTTCTTGTTTTTATTTTAATTTTATGTCTGATACCTTATTACCTGCCTATTTTTACTTTGTGAGGTTTATAAACCTAAAATGACACGTTTTACTAATGAGGTAATTAGTAATAAAATAACTAAAGAGATTTTTCGGTACTTATTTACTCCCCCCCCCCAGTTAATTTTTTGGTAAATAAGTAAAAAATGCTCAGTCAGTTATAAATTATAAAACCGTCGAGCTGTGCCGAATGAAATTTTATGACAGACTGACCATTTTCTACTTATTTAACAAGAAAATTTAAGTACCGATTTTTCACTATTTAAATTCTGAAGAGTTTTACTGTTAATACATGTTCTTCAGAATATAAATTAAGTTTTTACCGTAAAGTATTCAGAGCTTGGTTTATATTTTTAATCCATTCTCCTTAAAATTTTTTTATTAAAATAGATTTTTAAATTTAGAACCATCATCATCAGAAAGAGTATACAATACGGGCATTTTACAAAAGATGTTCTTAGAACTATGAAGTTGCCGCTTTCGACGAGATTGTCCTTTGGAAGTTTCTTTACAACCTTAGGCGTAAAAATTCTCTTTTAGATTAGTTATAATCTAAATTTTTTCCATCTTTAGGGAGCTGTATCTCTGCTAGTTTTCGTCAGCTTGGCGAGAGGAATTGATTGGTAAATATTTTGAATCTGGGTCTCGGTCCCATATACTATAGTGACCTCATAATTCAAGTCTGAGCAGACGATTATAAACTAGAGTATAGCTTTGTCTGTCGGTTTAGCCTGAAACGATCATATTTCTACATAATGTTTTAACTTGGTTATAAATAATAGGACGTAAAGGTCCCAAATTAACTAAAATTTACATTCACGCTGATCTTCTATCCTAGAGGCTATATCCTCTGGAAACGTTGAAACATCACCAAAACCAAGAAAATCAGTATCTTCACAACCACGAACCAAACCATAAGCATCACGAGTCCCTAACAAAGTGTCATCATTTACACTTCGTTTACCTCTAGCTTTGGGAGGTACATTTAATTGTTCCTCAGTCTGAAATTTTATAACGACGTTATTAATTTTGTCTGTTAACTATGGATGATGGGCGAGGTTCTCTATCACAAGGGCACTTTTTTCGTAATTCCTTATATTCATTGAAAGATTCATTCAGTTTTTTATATTCCTCTAGTCCAAGTCGATCACATTGATTTGTTGGCCGTTTATACTAAAAAATTTAATAAGCTTTAAATCTCATGTATTACTTATTTTGCTTGGACCGATCAGAAGAATTGACGATATAACAAGTTTGGACTAAGTTATGATCGTTTGTTTTAGCTCCTACCTATAGTCTCCTTGCCGTTTTTTGCTGCTGCTGAGGAAACAAGGCATGTCCAACCAGCGATGATAGGAATAACTCTCGCGAACGCGGAGAGTCCGATGGTGTCCGGAAAATTGGGCTCTGGAAAATTGGGCTCCAAGATTTTTCGGAAAATTGGGCTCCAACTTTTCGGAAAATTGGGCTCCAGCGGAAATTTGGGCTCTAGGTGAAAAAAACGGAAAATTGGGCTCCAATTTTTTAGGCGCGGGGAATTGTGGGCGTCAGAGTGAATTTTTGGATTTATTCGAAAAATATCGCAAAATTCTCTGGAATAACTATTTTTGTGCTGATACTTAGTGGGTAGGTCGGCATTTCAAAGCTGAAAATAAGTAAAAGGTATAGGTTTATGTTATTGTTGTAGACCCAGCGACCGTTGACTCCCGCGAGGCGCGTGCCGCAAAATCCCTCGCGAAGCGCGGGATTTTGCACAAGCGCCTCGCCGACGCCCATAGGTTTACGTTGTTTGATTTTGTGTCATTTTTCGTTGAAATCCAAAAATTCACTCTGACGCCCACAATTACCCGCGCCTAAAAAATTGGAGCCCAATTTTCCGTTTTTTTCGCGTAGAGCCCAAATTTCCGCTGGAGCCCAATTTTCCGAAAAGTTGGAGCCCAATTTTCCGAAAAATCTTGGAGCCCAATTTTCCAGAGCCCAATTTTCCGGCACTCGAGTCCGATGATAGGTCATTTATTTTCATTTATATTCTCTCTGCAAGTGCGGACACAACAGATCTTAGGTGCCGGAATTTTCGTCTCCGGAACTTCCGTCCCAAAATTTTCGGAATTTTCGTCTCCAGCGGAATATTTGTCACCAAGGAAATTATTCGAAAATCAAACAAATTAACCCTGTGGGCGTTGGCAAGGCACATGCAAAATCCCTCGCTTCGCGTCTTACTCCCTATTGTTTTACGATTTTCAGGGGCTTATATCTCTGCGAGTTTTGGTATCCGGCAAAAAATTATTAGATATTTTAACTTAGCGAGATTAATCGAATGGTAAATACCTTTACTCGTTGGGCCTATACAATAGTGACACCAAAATTTTCAGCTAATTGGGTTTTCAGCTAATAGGGAAACTGAAACTTTTTAGACTTCTCTTCTTGTTTACTTTGATAACAATTTCCAAGCAAAACAAGCCTTTAGAAACTCACGCAGCTAAGTTCCTTCTTGATTAGCTCACTATTTAGCTTTAGGTCTACACTGCCACTGCATACTTTTTTTGATTCTGATAAAAAATCATAGTTTGTAGCCGACATTGGTTTTCCTTCTAAATTCATGTCAGGTCCTATTATTGCGATTGCACCATCCTGATGTTATAAGAATATTATATATTTAATTAATAAAACTGTTACATCCCAAAAAGTAATTCAATTCAATTAATCAAAAACCAAAAACTAAAAAAGTAAAAACAAAAACAGAATAACTAATCTAATCTAGTCAATAGAGATAGGAAGTTGCAGTTTCGAAATGTGACTGTAACTAAACATTTGTCTAACCATGTATTACTGTAGTGTATGTTTTATCCTCGTCCCCGAAAGTCAGGGTACTTTAAATGTTATTTTTTGACTTTAAACCCCAGAAGAAAGGAATCTAGCCCTTGACCTCCAAAATTCTCAAAATTTTCGCCTGTGGCGCTAAAAAAGGTAAAATTTGGGCCCATCCCCTCCCGTGGCGCTGCCTTCTCGAAAATATTCCCCATGGTTTTTATCAACCTAATTTTTCCCCCTAGTAGTGAACCATAAATACTTTACCTCTTCTAAAATTTTCTCAATGCTTTTATGCTTAAGGTTTGCAATAATAGAACTTCCATAATCATAAATATTCCCATTTATTTCATCAGTCAGAATTGCAAAATTTGTCCCATTATTTCCCAATTGTATTGAAAATAATTTAATATAACTCTCTGTTCTGTTAAATATGTCAAGATAGCGTTCTCCGCCATAATATGTTCCAATTTTTCCAGTTACTTTTATTGTTTTGTTAAACTCAATTCTAAAAATACATGATGGGAGTATATTAGTGTTTCACCGGAACCGAAATTTTGACAGGAACCGGAACCGGAACCGGATCCAATTTGAGTTCCGGTTCCCGGAACCGGAACCGGAACATTTCAAAGTTCCGGCCCGGAACCGGAACCGGAACTTTTAAAAAAATTTTTGCTAGCAAATTTTAAAAAATTTGTAGTTTATGTAGGGTTGAATGTTCACCAAATTCTTCGGTTAATCTAAACCGAACCGACTAACCGAGCCGAAACTTTTGATTAACCAAAACCGAACCGTAAATTTGTCGGCGATAAGTGATATATTTGGATTAGAGTGGTGTATAAACGGATTTGTCGGATATAAGTGTTTGATATCGGGCGATGTAAAGGTTCAGAATAGTAAGTGGGTTTAAGGGATATCAGTGGAATAAGGTAGCACACTATATAACTCAAAATCCACGTTATTCCATCCAAATAATCCGTTATACCATTCAACTTTCTTTTTCAGCGCCGCAGGCGAAAATTTTGAAAATTTCTGAAGGCTGTAAGCAAAAAAATTCACCATTTATTAGTCATACGAAAAATTTTAAGAATTTTATAGGGCCAAAAAACCTTAATTACTCCATGTAAAAATAAAATAATTTTTAAAACAAAATTAAACTCATAAAATGAGTTATTTGTTGAAAGAAAAATTTGAGAATTTATTGTCCTACGACCGGGAAGCGAACCCAACTTAAAATCATTAACCCCTTGAGTAAAGCCTAAACCTTTAACCACTCGGACACCCGCTCATCAGAAGGGAATTGAAAGAAAATAAACATATTTCTTTCGATTTTTTTTATTACAGTATGAGAGTACGAGTTGTTTATTAATATTTAAAAAAAAACTAATCCTTAGGGGTGTAAAAAAGTTCCGGTTTGGCCGGAACCAATTTGTAAACCGGAGCCGGAACCGGATCCAATTTGAGTTCCGGTTCCCGGAACCGGAACCGGAACTTCCGGTGAAACTCTAGAGTATATGTATTTATGTTGTAGTTTAAGATTAATCTATGATTAACTTTGTGAGATATTCTATGTAAATACTTAAAGTATTCAACTATCTTTCATAAATAATTTACATTTTCTCTGAAAATGAAAACCCAACAATAACGTTAACAGCAAAATTAACCCAATACTCTTCTTCTAATCTTTCAAATCCAACTCTTGTTGCATAAACTCTAAATTCAATTCCATGTTTTTCATATCCAGCATCATCTCCATCTTTGTTGCAACGTTTGGCGTAATCACTTTTTTGATTATTTTTTATCTAAAATAAATGTATAATTAATAATCTAATTACTCGCCTGGTTTCCTAATTTAGGCACATAACAGATTGTCAAGTTGACTGAGTTCCAACTAAAATTTATTTTTAAATAGAGTGTTACTTCGATTATCACGGATTTTCGATTATTGACGCTCGGTTATGGTTAGGTTAACCGATCTTTAAGATCGGTCAATTATCGCCTGCAGCGCCAAAAAAAGAAGTTTATTTTTTTGTCCAGAATAAATTTACCTTCCAAATTGAACTTAATACTTGGTTTCGATATACATAGGTGAACTCACGTAATTAACCAATATAAAAATTAATTACCGTATCTTCTCGATTAATTCCCCTGGGGAATTATTTCTCAACCCTTCCTTGGCATGGGGAATTAATCGAGTGAGGGGAATTATTCGAAGGAGGGGAATTAATCGAGAAAATACGGGAGTTATAAAACATACTCTCTAATTTCATTTAAGTTGCTAGATTTATTTACGCATGTTTCTGATGCATCAATTCCGGATAATCGTTGCTCTCTTGCTTCTTCATTATTACAAGCAAGGTCTTCCAATGATGCCCATAATTCAAAGTGATTTGTAACAAAATTTTGATTCGTACTGAATATATCCTGTGATAAAAATATTTCTTAGAAATATTTTTCTATTTGCTTTGATAAAAACAAATAAATTGTTTTGATACTCTACATAGGAGGTATTTGAATTTTTAAATTTAATTCCTTACATAGAAACAAATTTCAGGAATATGCTTAAAATAGTCTTCTTATTTATAAAAATTCCAAGTATTTAACTATCCACCACCTTATTTATGGAACATTTATTTATTAATTTCCAGATAAATTTTCGGGTTGTCGGTTTAGTCTCGATGTTTTTACTAGACTGTTCCTCCAACATAATATCCAATTTTAACGCCAAAATGCCAGGAAAATCATTAAGCAACGGCCTTGGCTTTTTAATAGAATTTGTTAAGTTGTTGTCAACTTTACTATCTAATAAAATCTTTCCTTAAAAATAAAATTTTGTTTTAGTTGAAATTTTAGATATACCTTTTAAAGAGTTATCCTTTCCTATCAAGAAATTGAAAAGTACCGATTGTGTGGTATCGTGTAGGAGAATTCGGCTACTTTAAATTAATTAAAAATTAAATTTGAATATAATTATAAATATATTAAAAGTTAGAGAAAAGTAGAGCTGGGCGGGATCGGGATTTTTAATTCTGCCAAAAATTTCCGGTCGGGACTATTCCAAAATCTCGATCACGTTTTTACGTCGGGATCCCGATCTCGCTCAACTCTAGAGAAAAGAGAAAGACTATTTAGTGGATTTTATTTTTGGATATGGGGGGTTTGAGAGTGAAGAATTTCAATATTTTTAATTCTGCCAAAAATTCTCTTGTTTACATAATAGTAGTCCTCTCTGGGAATATTCCTCCCCAATATTTTACCCAAATTATAAAACAATTTTTAATTTAAATCCAAACTCATCAAGGAAAATATCGGCAAATATTTCCACATCATTTTTTCCATCTTTAAATACCATGAAGCCGTGCCATTCAATATTTTTCTCATTTCCAAGATTAGCTTCCATTTCCGAATTGAGGCAGAGTTTACTGTCACCTTTTTTCGTTAATTCAAAGGCCTTGGATGGTTTCCAATTTCCTTCAGAATTAGGAGAAAGCTGGCTGGGGTAGCAGAATAAAATTCTGAAATTTTATAAGTAATAATTACCTAATTTATCTTTGTCCCTATTCTAAAAAAATTGACTGACTCCAAATATCTATCAAAATTAATTATTTACCCGCTACACCCAGCCAAATTATCAACCGGTATTTTATCAGCAATAATGTCCTTTTCCATAATTACTTTAACAGTACTTATAGGCTCGAAGATTTTATCATTAATTGAACAATTTTTAAAAAAATACGAAAACAAAAAACCATTAAAATGGCTAATAATGCCTGTAAAGGCATTATAACCATTTTTTGAAAATTCTGAAAATTTAAAGAATTTTATTTCCTAGATTTAACCCTCGTTATAAATCTACCATGAGAACCGATAGGGAATATACCGTATTACCTCTAATAGAATGCCCGGGTTCTATTTTTCAGATACCTTCCAAACTGACATTCTATTCAGTTTTATTTAGAGATAGGAAAATTCTAAAATCAAATTTGAAGTCGAATTTGAAGTGAATAATTCGAGTTCAAAAATTAGCTGTTTTAGAATAATTAAAAAATCAAAAATGCGAGAATTAAGAAAGATTTTGAGGTTTAAGCAAGTGGGTTATGGGGGATTAAGAAGGGGATTATATTAAATATTAAGGGTGATATTATGGAGTAAAAGGTTAAATTTATTCATTTACTATTTGTATAAAACTGCTAACGAATAAATTTAAAAAATATTTTATCTAAAGCTAAACTAAAATGAAAACAAAAAATATGTGTTAACAGAAAATTTAATATTAGATGCACAAAAATAAATTTATTTATAAAATAAAAAAAGGAAATCAACAGAAATATGATTCAACAGATGAACGATTAGATAGTTTTTAAATTTAAAAATTCATTACTCGGATGGAATAAATTAACTAAATTTTTTAGTAGCTAAAAATGCCTTTAGTCACTATAACCATCTTAACGAAAATCTAAGAAAATTTTTAATATTTAAACTTAAATCTAGTTGTAAACACACTGTAGGAACTGACAGACGGATGTACCAATATCTTAAGAAATCATGATAATAATATGGAAAATCTTAAATTATATATCAGTGCTGTAGGGTAGCTATATAATCGTTTATGTGACACTTTATCAACTGAAGTTGTAACCGAATATATAAATTAAATGATTTAAAAAAATAAAAATTTATCTATTAAAATTGTTTAAAAATAAAAAATAATTATTCTAGCACCAACATAAAAAAATTAAAAATGATAGAAAATTGAAAATTAAAAAGGGCAATCAACAGTGTGTGTGGTTAATCAACAAAGTGTTGATGACTAAATTTAAATTCAAAAAAAATATTTTATAACTAGATGGAGGATATATTTACCAATAAAGTAAAAATTAATTAGTAGCTAGTTTTTTATTTTAAATTTTAATAGTAAACTATTTAGTGTACTTGATAATTAGATGAATAATCCAAACGCTGTAAAGTTTTTTTATTTTATTTTCGAAGTTTGCTTATAAAAATAAATTATTTTTTTGTGTTCAATTGAAAAACTTTCAGGCTAATTTTATTTAAAAAGTATTGGAATATAACACAAACAAAAGTATAAATTAAATTTACATATAAACAATTTTATTTTAAAATAAAGGCGGGAATTTTATATTAAATAAAATTGTTGATTTGATCAAACTAATGTTAAATTTATTTATTTATTAAATTCTTCTTAATTTCCTTTATTTAAACAGCAGAGTAGACTAAATACTTGAGAATTTTCCCAATATCAATTTGTGATCTAAAACTTCCCTACTGAAATTTATAATTTTAAATCCATGAGAGTAAATTTAATTTAAATCAAGCAGTCCTTTGTCATAAAAATTAGCACATTTCATTTTAGACTTTGGATAATGAGGAATAGATTTTAAAAATAATTTAAAAAATAAAATTTATTGCTAATGAAGAAAATATACAAAAAAAGTTATTGTCGAATTACATAACTGTTCGGAAAATATAAAATTAAAAAAGCGCTTTTTGTAAACAAAAAAACGACCAAAGAAAAAATTCATTTTATGTACACCTTAAAATAATGTTTTTAAAAATTGATAGTTTAAATTGATGAAATCGAATTCATCACAAAATTTCAATAAAATTCTTTAAGAATTAAATGTTTTGAAATATCATATTTAAATGGGTTTGATTCCAAATCATTTCCAAAATTGGCTTCAATAGAACAACAGTTCAACCAAACACGTGGTTTATATGAATCGGAATTGTCCTTTAATAATACACCTTTACCTTAAAAAATAATTTTTTAAATATTTAATTAATTAATTACCAATTTCTTTTCCATTTTGTGTAAAGAAAACGTAAGGAAATTCATTCGTCATATTAGTTGAAGGATAAACTATTCCACACCCAAAAATATCGTTATTATTCCAAGTAAAAGATGAAAGTTTAAATGATTCATATTTCTCGTTATATGTATATTCTACCATATTTTGCACAATAGTAAATAGGATTGGTTGTGCTACAATTTCTAAGACCAATTTCCATATATAAACTGCTATCATTTAATTCTTTTTCAAATTTGCATTTAAATTCAAAATAATATAAAGAATAATTAAAACAATTTTGTGCCTTTTTGAATGGATTTTCTGCAAAAACTACAACATTTTGATCATAACCTAAAAAAATTTTTTTTAATTCCAAAACTTCAAAATAATTTACCTCCATTCCCCACCAAATATTTAATATTTTCATCACTAATTATATTTCCAAATCCATTTCCTTTAATACATTTACCAAAAGGTTTCTTTGTATTTATACAATTATTGTCACAACATTTACTGAGTCTACTATCAATATCTTTCCATTTATTTTTAATTTCAACAAATACAATATTATTTAATAAACTAACCACACAATTTAAATTATTGAAATTAAATAAATCGCCAATCTTTTTGTCGGTCAAATCATTTGCCTTTATTAAATAAGTTTAATTAATTTAAAAAATATTTTTTATTTTAATTGTTTCAAATAATTAAATTAAATCATTTTCTTTTATATTTACCATTTTAAAATAATTTGAGAAAGTATATTAAAAGATTTTGGATCACAATTAGTTTTATTAAAATTTAGATTTATATTTACCTTTTTAATTTCAACTTCTAAAGAATTAATTTTCTCATCTTTATTAACATTTTCATCTTTCAATTCTTTAACATTTTCTTCAATTAATTTTTGAAAATATTGTTTTATTTCTTCAATTTCATTTTTATTGTCACAATTTATTTTTTGTATTTTCTAAGATTATATATTAAATTTTATAAAATAACAGAGTTTAATTTTTTTTCAATCCATTTTCACTTTGCTTAGAAACGAACTAAACAAAATTTTCGGACGAAACGAGAAAATAAATTACAAACAGGGATTTTTTTAAAATTATATTCTTCAGAAAAATTGATAGAATTTTTCAATTTCCGAAAAACTGTTTGAGCATAAGAATATAACTCCTTTAATTTCCGACCGATTCGAATAATTCCTGAACTGATTTTTCTGTCATATGGATGTGGCTAACTTTGTATTTTTTGTATAAAATTAATTTAAATAAATTTAAAAAATTTTTATTTACATTTTTGATTTCCTCTTCCAATAAATTAATTTTCTCATCTTTTTGCTTTAAATAAGCATCATTTTCAGCTTTTAATTGTTTATTATTTTCTTCAATTAATTGTTGAAAATATTGCTTTAAATTTTTAATTTCATTTTCACGTTCAGAATTTATTTTTTGTATTTTCTAAAATTAATATTAAAAAATACGGTACTTATCGGTTATCTCCCCACACATTAATTTCCTTTTATTTCCCCCTCTCTTTCTTCCCATAAATTACAAAAATGCCACATTTTCTTTCCCTTTTTCCCTCTTCTCCTTCCCAAAAGTTACAAAAGCGTCACAGACAAATAATTGTAATTAATAAATTCATTTTAAAAAAGAGATAATGAAATTTAAAAACATTTAGGGGGCCAAAAATGTGCTATTTTTTTAAAATCCATTTGAAAATACAAGTACCAGGGCTTATATACTTGCTAAAAGGTGTGACACATAAAGGCTGTGACATTTTGTAACTTTTGGGAAAAAGGAGAAAAGTGAAAAATGGGGGAAAAATGTGGCATTTTTGTAACTTTTGGGAAGAAGGAGAGGGGGAAATAAAAGGAAAATAATGTGTGGGGAGATAACCGATAAGTACCAAAAATACTATTAAGTAGATGGGAAATAAAAAAATAAAAAAAACTTGCATTTTGAAATTTTAAGCTACAATTTTCCAAAGTTAAATCATTATTTTTCAATTTCAACTAAAATATAGTAAATTTATTTTTAAAGTCAGTTTAGTATCACTGTACGACACCTTCAAGCAGAAAAAATATGAGGTAAAAATTGAAAGTGTCGTACAATGCCCCGGGTTGAGTCTCACTTGTATTTCTTTCGAAAAGAAAATTTGTGCTTAATGTGAGAGTGATACCAAACGATTAATCGCACAAGTGAGATCTACCTCTAATAAATAATTCAATGAAAAATAATTTTTAACCTCCAATTCTTTTAAACGTTGTTTTAGACCTTCAATTATATTTTTTGACAAACAACAAGAAGTACATGTAGTTGACAACCCATCAACACTAATAGATGTTTCCAAAGTTAAACTTTTCTCAGTAAAATTTTCATCTTCAACAAGCATTTCATCCCCAATTTTATTTAAATCATCCTCAATATTATCAGAATTTAACCATTCTTCAAATTGTTTTGGTGTTCTCATATTTATTTTTTAAATAATCTTCTGAAAAATAATTAGGATTTTTAAATATTATATCAATACAACAAATTTTTCTTTTTGCCACAAATTTGGATAAAAAAATAAAATTGTTAAATTTAAAAAAATATTTTAATCAAAAAATATTTTTGTTTTGTTTTTCAATTCTTTTTGTTAAAATAAATGATAAATTAAAGTATAATATTTTCTAGTGATGTTCGGGAGTGAAAAAAAGCCGAGAGTCGAGAGCCGAGACCGAGACCGGGAATCGACCCCGAGACCGAGTCTCGGGTCGAGACCGAGAGTCGAGACCGAGAGTCGAGACGAGAGATTAGGTGGGTTATCACTTGATATACCTCCTAATCCCCAAAAATCCATATATATCCTTCATAATCCTCCAAATCCCTTGAATCACCAAATCCTCATATAACTTTACTCCTTCTAAATTACCGATATCCACCTTAATCCACTGATATTCACATTAATCGCTTATAATTTCCTTATATCCCTCGATATCCCACCAACCCGAACGATTTTCTTTATCCCCCGATGCCAAGCACAAGTCCCTTTATGTTTATTTTAATCCTTAAATTTCCAAATATCCCTCTTAACTTGAATCCACCTCTATATCCTTTCATATCCCCATAAGCCTCCGATATTCGACAACACCATTGATGCAATAATTCTTGCATTTTGGAAGGGTTTGGAGTCATAAATCCTCCAACCATTTTCTGCGCCGCAGGCAAAAATTTTGAGAAGTTTGGAGGCCAAGAGCCAGATTTCTTTCATTTTCTGCGCGGAAGCTGAGATTTTGAGCTTATAGGGTGGATTTAAGCGCCGCAGGCGCTTAAATCCTACATTTAAATTTAAAACTAAATTTTAATGTAAAAACTACATTTAAATTTTTAACGTTTTTTCAAGTTTAAAAAATTAAAAAAATATGTTTACATATTTAAAATCAATGATTAAAAGCATTCATTTTAGAATAGAAGTATTTTTCAGATTATTTCCATGCCTAGAGTCGAACCCCTCCTATCAAAATATCTAAGTGTGCAAAGTCAGTCACCCTAACCACTCAACCATCGACCAACAAAAGGAAACTGGAAAAAATATAAATATTTCTTTCCCTTTTCCTTAAAAAAATAAATGTCAAAGTACGCAAGGTACGAGTAAAATTCAAAAAATTTCCGTCATTAGGGGTGTAAATTTAGTCTCGTTTTCCGAGACTAAAACACCGGCTGTACTTTAGTACGTGGGTGCAGGCTTTAAATTACAAATGTTATATCATTTGAAAGAGCTAGTCGAGCTGAGTCGAATGCCATCAAAATTAGCTCTAGGAAAAATTTTTGAACCGAGATACAGGCGATTGAAAATCGAAAAACCATAGGGGGGACCAAGCACTTTTTTGGGATGAAAAATTCGAAAATGCAAATGATACCTCATTCGAAAGAGCTCCTCGAGCTGAGTCGAATAACACCAAAATCAACGAAATCCGACTTGATTAGACAAAGTTATGATCTTTTATTTTAGCTCCTTACCTATGGCATCTGTGGAGATTTTTGCTGCTACGGAGGCCCCAAATACGTCCAGAGCAAGGGAGATAGGAATAGGTTTATGTTACGAACCCAGACCCATCGCCCGTAGACTCCCCGCGAGGCGCGTGCCGCAAAACCCCGCGCGAAGCGCGGGGTTTTGCACAAGCGCCTCGCCGACGCTCCATAGGTTTAGGTTTTTTGTTTATTTTTTGTGTCATAACTTTGTCTAATCTTGTCCAATCACGGTGATTTTGGTGTCATTCGACTCAGCTCGTCGAGCTCTTTCGAATGAGGTATTATTTGTATAAAAAATTTTTTATTCCAAAAATCGCCCTTTTGGACCTTCGATTTTTAGGAGTCTATATCTCGGTTCATTCAAGTCGGATTCCGTTGATTTTGGTTTTATTCGACTCAGCTCGACGAGCTCTTTCGAATGAGGTATAATTTGCATTTTCGAATTTTTCACCCCAAAAAAGTGCTTGGTCCCCCCTATGGTTTTTCGATTTTCAATCGCCTGTATCTCGGTTCAAAAATTTTTCCTAGAGCTAATTTTGGTGGCATTCGACTCAGCTCGACTAGCTCTTTCAAATGATATAACATTTGTAATTTAAAGCCTGCACCCACGTACTAAAGTGACCCCAATTTTTTTGTAAATCCCGATCCCGATTTTTCAATCCCGGTCCCGATTCGGGACCGGGATCGGGATCTCCAGTCCAAATCCCGATCCCGATTTCGGCCAATCCCGATCCCGTGTCGGGATCGGGATCACCATTCCGAAATCCCGATCCCGGGTTTTTCTCTAAATCCCGATACCGGCCAACTCTATTCATAGGTACCTTTCCTGATGAGAGTTTGCGATCTAAGCTATCGTAGCTCTGGGTTAGAAGCTGGTAACTTAAACTGGCGACAAACACTAAAATTTATATTAACAGTCCCGTCTACACTGATCAGGAGAAAACTAGTAAGTATTTAAATTTAAAGTCTTAAAAACGAAAAATTAGGGTATATGATAATGCCTGCATCAACAATAACTAAACCTTTTGAGAAATCTATTTTCAATTTTGTTAAAAAAATCCGTCTCGAACCTCGTTATCAAACCACTTTCCTTATTATCTCAGCAGAATTTAGTTCCGAGCCAGATCTTTTTGTGATTCGAGGACTCCACCCCAGAATATCGACACCCTAAATGTCGCATCCAAAATGACGATTACCCAGAATATCGAAAAAAATTTTAATTTCATAATTATTTATTCCAAGGACGGGGAAGTCTGTTTTAACATAGGGGAATTGTTCCAATCAGGGATGAGCGCAAGAGACAATCTCAAAAAACGCAAAACGCAACGCAAGGCCAAAATTTAACGCAAATAACGCAAAACGCAAGAACGAAAAATTGGGAAAAAAAATTTTTTATCAAGTATTAGCCATTTTTTCAGTTAAAAATCGAAGTATTACTATAAGTCGGGGAGTCCTACTCGATTTTATGATACATGTAAGTTGAATGGGTAATGATTTGGAGTAATATAGGGGATATAAGGGATTATGAATGATATCAGAGGATTTACGGGATCAAATGGTTTAACGAAGTAGCTGGTTATTACGGATGTAATTTGGAGGGATCAAGGAGATTTGAAAAAATCCATGTGATTACCGACGGATGTCGGTTAAGTTGGGGATATATCGAAGGATAAGGGGATATATGTAGTTATGAATTGATGCAAGGGAATCAGGGGATTTGGAGAGATAACGTGAGATCTGAGTTTCAGATACTGAACCAATATTTTTTTGAGCTGAACCATGATGGAAACATGGTAATGGGGTCACTTTAGTACGTGGGTGCAGGCTTTAATTTACAAATGTTATACCATTCGAAAGAGCTAGACGAGCTGAGTCAAATGCCACCAAAATTAGCTCTAGGAAAAATTTTTGAACCGAGATACAGCGCCCTAAAGTTCGAAAAACCATAGGGGGGACCAAGCACTTTTTTGGGGTGAAAAATTCGAAAATGCAAATGATACCTCATTCGAAAGAGCTCCTCGAGCTGAGTCGAATAACACCAAAATCAACGAAATCCGACTTGATTAGACAAAGTTATGATCTTTTATTTTAGCTCCTTACCTATGGCATCTGTGGAGATTTTTGCTGCTACGGAGGCCCCAAATACGTCCAGAGCAAGGGAGATAGGAATAGGTTTATGTTACGAACCCAGACCCATCGCCCGTAGACTCCCCGCGAGGCGCGTGCCGCAAAACCCCGCGCGAAGCGCGGGGTTTTGCACAAGCGCCTCGCCGACGCTCCATAGGTTTAGGTTTTTTGTTTATTTTTTGTGTCATAACTTTGTCTAATCTTGTCCAATCACGGTGATTTTGGTGTCATTCGACTCAGCTCGTCGAGCTCTTTCGAATGAGGTATTATTTGTATAAAAAATTTTTTATTCCAAAAATCGCCCTTTTGGACCTTCGATTTTTAGGAGTCTATATCTCGGTTCATTCAAGTCGGATTCCGTTGATTTTGGTTTTATTCGACTCAGCTCGACGAGCTCTTTCGAATGAGGTATAATTTGCATTTTCGAATTTTTCACCCCAAAAAAGTGCTTGGTCCCCCCTATGGTTTTTCGATTTTCAATCGCCTGTATCTCGGTTCAAAAATTTTTCCTAGAGCTAATTTTGGTGGCATTCGACTCAGCTCGACTAGCTCTTTCAAATGATATAACATTTGTAATTTAAAGCCTGCACCCACGTACTAAAGTGACCCCAATTTTTTTGTAAATCCCGATCCCGATTTTTCAATCCCGGTCCCGATTCGGGACCGGGATCGGGATCTCCAGTCCAAATCCCGATCCCGATTTCGGCCAATCCCGATCCCGTGTCGGGATCGGGATCACCATTCCGAAATCCCGATCCCGGGTTTTTCTCTAAATCCCGATACCGGCCAACTCTATTCATAGGTACCTTTCCTGATGAGAGTTTGCGATCTAAGCTATCGTAGCTCTGGGTTAGAAGCTGGTAACTTAAACTGGCGACAAACACTAAAATTTATATTAACAGTCCCGTCTACACTGATCAGGAGAAAACTAGTAAGTATTTAAATTTAAAGTCTTAAAAACGAAAAATTAGGGTATATGATAATGCCTGCATCAACAATAACTAAACCTTTTGAGAAATCTATTTTCAATTTTGTTAAAAAAATCCGTCTCGAACCTCGTTATCAAACCACTTTCCTTATTATCTCAGCAGAATTTAGTTCCGAGCCAGATCTTTTTGTGATTCGAGGACTCCACCCCAGAATATCGACACCCTAAATGTCGCATCCAAAATGACGATTACCCAGAATATCGAAAAAAATTTTAATTTCATAATTATTTATTCCAAGGACGGGGAAGTCTGTTTTAACATAGGGGAATTGTTCCAATCAGGGATGAGCGCAAGAGACAATCTCAAAAAACGCAAAACGCAACGCAAGGCCAAAATTTAACGCAAATAACGCAAAACGCAAGAACGAAAAATTGGGAAAAAAAATTTTTTATCAAGTATTAGCCATTTTTTCAGTTAAAAATCGAAGTATTACTATAAGTCGGGGAGTCCTACTCGATTTTATGATACATGTAAGTTGAATGGGTAATGATTTGGAGTAATATAGGGGATATAAGGGATTATGAATGATATCAGAGGATTTACGGGATCAAATGGTTTAACGAAGTAGCTGGTTATTACGGATGTAATTTGGAGGGATCAAGGAGATTTGAAAAAATCCATGTGATTACCGACGGATGTCGGTTAAGTTGGGGATATATCGAAGGATAAGGGGATATATGTAGTTATGAATTGATGCAAGGGAATCAGGGGATTTGGAGAGATAACGTGAGATCTGAGTTTCAGATACTGAACCAATATTTTTTTGAGCTGAACCATGATGGAAACATGGTAATGGGGTCACTTTAGTACGTGGGTGCAGGCTTTAATTTACAAATGTTATACCATTCGAAAGAGCTAGACGAGCTGAGTCAAATGCCACCAAAATTAGCTCTAGGAAAAATTTTTGAACCGAGATACAGCGCCCTAAAGTTCGAAAAACCATAGGGGGGACCAAGCACTTTTTTGGGGTGAAAAATTCGAAAATGCAAATGATACCTCATTCGAAAGAGCTCCTCGAGCTGAGTCGAATAACACCAAAATCAACGAAATCCGACTTGATTAGACAAAGTTATGATCTTTTATTTTAGCTCCTTACCTATGGCATCTGTGGAGATTTTTGCTGCTACGGAGGCCCCAAATACGTCCAGAGCAAGGGAGATAGGAATAGGTTTATGTTACGAACCCAGACCCATCGCCCGTAGACTCCCCGCGAGGCGCGTGCCGCAAAACCCCGCGCGAAGCGCGGGGTTTTGCACAAGCGCCTCGCCGACGCTCCATAGGTTTAGGTTTTTTGTTTATTTTTTGTGTCATAACTTTGTCTAATCTTGTCCAATCACGGTGATTTTGGTGTCATTCGACTCAGCTCGTCGAGCTCTTTCGAATGAGGTATTATTTGTATAAAAAATTTTTTATTCCAAAAATCGCCCTTTTGGACCTTCGATTTTTAGGAGTCTATATCTCGGTTCATTCAAGTCGGATTCCGTTGATTTTGGTTTTATTCGACTCAGCTCGACGAGCTCTTTCGAATGAGGTATAATTTGCATTTTCGAATTTTTCACCCCAAAAAAGTGCTTGGTCCCCCCTATGGTTTTTCGATTTTCAATCGCCTGTATCTCGGTTCAAAAATTTTTCCTAGAGCTAATTTTGGTGGCATTCGACTCAGCTCGACTAGCTCTTTCAAATGATATAACATTTGTAATTTAAAGCCTGCACCCACGTACTAAAGTGACCCCAATTTTTTTGTAAATCCCGATCCCGATTTTTCAATCCCGGTCCCGATTCGGGACCGGGATCGGGATCTCCAGTCCAAATCCCGATCCCGATTTCGGCCAATCCCGATCCCGTGTCGGGATCGGGATCACCATTCCGAAATCCCGATCCCGGGTTTTTCTCTAAATCCCGATACCGGCCAACTCTATTCATAGGTACCTTTCCTGATGAGAGTTTGCGATCTAAGCTATCGTAGCTCTGGGTTAGAAGCTGGTAACTTAAACTGGCGACAAACACTAAAATTTATATTAACAGTCCCGTCTACACTGATCAGGAGAAAACTAGTAAGTATTTAAATTTAAAGTCTTAAAAACGAAAAATTAGGGTATATGATAATGCCTGCATCAACAATAACTAAACCTTTTGAGAAATCTATTTTCAATTTTGTTAAAAAAATCCGTCTCGAACCTCGTTATCAAACCACTTTCCTTATTATCTCAGCAGAATTTAGTTCCGAGCCAGATCTTTTTGTGATTCGAGGACTCCACCCCAGAATATCGACACCCTAAATGTCGCATCCAAAATGACGATTACCCAGAATATCGAAAAAAATTTTAATTTCATAATTATTTATTCCAAGGACGGGGAAGTCTGTTTTAACATAGGGGAATTGTTCCAATCAGGGATGAGCGCAAGAGACAATCTCAAAAAACGCAAAACGCAACGCAAGGCCAAAATTTAACGCAAATAACGCAAAACGCAAGAACGAAAAATTGGGAAAAAAAATTTTTTATCAAGTATTAGCCATTTTTTCAGTTAAAAATCGAAGTATTACTATAAGTCGGGGAGTCCTACTCGATTTTATGATACATGTAAGTTGAATGGGTAATGATTTGGAGTAATATAGGGGATATAAGGGATTATGAATGATATCAGAGGATTTACGGGATCAAATGGTTTAACGAAGTAGCTGGTTATTACGGATGTAATTTGGAGGGATCAAGGAGATTTGAAAAAATCCATGTGATTACCGACGGATGTCGGTTAAGTTGGGGATATATCGAAGGATAAGGGGATATATGTAGTTATGAATTGATGCAAGGGAATCAGGGGATTTGGAGAGATAACGTGAGATCTGAGTTTCAGATACTGAACCAATATTTTTTTGAGCTGAACCATGATGGAAACATGGTAATGGGGTCACTTTAGTACGTGGGTGCAGGCTTTAATTTACAAATGTTATACCATTCGAAAGAGCTAGACGAGCTGAGTCAAATGCCACCAAAATTAGCTCTAGGAAAAATTTTTGAACCGAGATACAGCGCCCTAAAGTTCGAAAAACCATAGGGGGGACCAAGCACTTTTTTGGGGTGAAAAATTCGAAAATGCAAATGATACCTCATTCGAAAGAGCTCCTCGAGCTGAGTCGAATAACACCAAAATCAACGAAATCCGACTTGATTAGACAAAGTTATGATCTTTTATTTTAGCTCCTTACCTATGGCATCTGTGGAGATTTTTGCTGCTACGGAGGCCCCAAATACGTCCAGAGCAAGGGAGATAGGAATAGGTTTATGTTACGAACCCAGACCCATCGCCCGTAGACTCCCCGCGAGGCGCGTGCCGCAAAACCCCGCGCGAAGCGCGGGGTTTTGCACAAGCGCCTCGCCGACGCTCCATAGGTTTAGGTTTTTTGTTTATTTTTTGTGTCATAACTTTGTCTAATCTTGTCCAATCACGGTGATTTTGGTGTCATTCGACTCAGCTCGTCGAGCTCTTTCGAATGAGGTATTATTTGTATAAAAAATTTTTTATTCCAAAAATCGCCCTTTTGGACCTTCGATTTTTAGGAGTCTATATCTCGGTTCATTCAAGTCGGATTCCGTTGATTTTGGTTTTATTCGACTCAGCTCGACGAGCTCTTTCGAATGAGGTATAATTTGCATTTTCGAATTTTTCACCCCAAAAAAGTGCTTGGTCCCCCCTATGGTTTTTCGATTTTCAATCGCCTGTATCTCGGTTCAAAAATTTTTCCTAGAGCTAATTTTGGTGGCATTCGACTCAGCTCGACTAGCTCTTTCAAATGATATAACATTTGTAATTTAAAGCCTGCACCCACGTACTAAAGTGACCCCAATTTTTTTGTAAATCCCGATCCCGATTTTTCAATCCCGGTCCCGATTCGGGACCGGGATCGGGATCTCCAGTCCAAATCCCGATCCCGATTTCGGCCAATCCCGATCCCGTGTCGGGATCGGGATCACCATTCCGAAATCCCGATCCCGGGTTTTTCTCTAAATCCCGATACCGGCCAACTCTATTCATAGGTACCTTTCCTGATGAGAGTTTGCGATCTAAGCTATCGTAGCTCTGGGTTAGAAGCTGGTAACTTAAACTGGCGACAAACACTAAAATTTATATTAACAGTCCCGTCTACACTGATCAGGAGAAAACTAGTAAGTATTTAAATTTAAAGTCTTAAAAACGAAAAATTAGGGTATATGATAATGCCTGCATCAACAATAACTAAACCTTTTGAGAAATCTATTTTCAATTTTGTTAAAAAAATCCGTCTCGAACCTCGTTATCAAACCACTTTCCTTATTATCTCAGCAGAATTTAGTTCCGAGCCAGATCTTTTTGTGATTCGAGGACTCCACCCCAGAATATCGACACCCTAAATGTCGCATCCAAAATGACGATTACCCAGAATATCGAAAAAAATTTTAATTTCATAATTATTTATTCCAAGGACGGGGAAGTCTGTTTTAACATAGGGGAATTGTTCCAATCAGGGATGAGCGCAAGAGACAATCTCAAAAAACGCAAAACGCAACGCAAGGCCAAAATTTAACGCAAATAACGCAAAACGCAAGAACGAAAAATTGGGAAAAAAAATTTTTTATCAAGTATTAGCCATTTTTTCAGTTAAAAATCGAAGTATTACTATAAGTCGGGGAGTCCTACTCGATTTTATGATACATGTAAGTTGAATGGGTAATGATTTGGAGTAATATAGGGGATATAAGGGATTATGAATGATATCAGAGGATTTACGGGATCAAATGGTTTAACGAAGTAGCTGGTTATTACGGATGTAATTTGGAGGGATCAAGGAGATTTGAAAAAATCCATGTGATTACCGACGGATGTCGGTTAAGTTGGGGATATATCGAAGGATAAGGGGATATATGTAGTTATGAATTGATGCAAGGGAATCAGGGGATTTGGAGAGATAACGTGAGATCTGAGTTTCAGATACTGAACCAATATTTTTTTGAGCTGAACCATGATGGAAACATGGTAATGGGGTCACTTTAGTACGTGGGTGCAGGCTTTAATTTACAAATGTTATACCATTCGAAAGAGCTAGACGAGCTGAGTCAAATGCCACCAAAATTAGCTCTAGGAAAAATTTTTGAACCGAGATACAGCGCCCTAAAGTTCGAAAAACCATAGGGGGGACCAAGCACTTTTTTGGGGTGAAAAATTCGAAAATGCAAATGATACCTCATTCGAAAGAGCTCCTCGAGCTGAGTCGAATAACACCAAAATCAACGAAATCCGACTTGATTAGACAAAGTTATGATCTTTTATTTTAGCTCCTTACCTATGGCATCTGTGGAGATTTTTGCTGCTACGGAGGCCCCAAATACGTCCAGAGCAAGGGAGATAGGAATAGGTTTATGTTACGAACCCAGACCCATCGCCCGTAGACTCCCCGCGAGGCGCGTGCCGCAAAACCCCGCGCGAAGCGCGGGGTTTTGCACAAGCGCCTCGCCGACGCTCCATAGGTTTAGGTTTTTTGTTTATTTTTTGTGTCATAACTTTGTCTAATCTTGTCCAATCACGGTGATTTTGGTGTCATTCGACTCAGCTCGTCGAGCTCTTTCGAATGAGGTATTATTTGTATAAAAAATTTTTTATTCCAAAAATCGCCCTTTTGGACCTTCGATTTTTAGGAGTCTATATCTCGGTTCATTCAAGTCGGATTCCGTTGATTTTGGTTTTATTCGACTCAGCTCGACGAGCTCTTTCGAATGAGGTATAATTTGCATTTTCGAATTTTTCACCCCAAAAAAGTGCTTGGTCCCCCCTATGGTTTTTCGATTTTCAATCGCCTGTATCTCGGTTCAAAAATTTTTCCTAGAGCTAATTTTGGTGGCATTCGACTCAGCTCGACTAGCTCTTTCAAATGATATAACATTTGTAATTTAAAGCCTGCACCCACGTACTAAAGTGACCCCAATTTTTTTGTAAATCCCGATCCCGATTTTTCAATCCCGGTCCCGATTCGGGACCGGGATCGGGATCTCCAGTCCAAATCCCGATCCCGATTTCGGCCAATCCCGATCCCGTGTCGGGATCGGGATCACCATTCCGAAATCCCGATCCCGGGTTTTTCTCTAAATCCCGATACCGGCCAACTCTATTCATAGGTACCTTTCCTGATGAGAGTTTGCGATCTAAGCTATCGTAGCTCTGGGTTAGAAGCTGGTAACTTAAACTGGCGACAAACACTAAAATTTATATTAACAGTCCCGTCTACACTGATCAGGAGAAAACTAGTAAGTATTTAAATTTAAAGTCTTAAAAACGAAAAATTAGGGTATATGATAATGCCTGCATCAACAATAACTAAACCTTTTGAGAAATCTATTTTCAATTTTGTTAAAAAAATCCGTCTCGAACCTCGTTATCAAACCACTTTCCTTATTATCTCAGCAGAATTTAGTTCCGAGCCAGATCTTTTTGTGATTCGAGGACTCCACCCCAGAATATCGACACCCTAAATGTCGCATCCAAAATGACGATTACCCAGAATATCGAAAAAAATTTTAATTTCATAATTATTTATTCCAAGGACGGGGAAGTCTGTTTTAACATAGGGGAATTGTTCCAATCAGGGATGAGCGCAAGAGACAATCTCAAAAAACGCAAAACGCAACGCAAGGCCAAAATTTAACGCAAATAACGCAAAACGCAAGAACGAAAAATTGGGAAAAAAAATTTTTTATCAAGTATTAGCCATTTTTTCAGTTAAAAATCGAAGTATTACTATAAGTCGGGGAGTCCTACTCGATTTTATGATACATGTAAGTTGAATGGGTAATGATTTGGAGTAATATAGGGGATATAAGGGATTATGAATGATATCAGAGGATTTACGGGATCAAATGGTTTAACGAAGTAGCTGGTTATTACGGATGTAATTTGGAGGGATCAAGGAGATTTGAAAAAATCCATGTGATTACCGACGGATGTCGGTTAAGTTGGGGATATATCGAAGGATAAGGGGATATATGTAGTTATGAATTGATGCAAGGGAATCAGGGGATTTGGAGAGATAACGTGAGATCTGAGTTTCAGATACTGAACCAATATTTTTTTGAGCTGAACCATGATGGAAACATGGTAATGGGGTCACTTTAGTACGTGGGTGCAGGCTTTAATTTACAAATGTTATACCATTCGAAAGAGCTAGACGAGCTGAGTCAAATGCCACCAAAATTAGCTCTAGGAAAAATTTTTGAACCGAGATACAGCGCCCTAAAGTTCGAAAAACCATAGGGGGGACCAAGCACTTTTTTGGGGTGAAAAATTCGAAAATGCAAATGATACCTCATTCGAAAGAGCTCCTCGAGCTGAGTCGAATAACACCAAAATCAACGAAATCCGACTTGATTAGACAAAGTTATGATCTTTTATTTTAGCTCCTTACCTATGGCATCTGTGGAGATTTTTGCTGCTACGGAGGCCCCAAATACGTCCAGAGCAAGGGAGATAGGAATAGGTTTATGTTACGAACCCAGACCCATCGCCCGTAGACTCCCCGCGAGGCGCGTGCCGCAAAACCCCGCGCGAAGCGCGGGGTTTTGCACAAGCGCCTCGCCGACGCTCCATAGGTTTAGGTTTTTTGTTTATTTTTTGTGTCATAACTTTGTCTAATCTTGTCCAATCACGGTGATTTTGGTGTCATTCGACTCAGCTCGTCGAGCTCTTTCGAATGAGGTATTATTTGTATAAAAAATTTTTTATTCCAAAAATCGCCCTTTTGGACCTTCGATTTTTAGGAGTCTATATCTCGGTTCATTCAAGTCGGATTCCGTTGATTTTGGTTTTATTCGACTCAGCTCGACGAGCTCTTTCGAATGAGGTATAATTTGCATTTTCGAATTTTTCACCCCAAAAAAGTGCTTGGTCCCCCCTATGGTTTTTCGATTTTCAATCGCCTGTATCTCGGTTCAAAAATTTTTCCTAGAGCTAATTTTGGTGGCATTCGACTCAGCTCGACTAGCTCTTTCAAATGATATAACATTTGTAATTTAAAGCCTGCACCCACGTACTAAAGTGACCCCAATTTTTTTGTAAATCCCGATCCCGATTTTTCAATCCCGGTCCCGATTCGGGACCGGGATCGGGATCTCCAGTCCAAATCCCGATCCCGATTTCGGCCAATCCCGATCCCGTGTCGGGATCGGGATCACCATTCCGAAATCCCGATCCCGGGTTTTTCTCTAAATCCCGATACCGGCCAACTCTATTCATAGGTACCTTTCCTGATGAGAGTTTGCGATCTAAGCTATCGTAGCTCTGGGTTAGAAGCTGGTAACTTAAACTGGCGACAAACACTAAAATTTATATTAACAGTCCCGTCTACACTGATCAGGAGAAAACTAGTAAGTATTTAAATTTAAAGTCTTAAAAACGAAAAATTAGGGTATATGATAATGCCTGCATCAACAATAACTAAACCTTTTGAGAAATCTATTTTCAATTTTGTTAAAAAAATCCGTCTCGAACCTCGTTATCAAACCACTTTCCTTATTATCTCAGCAGAATTTAGTTCCGAGCCAGATCTTTTTGTGATTCGAGGACTCCACCCCAGAATATCGACACCCTAAATGTCGCATCCAAAATGACGATTACCCAGAATATCGAAAAAAATTTTAATTTCATAATTATTTATTCCAAGGACGGGGAAGTCTGTTTTAACATAGGGGAATTGTTCCAATCAGGGATGAGCGCAAGAGACAATCTCAAAAAACGCAAAACGCAACGCAAGGCCAAAATTTAACGCAAATAACGCAAAACGCAAGAACGAAAAATTGGGAAAAAAAATTTTTTATCAAGTATTAGCCATTTTTTCAGTTAAAAATCGAAGTATTACTATAAGTCGGGGAGTCCTACTCGATTTTATGATACATGTAAGTTGAATGGGTAATGATTTGGAGTAATATAGGGGATATAAGGGATTATGAATGATATCAGAGGATTTACGGGATCAAATGGTTTAACGAAGTAGCTGGTTATTACGGATGTAATTTGGAGGGATCAAGGAGATTTGAAAAAATCCATGTGATTACCGACGGATGTCGGTTAAGTTGGGGATATATCGAAGGATAAGGGGATATATGTAGTTATGAATTGATGCAAGGGAATCAGGGGATTTGGAGAGATAACGTGAGATCTGAGTTTCAGATACTGAACCAATATTTTTTTGAGCTGAACCATGATGGAAACATGGTAATGGGGTCACTTTAGTACGTGGGTGCAGGCTTTAATTTACAAATGTTATACCATTCGAAAGAGCTAGACGAGCTGAGTCAAATGCCACCAAAATTAGCTCTAGGAAAAATTTTTGAACCGAGATACAGCGCCCTAAAGTTCGAAAAACCATAGGGGGGACCAAGCACTTTTTTGGGGTGAAAAATTCGAAAATGCAAATGATACCTCATTCGAAAGAGCTCCTCGAGCTGAGTCGAATAACACCAAAATCAACGAAATCCGACTTGATTAGACAAAGTTATGATCTTTTATTTTAGCTCCTTACCTATGGCATCTGTGGAGATTTTTGCTGCTACGGAGGCCCCAAATACGTCCAGAGCAAGGGAGATAGGAATAGGTTTATGTTACGAACCCAGACCCATCGCCCGTAGACTCCCCGCGAGGCGCGTGCCGCAAAACCCCGCGCGAAGCGCGGGGTTTTGCACAAGCGCCTCGCCGACGCTCCATAGGTTTAGGTTTTTTGTTTATTTTTTGTGTCATAACTTTGTCTAATCTTGTCCAATCACGGTGATTTTGGTGTCATTCGACTCAGCTCGTCGAGCTCTTTCGAATGAGGTATTATTTGTATAAAAAATTTTTTATTCCAAAAATCGCCCTTTTGGACCTTCGATTTTTAGGAGTCTATATCTCGGTTCATTCAAGTCGGATTCCGTTGATTTTGGTTTTATTCGACTCAGCTCGACGAGCTCTTTCGAATGAGGTATAATTTGCATTTTCGAATTTTTCACCCCAAAAAAGTGCTTGGTCCCCCCTATGGTTTTTCGATTTTCAATCGCCTGTATCTCGGTTCAAAAATTTTTCCTAGAGCTAATTTTGGTGGCATTCGACTCAGCTCGACTAGCTCTTTCAAATGATATAACATTTGTAATTTAAAGCCTGCACCCACGTACTAAAGTGACCCCAATTTTTTTGTAAATCCCGATCCCGATTTTTCAATCCCGGTCCCGATTCGGGACCGGGATCGGGATCTCCAGTCCAAATCCCGATCCCGATTTCGGCCAATCCCGATCCCGTGTCGGGATCGGGATCACCATTCCGAAATCCCGATCCCGGGTTTTTCTCTAAATCCCGATACCGGCCAACTCTATTCATAGGTACCTTTCCTGATGAGAGTTTGCGATCTAAGCTATCGTAGCTCTGGGTTAGAAGCTGGTAACTTAAACTGGCGACAAACACTAAAATTTATATTAACAGTCCCGTCTACACTGATCAGGAGAAAACTAGTAAGTATTTAAATTTAAAGTCTTAAAAACGAAAAATTAGGGTATATGATAATGCCTGCATCAACAATAACTAAACCTTTTGAGAAATCTATTTTCAATTTTGTTAAAAAAATCCGTCTCGAACCTCGTTATCAAACCACTTTCCTTATTATCTCAGCAGAATTTAGTTCCGAGCCAGATCTTTTTGTGATTCGAGGACTCCACCCCAGAATATCGACACCCTAAATGTCGCATCCAAAATGACGATTACCCAGAATATCGAAAAAAATTTTAATTTCATAATTATTTATTCCAAGGACGGGGAAGTCTGTTTTAACATAGGGGAATTGTTCCAATCAGGGATGAGCGCAAGAGACAATCTCAAAAAACGCAAAACGCAACGCAAGGCCAAAATTTAACGCAAATAACGCAAAACGCAAGAACGAAAAATTGGGAAAAAAAATTTTTTATCAAGTATTAGCCATTTTTTCAGTTAAAAATCGAAGTATTACTATAAGTCGGGGAGTCCTACTCGATTTTATGATACATGTAAGTTGAATGGGTAATGATTTGGAGTAATATAGGGGATATAAGGGATTATGAATGATATCAGAGGATTTACGGGATCAAATGGTTTAACGAAGTAGCTGGTTATTACGGATGTAATTTGGAGGGATCAAGGAGATTTGAAAAAATCCATGTGATTACCGACGGATGTCGGTTAAGTTGGGGATATATCGAAGGATAAGGGGATATATGTAGTTATGAATTGATGCAAGGGAATCAGGGGATTTGGAGAGATAACGTGAGATCTGAGTTTCAGATACTGAACCAATATTTTTTTGAGCTGAACCATGATGGAAACATGGTAATGGGGTCACTTTAGTACGTGGGTGCAGGCTTTAATTTACAAATGTTATACCATTCGAAAGAGCTAGACGAGCTGAGTCAAATGCCACCAAAATTAGCTCTAGGAAAAATTTTTGAACCGAGATACAGCGCCCTAAAGTTCGAAAAACCATAGGGGGGACCAAGCACTTTTTTGGGGTGAAAAATTCGAAAATGCAAATGATACCTCATTCGAAAGAGCTCCTCGAGCTGAGTCGAATAACACCAAAATCAACGAAATCCGACTTGATTAGACAAAGTTATGATCTTTTATTTTAGCTCCTTACCTATGGCATCTGTGGAGATTTTTGCTGCTACGGAGGCCCCAAATACGTCCAGAGCAAGGGAGATAGGAATAGGTTTATGTTACGAACCCAGACCCATCGCCCGTAGACTCCCCGCGAGGCGCGTGCCGCAAAACCCCGCGCGAAGCGCGGGGTTTTGCACAAGCGCCTCGCCGACGCTCCATAGGTTTAGGTTTTTTGTTTATTTTTTGTGTCATAACTTTGTCTAATCTTGTCCAATCACGGTGATTTTGGTGTCATTCGACTCAGCTCGTCGAGCTCTTTCGAATGAGGTATTATTTGTATAAAAAATTTTTTATTCCAAAAATCGCCCTTTTGGACCTTCGATTTTTAGGAGTCTATATCTCGGTTCATTCAAGTCGGATTCCGTTGATTTTGGTTTTATTCGACTCAGCTCGACGAGCTCTTTCGAATGAGGTATAATTTGCATTTTCGAATTTTTCACCCCAAAAAAGTGCTTGGTCCCCCCTATGGTTTTTCGATTTTCAATCGCCTGTATCTCGGTTCAAAAATTTTTCCTAGAGCTAATTTTGGTGGCATTCGACTCAGCTCGACTAGCTCTTTCAAATGATATAACATTTGTAATTTAAAGCCTGCACCCACGTACTAAAGTGACCCCAATTTTTTTGTAAATCCCGATCCCGATTTTTCAATCCCGGTCCCGATTCGGGACCGGGATCGGGATCTCCAGTCCAAATCCCGATCCCGATTTCGGCCAATCCCGATCCCGTGTCGGGATCGGGATCACCATTCCGAAATCCCGATCCCGGGTTTTTCTCTAAATCCCGATACCGGCCAACTCTATTCATAGGTACCTTTCCTGATGAGAGTTTGCGATCTAAGCTATCGTAGCTCTGGGTTAGAAGCTGGTAACTTAAACTGGCGACAAACACTAAAATTTATATTAACAGTCCCGTCTACACTGATCAGGAGAAAACTAGTAAGTATTTAAATTTAAAGTCTTAAAAACGAAAAATTAGGGTATATGATAATGCCTGCATCAACAATAACTAAACCTTTTGAGAAATCTATTTTCAATTTTGTTAAAAAAATCCGTCTCGAACCTCGTTATCAAACCACTTTCCTTATTATCTCAGCAGAATTTAGTTCCGAGCCAGATCTTTTTGTGATTCGAGGACTCCACCCCAGAATATCGACACCCTAAATGTCGCATCCAAAATGACGATTACCCAGAATATCGAAAAAAATTTTAATTTCATAATTATTTATTCCAAGGACGGGGAAGTCTGTTTTAACATAGGGGAATTGTTCCAATCAGGGATGAGCGCAAGAGACAATCTCAAAAAACGCAAAACGCAACGCAAGGCCAAAATTTAACGCAAATAACGCAAAACGCAAGAACGAAAAATTGGGAAAAAAAATTTTTTATCAAGTATTAGCCATTTTTTCAGTTAAAAATCGAAGTATTACTATAAGTCGGGGAGTCCTACTCGATTTTATGATACATGTAAGTTGAATGGGTAATGATTTGGAGTAATATAGGGGATATAAGGGATTATGAATGATATCAGAGGATTTACGGGATCAAATGGTTTAACGAAGTAGCTGGTTATTACGGATGTAATTTGGAGGGATCAAGGAGATTTGAAAAAATCCATGTGATTACCGACGGATGTCGGTTAAGTTGGGGATATATCGAAGGATAAGGGGATATATGTAGTTATGAATTGATGCAAGGGAATCAGGGGATTTGGAGAGATAACGTGAGATCTGAGTTTCAGATACTGAACCAATATTTTTTTGAGCTGAACCATGATGGAAACATGGTAATGGGGTCACTTTAGTACGTGGGTGCAGGCTTTAATTTACAAATGTTATACCATTCGAAAGAGCTAGACGAGCTGAGTCAAATGCCACCAAAATTAGCTCTAGGAAAAATTTTTGAACCGAGATACAGCGCCCTAAAGTTCGAAAAACCATAGGGGGGACCAAGCACTTTTTTGGGGTGAAAAATTCGAAAATGCAAATGATACCTCATTCGAAAGAGCTCCTCGAGCTGAGTCGAATAACACCAAAATCAACGAAATCCGACTTGATTAGACAAAGTTATGATCTTTTATTTTAGCTCCTTACCTATGGCATCTGTGGAGATTTTTGCTGCTACGGAGGCCCCAAATACGTCCAGAGCAAGGGAGATAGGAATAGGTTTATGTTACGAACCCAGACCCATCGCCCGTAGACTCCCCGCGAGGCGCGTGCCGCAAAACCCCGCGCGAAGCGCGGGGTTTTGCACAAGCGCCTCGCCGACGCTCCATAGGTTTAGGTTTTTTGTTTATTTTTTGTGTCATAACTTTGTCTAATCTTGTCCAATCACGGTGATTTTGGTGTCATTCGACTCAGCTCGTCGAGCTCTTTCGAATGAGGTATTATTTGTATAAAAAATTTTTTATTCCAAAAATCGCCCTTTTGGACCTTCGATTTTTAGGAGTCTATATCTCGGTTCATTCAAGTCGGATTCCGTTGATTTTGGTTTTATTCGACTCAGCTCGACGAGCTCTTTCGAATGAGGTATAATTTGCATTTTCGAATTTTTCACCCCAAAAAAGTGCTTGGTCCCCCCTATGGTTTTTCGATTTTCAATCGCCTGTATCTCGGTTCAAAAATTTTTCCTAGACTCTATTCATAGGTTTCCTAGACTCTATTCTAGACTCTATTCATATATCACTCTATTCATATATCGAAGGATAAGGGGATATATGTAGTTATGAATTGATGCAAGGGAATCAGGGGATTTGGAGAGATAACGTGAGATCTGAGTTTCAGATACTGAACCAATATTTTTTTGAGCTGAACCATGATGGAAACATGGTAATGGGGTCACTTTAGTACGTGGGTGCAGGCTTTAATTTACAAATGTTATACCATTCGAAAGAGCTAGACGAGCTGAGTCAAATGCCACCAAAATTAGCTCTAGGAAAAATTTTTGAACCGAGATACAGCGCCCTAAAGTTCGAAAAACCATAGGGGGGACCAAGCACTTTTTTGGGGTGAAAAATTCGAAAATGCAAATGATACCTCATTCGAAAGAGCTCCTCGAGCTGAGTCGAATAACACCAAAATCAACGAAATCCGACTTGATTAGACAAAGTTATGATCTTTTATTTTAGCTCCTTACCTATGGCATCTGTGGAGATTTTTGCTGCTACGGAGGCCCCAAATACGTCCAGAGCAAGGGAGATAGGAATAGGTTTATGTTACGAACCCAGACCCATCGCCCGTAGACTCCCCGCGAGGCGCGTGCCGCAAAACCCCGCGCGAAGCGCGGGGTTTTGCACAAGCGCCTCGCCGACGCTCCATAGGTTTAGGTTTTTTGTTTATTTTTTGTGTCATAACTTTGTCTAATCTTGTCCAATCACGGTGATTTTGGTGTCATTCGACTCAGCTCGTCGAGCTCTTTCGAATGAGGTATTATTTGTATAAAAAATTTTTTATTCCAAAAATCGCCCTTTTGGACCTTCGATTTTTAGGAGTCTATATCTCGGTTCATTCAAGTCGGATTCCGTTGATTTTGGTTTTATTCGACTCAGCTCGACGAGCTCTTTCGAATGAGGTATAATTTGCATTTTCGAATTTTTCACCCCAAAAAAGTGCTTGGTCCCCCCTATGGTTTTTCGATTTTCAATCGCCTGTATCTCGGTTCAAAAATTTTTCCTAGAGCTAATTTTGGTGGCATTCGACTCAGCTCGACTAGCTCTTTCAAATGATATAACATTTGTAATTTAAAGCCTGCACCCACGTACTAAAGTGACCCCAATTTTTTTGTAAATCCCGATCCCGATTTTTCAATCCCGGTCCCGATTCGGGACCGGGATCGGGATCTCCAGTCCAAATCCCGATCCCGATTTCGGCCAATCCCGATCCCGTGTCGGGATCGGGATCACCATTCCGAAATCCCGATCCCGGGTTTTTCTCTAAATCCCGATACCGGCCAACTCTATTCATAGGTACCTTTCCTGATGAGAGTTTGCGATCTAAGCTATCGTAGCTCTGGGTTAGAAGCTGGTAACTTAAACTGGCGACAAACACTAAAATTTATATTAACAGTCCCGTCTACACTGATCAGGAGAAAACTAGTAAGTATTTAAATTTAAAGTCTTAAAAACGAAAAATTAGGGTATATGATAATGCCTGCATCAACAATAACTAAACCTTTTGAGAAATCTATTTTCAATTTTGTTAAAAAAATCCGTCTCGAACCTCGTTATCAAACCACTTTCCTTATTATCTCAGCAGAATTTAGTTCCGAGCCAGATCTTTTTGTGATTCGAGGACTCCACCCCAGAATATCGACACCCTAAATGTCGCATCCAAAATGACGATTACCCAGAATATCGAAAAAAATTTTAATTTCATAATTATTTATTCCAAGGACGGGGAAGTCTGTTTTAACATAGGGGAATTGTTCCAATCAGGGATGAGCGCAAGAGACAATCTCAAAAAACGCAAAACGCAACGCAAGGCCAAAATTTAACGCAAATAACGCAAAACGCAAGAACGAAAAATTGGGAAAAAAAATTTTTTATCAAGTATTAGCCATTTTTTCAGTTAAAAATCGAAGTATTACTATAAGTCGGGGAGTCCTACTCGATTTTATGATACATGTAAGTTGAATGGGTAATGATTTGGAGTAATATAGGGGATATAAGGGATTATGAATGATATCAGAGGATTTACGGGATCAAATGGTTTAACGAAGTAGCTGGTTATTACGGATGTAATTTGGAGGGATCAAGGAGATTTGAAAAAATCCATGTGATTACCGACGGATGTCGGTTAAGTTGGGGATATATCGAAGGATAAGGGGATATATGTAGTTATGAATTGATGCAAGGGAATCAGGGGATTTGGAGAGATAACGTGAGATCTGAGTTTCAGATACTGAACCAATATTTTTTTGAGCTGAACCATGATGGAAACATGGTAATGGGGTCACTTTAGTACGTGGGTGCAGGCTTTAATTTACAAATGTTATACCATTCGAAAGAGCTAGACGAGCTGAGTCAAATGCCACCAAAATTAGCTCTAGGAAAAATTTTTGAACCGAGATACAGCGCCCTAAAGTTCGAAAAACCATAGGGGGGACCAAGCACTTTTTTGGGGTGAAAAATTCGAAAATGCAAATGATACCTCATTCGAAAGAGCTCCTCGAGCTGAGTCGAATAACACCAAAATCAACGAAATCCGACTTGATTAGACAAAGTTATGATCTTTTATTTTAGCTCCTTACCTATGGCATCTGTGGAGATTTTTGCTGCTACGGAGGCCCCAAATACGTCCAGAGCAAGGGAGATAGGAATAGGTTTATGTTACGAACCCAGACCCATCGCCCGTAGACTCCCCGCGAGGCGCGTGCCGCAAAACCCCGCGCGAAGCGCGGGGTTTTGCACAAGCGCCTCGCCGACGCTCCATAGGTTTAGGTTTTTTGTTTATTTTTTGTGTCATAACTTTGTCTAATCTTGTCCAATCACGGTGATTTTGGTGTCATTCGACTCAGCTCGTCGAGCTCTTTCGAATGAGGTATTATTTGTATAAAAAATTTTTTATTCCAAAAATCGCCCTTTTGGACCTTCGATTTTTAGGAGTCTATATCTCGGTTCATTCAAGTCGGATTCCGTTGATTTTGGTTTTATTCGACTCAGCTCGACGAGCTCTTTCGAATGAGGTATAATTTGCATTTTCGAATTTTTCACCCCAAAAAAGTGCTTGGTCCCCCCTATGGTTTTTCGATTTTCAATCGCCTGTATCTCGGTTCAAAAATTTTTCCTAGAGCTAATTTTGGTGGCATTCGACTCAGCTCGACTAGCTCTTTCAAATGATATAACATTTGTAATTTAAAGCCTGCACCCACGTACTAAAGTGACCCCAATTTTTTTGTAAATCCCGATCCCGATTTTTCAATCCCGGTCCCGATTCGGGACCGGGATCGGGATCTCCAGTCCAAATCCCGATCCCGATTTCGGCCAATCCCGATCCCGTGTCGGGATCGGGATCACCATTCCGAAATCCCGATCCCGGGTTTTTCTCTAAATCCCGATACCGGCCAACTCTATTCATAGGTACCTTTCCTGATGAGAGTTTGCGATCTAAGCTATCGTAGCTCTGGGTTAGAAGCTGGTAACTTAAACTGGCGACAAACACTAAAATTTATATTAACAGTCCCGTCTACACTGATCAGGAGAAAACTAGTAAGTATTTAAATTTAAAGTCTTAAAAACGAAAAATTAGGGTATATGATAATGCCTGCATCAACAATAACTAAACCTTTTGAGAAATCTATTTTCAATTTTGTTAAAAAAATCCGTCTCGAACCTCGTTATCAAACCACTTTCCTTATTATCTCAGCAGAATTTAGTTCCGAGCCAGATCTTTTTGTGATTCGAGGACTCCACCCCAGAATATCGACACCCTAAATGTCGCATCCAAAATGACGATTACCCAGAATATCGAAAAAAATTTTAATTTCATAATTATTTATTCCAAGGACGGGGAAGTCTGTTTTAACATAGGGGAATTGTTCCAATCAGGGATGAGCGCAAGAGACAATCTCAAAAAACGCAAAACGCAACGCAAGGCCAAAATTTAACGCAAATAACGCAAAACGCAAGAACGAAAAATTGGGAAAAAAAATTTTTTATCAAGTATTAGCCATTTTTTCAGTTAAAAATCGAAGTATTACTATAAGTCGGGGAGTCCTACTCGATTTTATGATACATGTAAGTTGAATGGGTAATGATTTGGAGTAATATAGGGGATATAAGGGATTATGAATGATATCAGAGGATTTACGGGATCAAATGGTTTAACGAAGTAGCTGGTTATTACGGATGTAATTTGGAGGGATCAAGGAGATTTGAAAAAATCCATGTGATTACCGACGGATGTCGGTTAAGTTGGGGATATATCGAAGGATAAGGGGATATATGTAGTTATGAATTGATGCAAGGGAATCAGGGGATTTGGAGAGATAACGTGAGATCTGAGTTTCAGATACTGAACCAATATTTTTTTGAGCTGAACCATGATGGAAACATGGTAATGGGGTCACTTTAGTACGTGGGTGCAGGCTTTAATTTACAAATGTTATACCATTCGAAAGAGCTAGACGAGCTGAGTCAAATGCCACCAAAATTAGCTCTAGGAAAAATTTTTGAACCGAGATACAGCGCCCTAAAGTTCGAAAAACCATAGGGGGGACCAAGCACTTTTTTGGGGTGAAAAATTCGAAAATGCAAATTATACCTCATTCGAAAGAGCTCGTCGAGCTGAGTCGAATGACACCAAAATCAACGAAATCCGACTTGATTGGACCGAGATCTAGACCCCTAAAAACCGAAGATCCAAAGGGGCGATTTTTTGAATAAAAAATTTTTTATACAAATAATAGCTCATTCGAAAGAGCTCGACGAGCTGAATCGAATGACACCAAAATCACCGTGATTGAACAAGATTAGACAAAGTTATAACACAAAAAACCTAAACCTATGGAGCGTCGGCGAGGCGCTTGTGCAAAACCCCGCGCTTCGCGCGGGGTTTTGCGGCACGCGCCTCGCGGGGAGTCTACGGGCGATGGGTCTGGGCTCGTAACATAAACCTATTCCTATCTCCCTTGCTCTGGATGTATTTGGGGCCTCCGTAGCAGCAAAAATCTCCACAGATGCCATAGGTAAGGAGCTAAAATAAAAGATCATAACTTTGTCCAATCAAGTCGGATTTCGTTGTTTTTGGTGTCATTCGACTCAGCTCGACGAGCTCTTTCGAACGAGCTATTATTTGCATATTCGAATTTTTCAGCCCAAAAAAGTGCTTGGTCCCCTCTATGATTTTTCGATTTTCAATCGCCTGTATCTCGGTTCAAAAATTTTTCCTAGAGCTAATTTTGGTGGCATTCGACTCAGCTCGGCTAGCTCTTTCGAATGGTATAACATTTGTAAATTAAAGCCTGCACCCACGTACTAAAGTACAGCCAAAAAATTTTTTTATTTTTATTTTCTTCACATACGACTCAATATAATTCTAAAATTTCCACTGCGGTGCTGAAATATTGAGTTAAGTCTCACAGACGCATGATTTACTTTCCGGTTCAGGGTATTAAGGGGGGATAAGGTAATGGAGGGGGGGGGGGAGGAGGATAAATGGGATTGGGCTTTTGATTTTTAAAAAATTTGCACCTTTTGAAAAGTTTGGCACCTTGGCCTTCCAAATTTTGAAAAATTTTGAAGGCCAAGTTGCCAGATTTCCTCCCTTTTAAGTGCCGCAGGCAATGATTTTTAATCTTGGAAGGCCAAGGGCATTTAAGTCTAAACGTTCAAGTCGGGATTCGAAAAACCCGGGATAATCCCGCCCGATCCCGACCGGGATCCCGATCCCGGCCAACTCTACCTATGACATTTAGGTTTAAAGAAACAGAATTCGAAAAATAATCTCACTCAATTAAAAATACTAATTTGTAAGTTTCACATGTATGTAATCACAACACTTACCTCAACCTAGCATTTTCTAAGGAGCCCAATTCACAATATTCCATAACGATGTGATGCTGAAAAGAAATAGCACACGTTTTTCTTTCGTTCTCTCCCCATATTTTGACCCCATCCAATTATTCTCTCCCCTCATTTAATGTAAACCCCATTTTCCCTCTTAAATGTTCGTTCGTTCGTTCATTCAGTTTTATGTTTATTTTAAAAAGGAAAAGTAAAAGGATATTTTATATTTCTGTATTTGTTTATTAAATTGATTAAAAAGGAAGAGAGAGTTCTTAATTTTCTTATTACTTGGCGCTCCTGAGGCAGAGGTTGTTCTTTGTGGGAAAAGTAGAGAATTTATTTACGAATTGACTTTTATTTTTTTGTTCTTCAATTGGCCCTCGGTGGACCAAGTTTATTTGGATTATTTGGCAACAGGTCTTTGGATAGACCAACAACAAAATTTGTTTGAAAGTTATTCCTCGGTGGGATAGTTTTCGGATTGACAACTTTTTTTGAGATTTTTAAAAAAAAATCTTATTCAGTTTTCCCTCGGTGGGTTGATTGAATTCTCATCGCTTCAAATTTTAGCCCCGGTGGATAAAATTTGAATTTGGTTTGGCTCAACAAAAAAAAAATGCATTCTTCTCAACAAAATATGAATCAATATTTCCTTCATCAACCTTTCACAGCCTACAACCCTATGATGAATTTTCCCACGAATAACCAGCAACTAGGGCAAATTCAAAATTATGGCGTCCCAAATCTCTTCTTTGGTTACCCTAATGCCTTTTCTCAGCAAATAATGTACCCCAATCAATTCATTCCATCACAATCAGTTCAACAAAATTACCAAAATGCTAATTTAATTTCTGAAAATTCGTCTCTAGCTAACATCGAAAAATTACTTTTAGAAACCTTCGATATATCCCCAACTTAACCGACATCCGTCGGTAATCACATGGATTTTTTCAAATCTCCTTGATCCCTCCAAATTACATCCGTAATAACCAGCTACTTCGTTAAACCATTTGATCCCGTAAATCCTCTGATATCATTCATAATCCCTTATATCCCCTATATTACTCCAAATCATTACCCATTCAACTTACATGTATCATAAAATCGAGTAGGACTCCCCGACTTATAGTAATACTTCGATTTTTAACTGAAAAAATGGCTAATACTTGATAAAAAATTTTTTTTCCCAATTTTTCGTTCTTGCGTTTTGCGTTATTTGCGTTAAATTTTGGCCTTGCGTTGCGTTTTGCGTTTTTTGAGATTGTCTCTTGCGCTCATCCCTGATTGGAACAATTCCCCTATGTTAAAACAGACTTCCCCGTCCTTGGAATAAATAATTATGAAATTAAAATTTTTTTCGATATTCTGGGTAATCGTCATTTTGGATGCGACATTTAGGGTGTCGATATTCTGGGGTGGAGTCCTCGAATCACAAAAAGATCTGGCTCGGAACTAAATTCTGCTGAGATAATAAGGAAAGTGGTTTGATAACGAGGTTCGAGACGGATTTTTTTAACAAAATTGAAAATAGATTTCTCAAAAGGTTTAGTTATTGTTGATGCAGGCATTATCATATACCCTAATTTTTCGTTTTTAAGACTTTAAATTTAAATACTTACTAGTTTTCTCCTGATCAGTGTAGACGGGACTGTTAATATAAATTTTAGTGTTTGTCGCCAGTTTAAGTTACCAGCTTCTAACCCAGAGCTACGATAGCTTAGATCGCAAACTCTCATCAGGAAAGGTACCTATGAATAGAGTTGGCCGGTATCGGGATTTAGAGAAAAACCCGGGATCGGGATTTCGGAATGGTGATCCCGATCCCGACACGGGATCGGGATTGGCCGAAATCGGGATCGGGATTTGGACTGGAGATCCCGATCCCGGTCCCGAATCGGGACCGGGATTGAAAAATCGGGATCGGGATTTACAAAAAAATTGGGGTCACTTTAGTACGTGGGTGCAGGCTTTAAATTACAAATGTTATATCATTTGAAAGAGCTAGTCGAGCTGAGTCGAATGCCACCAAAATTAGCTCTAGGAAAAATTTTTGAACCGAGATACAGGCGATTGAAAATCGAAAAACCATAGGGGGGACCAAGCACTTTTTTGGGGTGAAAAATTCGAAAATGCAAATTATACCTCATTCGAAAGAGCTCGTCGAGCTGAGTCGAATAAAACCAAAATCAACGGAATCCGACTTGAATGAACCGAGATATAGACTCCTAAAAATCGAAGGTCCAAAAGGGCGATTTTTGGAATAAAAAATTTTTTATACAAATAATACCTCATTCGAAAGAGCTCGACGAGCTGAGTCGAATGACACCAAAATCACCGTGATTGGACAAGATTAGACAAAGTTATGACACAAAAAATAAACAAAAAACCTAAACCTATGGAGCGTCGGCGAGGCGCTTGTGCAAAACCCCGCGCTTCGCGCGGGGTTTTGCGGCACGCGCCTCGCGGGGAGTCTACGGGCGATGGGTCTGGGTTCGTAACATAAACCTATTCCTATCTCCCTTGCTCTGGACGTATTTGGGGCCTCCGTAGCAGCAAAAATCTCCACAGATGCCATAGGTAAGGAGCTAAAATAAAAGATCATAACTTTGTCTAATCAAGTCGGATTTCGTTGATTTTGGTGTTATTCGACTCAGCTCGAGGAGCTCTTTCGAATGAGGTATCATTTGCATTTTCGAATTTTTCACCCCAAAAAAGTGCTTGGTCCCCCCTATGGTTTTTCGAACTTTAGGGCGCTGTATCTCGGTTCAAAAATTTTTCCTAGAGCTAATTTTGGTGGCATTTGACTCAGCTCGTCTAGCTCTTTCGAATGGTATAACATTTGTAAATTAAAGCCTGCACCCACGTACTAAAGTGACCCCATTACCATGTTTCCATCATGGTTCAGCTCAAAAAAATATTGGTTCAGTATCTGAAACTCAGATCTCACGTTATCTCTCCAAATCCCCTGATTCCCTTGCATCAATTCATAACTACATATATCCCCTTATCCTTCGATATATCCCCAACTTAACCGACATCCGTCGGTAATCACATGGATTTTTTCAAATCTCCTTGATCCCTCCAAATTACATCCGTAATAACCAGCTACTTCGTTAAACCATTTGATCCCGTAAATCCTCTGATATCATTCATAATCCCTTATATCCCCTATATTACTCCAAATCATTACCCATTCAACTTACATGTATCATAAAATCGAGTAGGACTCCCCGACTTATAGTAATACTTCGATTTTTAACTGAAAAAATGGCTAATACTTGATAAAAAATTTTTTTTCCCAATTTTTCGTTCTTGCGTTTTGCGTTATTTGCGTTAAATTTTGGCCTTGCGTTGCGTTTTGCGTTTTTTGAGATTGTCTCTTGCGCTCATCCCTGATTGGAACAATTCCCCTATGTTAAAACAGACTTCCCCGTCCTTGGAATAAATAATTATGAAATTAAAATTTTTTTCGATATTCTGGGTAATCGTCATTTTGGATGCGACATTTAGGGTGTCGATATTCTGGGGTGGAGTCCTCGAATCACAAAAAGATCTGGCTCGGAACTAAATTCTGCTGAGATAATAAGGAAAGTGGTTTGATAACGAGGTTCGAGACGGATTTTTTTAACAAAATTGAAAATAGATTTCTCAAAAGGTTTAGTTATTGTTGATGCAGGCATTATCATATACCCTAATTTTTCGTTTTTAAGACTTTAAATTTAAATACTTACTAGTTTTCTCCTGATCAGTGTAGACGGGACTGTTAATATAAATTTTAGTGTTTGTCGCCAGTTTAAGTTACCAGCTTCTAACCCAGAGCTACGATAGCTTAGATCGCAAACTCTCATCAGGAAAGGTACCTATGAATAGAGTTGGCCGGTATCGGGATTTAGAGAAAAACCCGGGATCGGGATTTCGGAATGGTGATCCCGATCCCGACACGGGATCGGGATTGGCCGAAATCGGGATCGGGATTTGGACTGGAGATCCCGATCCCGGTCCCGAATCGGGACCGGGATTGAAAAATCGGGATCGGGATTTACAAAAAAATTGGGGTCACTTTAGTACGTGGGTGCAGGCTTTAAATTACAAATGTTATATCATTTGAAAGAGCTAGTCGAGCTGAGTCGAATGCCACCAAAATTAGCTCTAGGAAAAATTTTTGAACCGAGATACAGGCGATTGAAAATCGAAAAACCATAGGGGGGACCAAGCACTTTTTTGGGGTGAAAAATTCGAAAATGCAAATTATACCTCATTCGAAAGAGCTCGTCGAGCTGAGTCGAATAAAACCAAAATCAACGGAATCCGACTTGAATGAACCGAGATATAGACTCCTAAAAATCGAAGGTCCAAAAGGGCGATTTTTGGAATAAAAAATTTTTTATACAAATAATACCTCATTCGAAAGAGCTCGACGAGCTGAGTCGAATGACACCAAAATCACCGTGATTGGACAAGATTAGACAAAGTTATGACACAAAAAATAAACAAAAAACCTAAACCTATGGAGCGTCGGCGAGGCGCTTGTGCAAAACCCCGCGCTTCGCGCGGGGTTTTGCGGCACGCGCCTCGCGGGGAGTCTACGGGCGATGGGTCTGGGTTCGTAACATAAACCTATTCCTATCTCCCTTGCTCTGGACGTATTTGGGGCCTCCGTAGCAGCAAAAATCTCCACAGATGCCATAGGTAAGGAGCTAAAATAAAAGACCATAACTTTGTCCAATCAAGTCGGATTTCGTCGATTTTGGCTGTACTTTAGTACGTGGGTGCAGGCTTTAAATTACAAATGTTATATCATTTGAAAGAGCTAGTCGAGCTGAGTCGAATGCCATCAAAATTAGCTCTAGGAAAAATTTTTGAACCGAGATACAGGCGATTGAAAATCGAAAAACCATAGGGGGGACCAAGCACTTTTTTGGGGTGAAAAATTCGAAAATGCAAATGATACCTCATTCGAAAGAGCTCGTCGAGCTGAGTCGAATAACACCAAAATCGAGGGGTCACTTTAGTACGTGGGTGCAGGCTTTAATTTACAAATGTTATACCATTCGAAAGAGCTAGACGAGCTGAGTCAAATGCCACCAAAATTAGCTCTAGGAAAAATTTTTGAACCGAGATACAGCGCCCTAAAGTTCGAAAAACCATAGGGGGGACCAAGCACTTTTTTGGGGTGAAAAATTCGAAAATGCAAATGATACCTCATTCGAAAGAGCTCCTCGAGCTGAGTCGAATAACACCAAAATCAACGAAATCCGACTTGATTAGACAAAGTTATGATCTTTTATTTTAGCTCCTTACCTATGGCATCTGTGGAGATTTTTGCTGCTACGGAGGCCCCAAATACGTCCAGAGCAAGGGAGATAGGAATAGGTTTATGTTACGAACCCAGACCCATCGCCCGTAGACTCCCCGCGAGGCGCGTGCCGCAAAACCCCGCGCGAAGCGCGGGGTTTTGCACAAGCGCCTCGCCGACGCTCCATAGGTTTAGGTTTTTTGTTTATTTTTTGTGTCATAACTTTGTCTAATCTTGTCCAATCACGGTGATTTTGGTGTCATTCGACTCAGCTCGTCGAGCTCTTTCGAATGAGGTATTATTTGTATAAAAAATTTTTTATTCCAAAAATCGCCCTTTTGGACCTTCGATTTTTAGGAGTCTATATCTCGGTTCATTCAAGTCGGATTCCGTTGATTTTGGTTTTATTCGACTCAGCTCGACGAGCTCTTTCGAATGAGGTATAATTTGCATTTTCGAATTTTTCACCCCAAAAAAGTGCTTGGTCCCCCCTATGGTTTTTCGATTTTCAATCGCCTGTATCTCGGTTCAAAAATTTTTCCTAGAGCTAATTTTGGTGGCATTCGACTCAGCTCGACTAGCTCTTTCAAATGATATAACATTTGTAATTTAAAGCCTGCACCCACGTACTAAAGTGACCCCAATTTTTTTGTAAATCCCGATCCCGATTTTTCAATCCCGGTCCCGATTCGGGACCGGGATCGGGATCTCCAGTCCAAATCCCGATCCCGATTTCGGCCAATCCCGATCCCGTGTCGGGATCGGGATCACCATTCCGAAATCCCGATCCCGGGTTTTTCTCTAAATCCCGATACCGGCCAACTCTATTCATAGGTACCTTTCCTGATGAGAGTTTGCGATCTAAGCTATCGTAGCTCTGGGTTAGAAGCTGGTAACTTAAACTGGCGACAAACACTAAAATTTATATTAACAGTCCCGTCTACACTGATCAGGAGAAAACTAGTAAGTATTTAAATTTAAAGTCTTAAAAACGAAAAATTAGGGTATATGATAATGCCTGCATCAACAATAACTAAACCTTTTGAGAAATCTATTTTCAATTTTGTTAAAAAAATCCGTCTCGAACCTCGTTATCAAACCACTTTCCTTATTATCTCAGCAGAATTTAGTTCCGAGCCAGATCTTTTTGTGATTCGAGGACTCCACCCCAGAATATCGACACCCTAAATGTCGCATCCAAAATGACGATTACCCAGAATATCGAAAAAAATTTTAATTTCATAATTATTTATTCCAAGGACGGGGAAGTCTGTTTTAACATAGGGGAATTGTTCCAATCAGGGATGAGCGCAAGAGACAATCTCAAAAAACGCAAAACGCAACGCAAGGCCAAAATTTAACGCAAATAACGCAAAACGCAAGAACGAAAAATTGGGAAAAAAAATTTTTTATCAAGTATTAGCCATTTTTTCAGTTAAAAATCGAAGTATTACTATAAGTCGGGGAGTCCTACTCGATTTTATGATACATGTAAGTTGAATGGGTAATGATTTGGAGTAATATAGGGGATATAAGGGATTATGAATGATATCAGAGGATTTACGGGATCAAATGGTTTAACGAAGTAGCTGGTTATTACGGATGTAATTTGGAGGGATCAAGGAGATTTGAAAAAATCCATGTGATTACCGACGGATGTCGGTTAAGTTGGGGATATATCGAAGGATAAGGGGATATATGTAGTTATGAATTGATGCAAGGGAATCAGGGGATTTGGAGAGATAACGTGAGATCTGAGTTTCAGATACTGAACCAATATTTTTTTGAGCTGAACCATGATGGAAACATGGTAATGGGGTCACTTTAGTACGTGGGTGCAGGCTTTAATTTACAAATGTTATACCATTCGAAAGAGCTAGACGAGCTGAGTCAAATGCCACCAAAATTAGCTCTAGGAAAAATTTTTGAACCGAGATACAGCGCCCTAAAGTTCGAAAAACCATAGGGGGGACCAAGCACTTTTTTGGGGTGAAAAATTCGAAAATGCAAATGATACCTCATTCGAAAGAGCTCCTCGAGCTGAGTCGAATAACACCAAAATCAACGAAATCCGACTTGATTAGACAAAGTTATGATCTTTTATTTTAGCTCCTTACCTATGGCATCTGTGGAGATTTTTGCTGCTACGGAGGCCCCAAATACGTCCAGAGCAAGGGAGATAGGAATAGGTTTATGTTACGAACCCAGACCCATCGCCCGTAGACTCCCCGCGAGGCGCGTGCCGCAAAACCCCGCGCGAAGCGCGGGGTTTTGCACAAGCGCCTCGCCGACGCTCCATAGGTTTAGGTTTTTTGTTTATTTTTTGTGTCATAACTTTGTCTAATCTTGTCCAATCACGGTGATTTTGGTGTCATTCGACTCAGCTCGTCGAGCTCTTTCGAATGAGGTATTATTTGTATAAAAAATTTTTTATTCCAAAAATCGCCCTTTTGGACCTTCGATTTTTAGGAGTCTATATCTCGGTTCATTCAAGTCGGATTCCGTTGATTTTGGTTTTATTCGACTCAGCTCGACGAGCTCTTTCGAATGAGGTATAATTTGCATTTTCGAATTTTTCACCCCAAAAAAGTGCTTGGTCCCCCCTATGGTTTTTCGATTTTCAATCGCCTGTATCTCGGTTCAAAAATTTTTCCTAGAGCTAATTTTGGTGGCATTCGACTCAGCTCGACTAGCTCTTTCAAATGATATAACATTTGTAATTTAAAGCCTGCACCCACGTACTAAAGTGACCCCAATTTTTTTGTAAATCCCGATCCCGATTTTTCAATCCCGGTCCCGATTCGGGACCGGGATCGGGATCTCCAGTCCAAATCCCGATCCCGATTTCGGCCAATCCCGATCCCGTGTCGGGATCGGGATCACCATTCCGAAATCCCGATCCCGGGTTTTTCTCTAAATCCCGATACCGGCCAACTCTATTCATAGGTACCTTTCCTGATGAGAGTTTGCGATCTAAGCTATCGTAGCTCTGGGTTAGAAGCTGGTAACTTAAACTGGCGACAAACACTAAAATTTATATTAACAGTCCCGTCTACACTGATCAGGAGAAAACTAGTAAGTATTTAAATTTAAAGTCTTAAAAACGAAAAATTAGGGTATATGATAATGCCTGCATCAACAATAACTAAACCTTTTGAGAAATCTATTTTCAATTTTGTTAAAAAAATCCGTCTCGAACCTCGTTATCAAACCACTTTCCTTATTATCTCAGCAGAATTTAGTTCCGAGCCAGATCTTTTTGTGATTCGAGGACTCCACCCCAGAATATCGACACCCTAAATGTCGCATCCAAAATGACGATTACCCAGAATATCGAAAAAAATTTTAATTTCATAATTATTTATTCCAAGGACGGGGAAGTCTGTTTTAACATAGGGGAATTGTTCCAATCAGGGATGAGCGCAAGAGACAATCTCAAAAAACGCAAAACGCAACGCAAGGCCAAAATTTAACGCAAATAACGCAAAACGCAAGAACGAAAAATTGGGAAAAAAAATTTTTTATCAAGTATTAGCCATTTTTTCAGTTAAAAATCGAAGTATTACTATAAGTCGGGGAGTCCTACTCGATTTTATGATACATGTAAGTTGAATGGGTAATGATTTGGAGTAATATAGGGGATATAAGGGATTATGAATGATATCAGAGGATTTACGGGATCAAATGGTTTAACGAAGTAGCTGGTTATTACGGATGTAATTTGGAGGGATCAAGGAGATTTGAAAAAATCCATGTGATTACCGACGGATGTCGGTTAAGTTGGGGATATATCGAAGGATAAGGGGATATATGTAGTTATGAATTGATGCAAGGGAATCAGGGGATTTGGAGAGATAACGTGAGATCTGAGTTTCAGATACTGAACCAATATTTTTTTGAGCTGAACCATGATGGAAACATGGTAATGGGGTCACTTTAGTACGTGGGTGCAGGCTTTAATTTACAAATGTTATACCATTCGAAAGAGCTAGACGAGCTGAGTCAAATGCCACCAAAATTAGCTCTAGGAAAAATTTTTGAACCGAGATACAGCGCCCTAAAGTTCGAAAAACCATAGGGGGGACCAAGCACTTTTTTGGGGTGAAAAATTCGAAAATGCAAATGATACCTCATTCGAAAGAGCTCCTCGAGCTGAGTCGAATAACACCAAAATCAACGAAATCCGACTTGATTAGACAAAGTTATGATCTTTTATTTTAGCTCCTTACCTATGGCATCTGTGGAGATTTTTGCTGCTACGGAGGCCCCAAATACGTCCAGAGCAAGGGAGATAGGAATAGGTTTATGTTACGAACCCAGACCCATCGCCCGTAGACTCCCCGCGAGGCGCGTGCCGCAAAACCCCGCGCGAAGCGCGGGGTTTTGCACAAGCGCCTCGCCGACGCTCCATAGGTTTAGGTTTTTTGTTTATTTTTTGTGTCATAACTTTGTCTAATCTTGTCCAATCACGGTGATTTTGGTGTCATTCGACTCAGCTCGTCGAGCTCTTTCGAATGAGGTATTATTTGTATAAAAAATTTTTTATTCCAAAAATCGCCCTTTTGGACCTTCGATTTTTAGGAGTCTATATCTCGGTTCATTCAAGTCGGATTCCGTTGATTTTGGTTTTATTCGACTCAGCTCGACGAGCTCTTTCGAATGAGGTATAATTTGCATTTTCGAATTTTTCACCCCAAAAAAGTGCTTGGTCCCCCCTATGGTTTTTCGATTTTCAATCGCCTGTATCTCGGTTCAAAAATTTTTCCTAGAGCTAATTTTGGTGGCATTCGACTCAGCTCGACTAGCTCTTTCAAATGATATAACATTTGTAATTTAAAGCCTGCACCCACGTACTAAAGTGACCCCAATTTTTTTGTAAATCCCGATCCCGATTTTTCAATCCCGGTCCCGATTCGGGACCGGGATCGGGATCTCCAGTCCAAATCCCGATCCCGATTTCGGCCAATCCCGATCCCGTGTCGGGATCGGGATCACCATTCCGAAATCCCGATCCCGGGTTTTTCTCTAAATCCCGATACCGGCCAACTCTATTCATAGGTACCTTTCCTGATGAGAGTTTGCGATCTAAGCTATCGTAGCTCTGGGTTAGAAGCTGGTAACTTAAACTGGCGACAAACACTAAAATTTATATTAACAGTCCCGTCTACACTGATCAGGAGAAAACTAGTAAGTATTTAAATTTAAAGTCTTAAAAACGAAAAATTAGGGTATATGATAATGCCTGCATCAACAATAACTAAACCTTTTGAGAAATCTATTTTCAATTTTGTTAAAAAAATCCGTCTCGAACCTCGTTATCAAACCACTTTCCTTATTATCTCAGCAGAATTTAGTTCCGAGCCAGATCTTTTTGTGATTCGAGGACTCCACCCCAGAATATCGACACCCTAAATGTCGCATCCAAAATGACGATTACCCAGAATATCGAAAAAAATTTTAATTTCATAATTATTTATTCCAAGGACGGGGAAGTCTGTTTTAACATAGGGGAATTGTTCCAATCAGGGATGAGCGCAAGAGACAATCTCAAAAAACGCAAAACGCAACGCAAGGCCAAAATTTAACGCAAATAACGCAAAACGCAAGAACGAAAAATTGGGAAAAAAAATTTTTTATCAAGTATTAGCCATTTTTTCAGTTAAAAATCGAAGTATTACTATAAGTCGGGGAGTCCTACTCGATTTTATGATACATGTAAGTTGAATGGGTAATGATTTGGAGTAATATAGGGGATATAAGGGATTATGAATGATATCAGAGGATTTACGGGATCAAATGGTTTAACGAAGTAGCTGGTTATTACGGATGTAATTTGGAGGGATCAAGGAGATTTGAAAAAATCCATGTGATTACCGACGGATGTCGGTTAAGTTGGGGATATATCGAAGGATAAGGGGATATATGTAGTTATGAATTGATGCAAGGGAATCAGGGGATTTGGAGAGATAACGTGAGATCTGAGTTTCAGATACTGAACCAATATTTTTTTGAGCTGAACCATGATGGAAACATGGTAATGGGGTCACTTTAGTACGTGGGTGCAGGCTTTAATTTACAAATGTTATACCATTCGAAAGAGCTAGACGAGCTGAGTCAAATGCCACCAAAATTAGCTCTAGGAAAAATTTTTGAACCGAGATACAGCGCCCTAAAGTTCGAAAAACCATAGGGGGGACCAAGCACTTTTTTGGGGTGAAAAATTCGAAAATGCAAATGATACCTCATTCGAAAGAGCTCCTCGAGCTGAGTCGAATAACACCAAAATCAACGAAATCCGACTTGATTAGACAAAGTTATGATCTTTTATTTTAGCTCCTTACCTATGGCATCTGTGGAGATTTTTGCTGCTACGGAGGCCCCAAATACGTCCAGAGCAAGGGAGATAGGAATAGGTTTATGTTACGAACCCAGACCCATCGCCCGTAGACTCCCCGCGAGGCGCGTGCCGCAAAACCCCGCGCGAAGCGCGGGGTTTTGCACAAGCGCCTCGCCGACGCTCCATAGGTTTAGGTTTTTTGTTTATTTTTTGTGTCATAACTTTGTCTAATCTTGTCCAATCACGGTGATTTTGGTGTCATTCGACTCAGCTCGTCGAGCTCTTTCGAATGAGGTATTATTTGTATAAAAAATTTTTTATTCCAAAAATCGCCCTTTTGGACCTTCGATTTTTAGGAGTCTATATCTCGGTTCATTCAAGTCGGATTCCGTTGATTTTGGTTTTATTCGACTCAGCTCGACGAGCTCTTTCGAATGAGGTATAATTTGCATTTTCGAATTTTTCACCCCAAAAAAGTGCTTGGTCCCCCCTATGGTTTTTCGATTTTCAATCGCCTGTATCTCGGTTCAAAAATTTTTCCTAGAGCTAATTTTGGTGGCATTCGACTCAGCTCGACTAGCTCTTTCAAATGATATAACATTTGTAATTTAAAGCCTGCACCCACGTACTAAAGTGACCCCAATTTTTTTGTAAATCCCGATCCCGATTTTTCAATCCCGGTCCCGATTCGGGACCGGGATCGGGATCTCCAGTCCAAATCCCGATCCCGATTTCGGCCAATCCCGATCCCGTGTCGGGATCGGGATCACCATTCCGAAATCCCGATCCCGGGTTTTTCTCTAAATCCCGATACCGGCCAACTCTATTCATAGGTACCTTTCCTGATGAGAGTTTGCGATCTAAGCTATCGTAGCTCTGGGTTAGAAGCTGGTAACTTAAACTGGCGACAAACACTAAAATTTATATTAACAGTCCCGTCTACACTGATCAGGAGAAAACTAGTAAGTATTTAAATTTAAAGTCTTAAAAACGAAAAATTAGGGTATATGATAATGCCTGCATCAACAATAACTAAACCTTTTGAGAAATCTATTTTCAATTTTGTTAAAAAAATCCGTCTCGAACCTCGTTATCAAACCACTTTCCTTATTATCTCAGCAGAATTTAGTTCCGAGCCAGATCTTTTTGTGATTCGAGGACTCCACCCCAGAATATCGACACCCTAAATGTCGCATCCAAAATGACGATTACCCAGAATATCGAAAAAAATTTTAATTTCATAATTATTTATTCCAAGGACGGGGAAGTCTGTTTTAACATAGGGGAATTGTTCCAATCAGGGATGAGCGCAAGAGACAATCTCAAAAAACGCAAAACGCAACGCAAGGCCAAAATTTAACGCAAATAACGCAAAACGCAAGAACGAAAAATTGGGAAAAAAAATTTTTTATCAAGTATTAGCCATTTTTTCAGTTAAAAATCGAAGTATTACTATAAGTCGGGGAGTCCTACTCGATTTTATGATACATGTAAGTTGAATGGGTAATGATTTGGAGTAATATAGGGGATATAAGGGATTATGAATGATATCAGAGGATTTACGGGATCAAATGGTTTAACGAAGTAGCTGGTTATTACGGATGTAATTTGGAGGGATCAAGGAGATTTGAAAAAATCCATGTGATTACCGACGGATGTCGGTTAAGTTGGGGATATATCGAAGGATAAGGGGATATATGTAGTTATGAATTGATGCAAGGGAATCAGGGGATTTGGAGAGATAACGTGAGATCTGAGTTTCAGATACTGAACCAATATTTTTTTGAGCTGAACCATGATGGAAACATGGTAATGGGGTCACTTTAGTACGTGGGTGCAGGCTTTAATTTACAAATGTTATACCATTCGAAAGAGCTAGACGAGCTGAGTCAAATGCCACCAAAATTAGCTCTAGGAAAAATTTTTGAACCGAGATACAGCGCCCTAAAGTTCGAAAAACCATAGGGGGGACCAAGCACTTTTTTGGGGTGAAAAATTCGAAAATGCAAATTATACCTCATTCGAAAGAGCTCGTCGAGCTGAGTCGAATGACACCAAAATCAACGAAATCCGACTTGATTGGACCGAGATCTAGACCCCTAAAAACCGAAGATCCAAAGGGGCGATTTTTTGAATAAAAAATTTTTTATACAAATAATAGCTCATTCGAAAGAGCTCGACGAGCTGAATCGAATGACACCAAAATCACCGTGATTGAACAAGATTAGACAAAGTTATAACACAAAAAACCTAAACCTATGGAGCGTCGGCGAGGCGCTTGTGCAAAACCCCGCGCTTCGCGCGGGGTTTTGCGGCACGCGCCTCGCGGGGAGTCTACGGGCGATGGGTCTGGGCTCGTAACATAAACCTATTCCTATCTCCCTTGCTCTGGATGTATTTGGGGCCTCCGTAGCAGCAAAAATCTCCACAGATGCCATAGGTAAGGAGCTAAAATAAAAGATCATAACTTTGTCCAATCAAGTCGGATTTCGTTGTTTTTGGTGTCATTCGACTCAGCTCGACGAGCTCTTTCGAACGAGCTATTATTTGCATATTCGAATTTTTCAGCCCAAAAAAGTGCTTGGTCCCCTCTATGATTTTTCGATTTTCAATCGCCTGTATCTCGGTTCAAAAATTTTTCCTAGAGCTAATTTTGGTGGCATTCGACTCAGCTCGGCTAGCTCTTTCGAATGGTATAACATTTGTAAATTAAAGCCTGCACCCACGTACTAAAGTACAGCCAAAAAATTTTTTTATTTTTATTTTCTTCACATACGACTCAATATAATTCTAAAATTTCCACTGCGGTGCTGAAATATTGAGTTAAGTCTCACAGACGCATGATTTACTTTCCGGTTCAGGGTATTAAGGGGGGATAAGGTAATGGAGGGGGGGGGGAGGAGGATAAATGGGATTGGGCTTTTGATTTTTAAAAAATTTGCACCTTTTGAAAAGTTTGGCACCTTGGCCTTCCAAATTTTGAAAAATTTTGAAGGCCAAGTTGCCAGATTTCCTCCCTTTTAAGTGCCGCAGGCAATGATTTTTAATCTTGGAAGGCCAAGGGCATTTAAGTCTAAACGTTCAAGTCGGGATTCGAAAAACCCGGGATAATCCCGCCCGATCCCGACCGGGATCCCGATCCCGGCCAACTCTACCTATGACATTTAGGTTTAAAGAAACAGAATTCGAAAAATAATCTCACTCAATTAAAAATACTAATTTGTAAGTTTCACATGTATGTAATCACAACACTTACCTCAACCTAGCATTTTCTAAGGAGCCCAATTCACAATATTCCATAACGATGTGATGCTGAAAAGAAATAGCACACGTTTTTCTTTCGTTCTCTCCCCATATTTTGACCCCATCCAATTATTCTCTCCCCTCATTTAATGTAAACCCCATTTTCCCTCTTAAATGTTCGTTCGTTCGTTCATTCAGTTTTATGTTTATTTTAAAAAGGAAAAGTAAAAGGATATTTTATATTTCTGTATTTGTTTATTAAATTGATTAAAAAGGAAGAGAGAGTTCTTAATTTTCTTATTACTTGGCGCTCCTGAGGCAGAGGTTGTTCTTTGTGGGAAAAGTAGAGAATTTATTTACGAATTGACTTTTATTTTTTTGTTCTTCAATTGGCCCTCGGTGGACCAAGTTTATTTGGATTATTTGGCAACACGGGTCTTTGGATAGACCAACAACAAAATTTGTTTGAAAGTTATTCCTCGGTGGGATAGTTTTCGGATTGACAACTTTTTTTGAGATTTTTAAAAAAAAATCTTATTCAGTTTTCCCTCGGTGGGTTGATTGAATTCTCATCGCTTCAAATTTTAGCCCCGGTGGATAAAATTTGAATTTGGTTTGGCTCAACAAAAAAAAAATGCATTCTTCTCAACAAAATATGAATCAATATTTCCTTCATCAACCTTTCACAGCCTACAACCCTATGATGAATTTTCCCACGAATAACCAGCAACTAGGGCAAATTCAAAATTATGGCGTCCCAAATCTCTTCTTTGGTTACCCTAATGCCTTTTCTCAGCAAATAATGTACCCCAATCAATTCATTCCATCACAATCAGTTCAACAAAATTACCAAAATGCTAATTTAATTTCTGAAAATTCGTCTCTAGCTAACATCGAAAAATTACTTTTAGAAACCATTCCCGATTTAAACGGAACTGAGAACAATTTTGAAATTAAAAAATTTTTCAAAAAATTCGATGCACATTTAGAAGACTGGCCAGAGAAAAAGAAGATTTTTACTCTAAAATCCAAGTTGAATGGTAAGGCAAAAAGTTGCTTCATTCTTGCAATCAAAGCCAAACGCTACAACTATAAATCGATTAAGAATTTCATCCTTTGTCAACTCCTTCCATCTGAGTACAAAGTCGAGGAGACAATCGATTTAGCTAAAAAGCGAACCAATTCCCCTCAACAAAAGAAAAATTTGAAAGGTCATGAGAATAATTCGAAACCTCAGAAAATTCCCACTCCATCTTTCAAAAATAAGGTCAACATTCAATTTGAAAAAGAAGAATTCTCTAAAGAAATTTTGGAATTTTTTGAAATGCCAATCAATCAAGATTCGGCCAAAAACGAAAACAAATTGGAAAATTTAGAAGGAAAATTTTTAGAAAATTTGGAACCAATTATTGAAAAGGATTTAAATTTTGAAAAAGATGTAAAGGTCGAATCATTTGAAGATTTTGGAAAAGAACAATTTTGTGAATTGGATGTGGAACTTAACTGCTCCTTTGATGGAAAACAGGAGTTGGCGTCTGTTGAAATTCCTATTCCAACTGAAATCCATGTTTTTCAAGAAATTGTTAGATTGGATATTCCTGTTTCTCGTGAGGAAAATAAACAAGTTGAAATTGTATATTCTGAAAGTGAAGAATGTTTTGAGTTGGAAAAAGTGGTTGAAGAATTTGTTGATTTGAAAGAAAGAATAGGTGAAGTTTGTGATGATTTGAAAGAATTTGGAAAGGAAGAATCTGATTTGAATGAAAAAGGAAGTGATTTATGTGTTGATTTGAAAGAATTAGGTGAAGAGCGTTATGATTTGAAAGAAATTTTGGAAGAAAAAGATGGTGAACAAGAAATTTTGGAATTTAAATTGGATGTGTTTGAAAAGGATCCTGCAAAGGAAATCCTTCCAACACGAGACAAATTGAACATTTTGGAAGAAATTAAGAAAAAGAGAAATGTTTTAAGGTCAAAGATGAAGGAAGCTAAAATTATGAGAATGTTAAGATTTGAAATTCCAAGGAATGATTTTGGAAAGGATTTTGAATGTGGATTTTTGAAAAGAAAAATCACGGGACGATTTTTTCTCGGAGTTCGGAGGTGTTTGAACTTTGAAAAACTGGTCACGATGATCAGAGTCCCTCAACTTTCTGAGAATTTTAAGGAAACAGACCGTCAAATGCATGATTTAAAGCCAATGAAAGTCTTGAAATTTGTCTCGGGGACAAATCAAGATGTAATTCAATTATCAAGTGGTGTTGAAATTGAAAAAGACTGGAAGAAAAGGAAAAGAAAGGAAGAAAAAGGACTGGTAGAATCGGTTTCGGTGACCGAATGTCTCACCATTGGAGTCCTATTGGAAACTTTTCATCGAAGATCGGGTTTAGTAAATCGAGTCGGGATTCGAAAAACCCGGGATAATCCCGCCCGATCCCGACCGGGATCCCGATCCCGGCCAACTCTACCTATGACATTTAGGTTTAAAGAAACAGAATTCGAAAAATAATCTCACTCAATTAAAAATACTAATTTGTAAGTTTCACATGTATGTAATCACAACACTTACCTCAACCTAGCATTTTCTAAGGAGCCCAATTCACAATATTCCATAACGATACATTTCACACCATTACGACTTTCAAAAAAATTATAAAATTGGACAAAATATTTCCTAAATTCGGGACCATTTAAACAGCTCATAGTCTTTGCTTCCAATGATGCTTGTTCATTCTTAAAGTTTTTTTAATATTTAACTATTTTTTCTAAAAGTAGAACGGGTAGAGGTCGTTTCGGTTAAGTTAAATTTTGGACCGCAACTATTTTTAATTCCTTCATTTAAATAATCAATCAAATTAGCAATAAGCTCTGAATTGCGGATTATTATAATATTTCTAACACGAGTGATTTGAACAGATCATGTTATTATTTCAAAGTCGCCCCCACTTCTTTTTTACTGACCATATTGAGATTTTTCTTGATTTATTATATGTCATTCGAAAGAGCTCTTCGATCTGGGTCGAATAATATCAAGATCGAAAGCTCTAGGTGTTTACTCAACACCACCCCAGTGAAATATGTAAACGAATAATAATAATAATAAGTTCTAGAATTTTTTTATTAGAATTTTAACTAAAAATTTTCAGTGACGAAAAATCGATAGTTCTAGGGGGTAGCTCTATAGGGTTTTTAAAAATTTATTTTTTTGTAAATTTATTTTTTTAAATTTATTTTTTACCGTAATTCTTTTTATGGCCAATAATTGACCTTTACTATTTTTGCATTTATAAACGGCTCCAAAACCTCCTCTTCCAAGTAATGATTGATATGTATATTCTTCAGTAATTATCTTTTTAAGAATATTTTTAAATTATGTAAATTAGTTAGACTTACATCAGGTTTAGGAAGAATTGACATTTCTATTTTAAACGAAGAAAATTTTTAATAAATTATTGAAATTATTATAAATTTAATAAACAAGATAGTCTAAATCGTTTCTACTTTGAATGAATTGTTAATCTATTTTGATTCTTAATATTATTTATTTACATATTTAAAAAATTTTAAATAAAGAAATTAAAGGAAGAAATATAATAGTGGAATTAGGAAAAAACTAAAAAATAAAACATTGATAAAAAATACAAATAATTGAAATTAATATAAAATTGGATATAATGTTTATTCAAAAATTAAATTTTCATTCAACCACAAAAGGTGATAGTAAAATAATTAATGTTGTTTTGAGGGAATATACTAGTAATTTATATTAAGGTAGAAACTACATATAATCCCTTACCTTAATAACTACATATAATCCCTTACATCTCAGTAGATGTTCAGAAAACTAAACTTAAGTCTCGATGTTTTTATTCGATTGTTCCCCCAACATATCTAATTTTAACGCCAGGAGTCTTGAGAATTAAAATCTTCTCCACCTTTTTGAGAAGTTGACAAAACAGACTTGAAAGAATTTTTTAATTAAATAAAATTTACATTAAAATAACTCCATTTTGTTCCAAATTATCTATTACTTGTTTATCTGATAAAGCTTCTTCATTACTTGAATTAGTTCTACTATAATCATTTAAGCTTGTATTTGAAGTTAATTCAGAACGACCATTATATGACATCTTTAGAATGAAAAACCTAAAAACTAATAGAAGGAAAAACAAAAAGGTAATATTTGCACACGTATGGAATTTAGGGATTACTTTTGGTCAACATGCGTTGATTTGAGGATCTTTTCCAAAAAACTCAACCTAGTTCAAGTTAAGGTGGATAACTTGGGTAAAAATCAAAAAAAAAATTTTAGGACATTAAATGAGAATAGATAATTCTTACAAAGGCAAAATATTTTTTACTGCTCCCATTTGTGACCTTTCCTCCTCTACTTATGCTTGAAGTAAATATATTTAAAATATATTTATATTTTTTATTTCCGCTTTTTTACCTAAAGCATATATTTAAAAATAGAGTGTTTTATTAAACAAAGATAATTTGACCTATATATTAATGATATAATGTTTGGAACTTTGAACTTTATAGTAAAACTATAGACAAATGTCATGATGAAAAATAATAGTAATTATTTAAGTCACAAAGGGAGGAAAGAAAAAAATTTGAAAAAATTTTTTCTCCGGTTGCTGTTTTCCCTGCCGATATTTGAAAAATAAATAATTATGTGGTCAAGCTTGAATATTTCAATGAAGAATTTTGCTTTCTTTAAAGCAAATTTTATTAAAAACTGTTCAATTATTTGTATTTTTTCTTAGTATTGTTTATTATTTAGTCTTTTCCAAATCCACTCTATTATTTTTTTATCTTTGGAATATTTCTAAATTAATTTTTAGAATCTAAAAATGGTTTATTACAAATTTGGTCGCTGTACTGTTTGTCAATTTCGTTTACGTCCTGACAATGTTTATACTTTAAAAAATTGTAATCACACATTCCATCACGAATGTGTTACTCGTTGGATTACTGAAGGGGTTAAGGAAATTTATTTTTATCAAATTCTATTTTTAAAATTTTTAGTCAAAAGATTGTCCTCGTTGCCGCGTTCCTGCTATTTTAACTGATATTAAACAACTTTTTGTCGAAGAAGCGGGTGATAGTTCTGACGATTCTGGTGATGAGTTTACTCAAAGTTCATGTAATATTACGACAAAAAATCCAAGTGTAAGTTAATGTTAAAATTGAGGGAAAAGTGCCGAAATTCCTTAAATTTCGGCATCTTCTCAAAATTATTCCCAGTAATTTTTGGCTATTAAAATTAAATTTTTTAATTTGGAAAAATGTCAAAAGTGAAATTCGAAACTTTTTTGCCATTATGGGAATTCTCTTATTAGTTTATAGACAATACAATTGAAATATTTACAATTTTTTATAATTTTATGAGTTGTAATAAATTTTAAATTAAGCATTTAATTAAGACCAATCATTCAAAATCAAAAAATTGTTCACAGCCTTCAATGCAAAAGAATGAAATCAATGTTATTATTAATGATTTGAAACCCCATAAAATTAATGTTCCAAAACCTGAGGTGAAAGTTTTATTAATAAAATTGTGGAGCATTTCCTCTAAAATAACAAAAAAATCATAGTAGTTGTTTTAATTTCACTTTTTGAGTTCTTTCAATTGTAATTTTTCTTGAATCTTGGTTGATTCATAGAGTTAGTCAAAAAGAATACCTATAATCCTTTTTGATACTTGCCTCATGAAAAACTTTCTTTTGAAATAATTTTAAAGAAAATGATTTAATTTTTAAAATTTTATTTAATAAAGGTAAATGATTTGACCGAAAAAAAGTTAGCTGATTTATCTAATTTCAATAATTTAAATTCTGTGGTTAGTTTATTGAATAATATGGTGTTTGTTAGAATTAAAAACAAATGGAAAGAAATTGATGGTGTATGGACTAACTGTTGTTCAAATAAATGTATAAATACAGACAAACCTACTGGTAATTGTATTACAGGAAATGGATTTGGAAATATAATTAATGATGAAAATATTAAATATGTGATAGGGAAGGGAGGTTAATTATTTTTAATTTTTTATTTTTAAGAATGGAGGTTAATTATTGAGGTTAATTATTATTATATTTAGGTAATTTTAAAGTTGTTCTTGTCTATGCAGAAAATCCATTCAAAAAGCCACAAAATTCATTTAATTATTCTTTATATTATTTTGAAATTGAATGTAAATTTGAAAAAGAATTAAATGGTAGCGAATCACATATGAGTTTTGGTCTTAAAAATTGTAGTACAAACAATGATATTTACTATTATGCAAAATTTGGTGAAATATTTAACGAGGAAGGGGAAGTATTTCATGTTTCATCATTTTCTTGGAATAACAACGATATTTTTGGTTGTGGATTAGTTTATCCCCCAACAAATATGACGAATGAATTTCCTTATGTTTTCTTTACTCATAATGGAAAACAAATTGGTAATTAAATAAAATAATCATACAAAAATTTTTTAAAGGTAAAGGTTTATTATTAAATGACAATTTCGATTCATATAAGCCAGGTGTTGCTATCCAATGTTGTTCTGTTAAAGCTAATTTTGGAAATGATTTGAAGTCAAAACCATTTAAATATGACGTCTCAAATCATTTAATACTTAAAGAATTTTATTGACATTTTTCTGATTAATTTTGTTTTTTTATCAATTTAAATTATCAATTTTATAAAAATTTTTTAATTTGTAAAATAAAAATTTATTCTTCGTTCATTTAAATCAGATTACAGTCAGCCTATATATCGCTACACCCCTTTTAACGCCTCTACTTTTAAATAAAACAACCATTTATATTTTCCTTTTATATTTTTAAAAATAAATTTAAATTCTCTCCATAAAATTTAAATTTTGCTTAAGAAAAATTAATTTAATTTTTTTATAAATTAAACTTTTACTTATTTTAACAAAATTCGATAAAACAATAATTCGTACATGTTTTTAATTTTTGTTTTAGAATGACTTTTTTTAAATTTATTTTTAAATTAAAAAGAAATTATCAATTTAATTAAGGATATATTTTAACGAATCCTAATTAGTTTATTTAAAAATTATTTAAAAATCTGGCTAATTTATCAAGTTTTTCCTTAAATCATCGAAAGACTTAAAATATATTTTTTAAACTTTATTATCCCCGTTTTTATTTCCTCCAAATTTTTTTTTCAAAACTTCTTTAATGCAGAATTTTTAGTGATTTTGTATTAGGGTTTTTTGTATTGTCTTTAAAATTTTATCAATTTCCCTAATTTCTCGCTTCTAAAATTTACTCAATTAATTCCTTATCAAAAAATATTTCTTTCAAAAACATGTCGTTAGTTGAGAATAATAAAGGGGGAATTACAAAACTTTAAAAAAGTTTAAATTTCTTTTACTATTTTTTCTTTTTTAGAATCATCACTTACTAGAATTTAAAAATTCAAATTGTCAACAAATTTTTAATTTCTTTTATAAAACAAAAAGTAAAATGTAATAATAATTGTGTTTAAAAACAATTCTTTAAGAATATTGTCGTTGAGTATTTAAAAAATCGGCGAATAATAAAAAATTTGTGGTCTAAAAAGTATAATTTTTAGTCTTGTCACTTATAATATGTATTTACCTAAATTGTGTTTGTTTTTACACAAAAATGAATAAAAAATAATTATATTTTTAGACCACATTTAAATTTATAAAATTCAAAAAATAATTTAATTTAAGTCAATTTCCATTTTTTATATTTACTTTGAAATCATTAATTTTCTAAATTTTCAACAATAGTTTCCAAAAATCGAGGAAAAAGTTTTGGATAATTATTTTTAATTTCTTCCCATTCTTTGCTCTTTAAAAAGCTTTTACCATTAACACTAATATAATATGTACATGCCTGTAAATAAGGTATATTAGAATTAGGTTAAAGTAATTAGAAATTACCTTCTCCAAAATTGAAGCACCATATAAGTCAATAATACCACAATATTTAACAATGTTTTCATTATCTAAAAAATACTTGGGATACTTTAAATTTTCCGTTAAATTTTTTACTAATATTGTAAGACATAAAACGTTCACATAAACACTTTAACATTTCTACTTGATATTTATGTGCAATAGCAAAAATATCATCAGAAAGAATTTTCATTTTTTCTTAAAATTAAAAATAAATTAAGTAAAAAATATTTATTTAAACCATCAGAAACTTTTCCAGTATAGAAAAACTCCAACATTGCACGAACACATTCAGGAGTACTATCAGAAATAACAACTTCACCCTGAAATTATTTTAAGAAATCCAGATTTACCTAGTTTTGAGCCTCTATAATTTCAAATTTTGGGTATATTACAGTTTTTCGACTTAACGAGAAGGGCTTTAACAAATAGCTTGAATGAGTTTTATTTTTTCAGTTTTATATTTCTGAAAACTTTTCCCCATATGGTCATTTCATTTTTAGAAGTCTATATCTCTAGAACAAGAAACCCAAAAGTAATCAGTGTACTTTTCTATAGAGAACAGAAGTATTTTTATTATTTAAAAAACACTTGCATTTTTTGCCTCAGTCATACAACTTTGTTCAAACATTTTGTGAAATACTTTACTATTTTTTGCCAAAATACATCGATGTGTTTTTATAACTTGATCATCAACCTAAAAATTATTTAGTTTTGAATAAAACTAATAAAACCTTAATAACAAAATCAGTCAATATTTCCTCATTTAGCATGTCTAAAAAGGTATTTTGCAAATTATCATTATAACAGTCAAGTTCGATTTCGCAGCAAAGCCTCAAATCGCCTAAAAATTTTATTCTTATTCAAATTCTTCAAACAAAACTTGCGAAGTAGACTAGAGTTTTTGTTTCATACTTTCCTACTTTATACTAGAGACTGGCAAAATCGCATTCCCGCGATCCCGAGTCGGGATTTTTTTTCTTAACCGATGCCGGGACGGGATCCCGAGGGATAAATCCCGAATTTCAAAAATCCCGAAAATAATTATCCGGGATCCTGACCGGGATTTATATACTAATATCCCTCCACTTTACCTCCAATAATACCTCCAAATTTCTGTTTTCAGCGCCGCAGGCGAAAATCTTGAGAATTACTAGAGTGAGAAATGTTTTCCATTATGTTAATTAAAAATCCCGAAAATTAAAAAAAAATGTCCGGGATCCTGAGTCGTGATTTTTTTCTTGACCGATGCCGGGACGGGATGAGGGATAAATCCCGAAAAAATCCCGGATCCCGGATGATCCCGAAAATCAAAAATCCGGGATTTCGGGATCGGGATCAGGGCTGATCGAAATTTCGTTTCGTTTCGTTTCGCTCTTTCGTGCCCTTTTTTCCATTTCGTTTCGTTTCGGAACGAAACAAAAAATTTTTTATTTCGTTTCGTTTCGAAACGAAATAACCAAAATTCCCGACGAAACGAAACAAAAAAAGTAAGAAAATACACCCCTAATGACGGGAATTTATGGAAAAAATCATTAATTTTTTAGTGATTTCTGTCATTTGAACAGCATAAAATTAAAAAATTTTCGCCTGCGGCGCTGAAAATGGAGGAAATTTGGCTTCTTGAGCTCCAAAATTCAAAAAATTTTCGCCTGCGGCGCTACTAGGAGGAAGCTCTAACTTAATAACAATATTATGCTTTCGCTCCGAATTTTAAACCCAGATTTGATTTGCTTGAGCTGAAGCTTTTCTTCGGACAATTCCTCAGTGGATATCGAAGATATCCCTCTATATACCCTAGTGGTATACTCCAAAGTGCACTCCTTCTAATAAACCGACCCCCTAGAGGAAGGTTGAAAAATAAACCGACTCCCTCTATTAGACCGACCCCTTCTAGTAAACCGACACTCTAGAGGATGGGTGAAAAATAAAACGACAGGTCGCACTAATAGAAGAAATACGGTATTTGGATTTTATGGATTAGGTGAATATCAGTGGTTTTGGGAGGGGAATAAAGAAGGGGGAAAAATTTCGGAATACTGAACAGAAAGCAAATGGGTCAAACCATATGTCATTCGAAAGAGCTCGTCGAGTTGAGTCGAAATGTGAAAAAAATTTCGTGCGGACTCATACAGGGGCTGAGATATAGGCCCCCGAAAATCGAAAAACCATAGGGGGGACCAAGCACTTTTTTGGAGTGAAAAATTCGAAAATGCAAATAATAGCTCATTCGAAAGAGCTCATCGAGCTGAGTCGAATGACACCAAAATCAACGAAATCCGACCTCATATGGCCGAGTTACAGACCCCCGAAATTTTAAAATTTTCGGGGTCAAAAAATTCGAATATGCAAATAATAGCTCATTCGAAAGAGCTCGACGAGCTGAGTTGAATGACACCAAAATCACCGTGATTGGACAAGATTAGACAAAGTTATGACACAAAAATCAAAAAAACCTAAACCTATGGGTCGGCGGCGAGGCGCTTGTGCAAAACCCCGCGCTTCGCGCGGGGTTTTGCGGCACACGCCTCGCGGGGAGTCTACGGGCGCTGGGTCTGGGCTCGTAACATAAACCTATTCCTATCTCCCTTGCTCTGGACGTATTTGGGGCCTCCGTAGCAGCAAAAATCTCCACAGATGCCATAGGTAAGGAGCTAAAAGAAAAGATCATAACCTTGTCCAATCAAGTCGGATTTCGTTGATTTTGGTGTCATTCGACTCAGCTCGATGAGCTCTTTCGAATGAGCTATTATTTGCATTTTCGAATTTTTCACCCCAAAAAAGTGCTTGGTCCCCCCTATGGTTTTTCGATTTTCGGGGGCCTATATCTCAGCCCCTGTATGAGTCCGCACGAAAATTTTTTCAAATTTCGACTCAACTCGACGAGCTCTTTCGAATGACATATGGTTTGACCCATTTGCTTTCTGTTCAGTATTCCGAAATTATACCAAGAAGGGATATAGAAGATATCTCTTTTATCCCTTTTAATATCCATCTTATCGATATTAATGTGGTATACTCCAAAGTGCATTTGAATATATCTTGGGATTTTAATAGGATATCGGGGATTAAGGCAGATATATGGCGATTTAAGAAGATTAAGGTGGATATAGCAGATTTGCAGAGTCCACTCTTGTTTGTGGTATGCTTTTGTCACGTATCTAGCTTTTGGAGTGCATATTTATGATTTAAATATCGTTTAAAAGCTTTTATGAACTGAAAAATAATTATTTTTTAATTTTTATTTTATTTCGTTTATTTCGTTCCGTTTCGTCCGAAACGAAATAGAAATTTTTTTATTTCGTTTCGATTCGAAATAAAAAATATTTTTATTTCGATCAGCCCTGATCGGGATCCCTGAAAATCCCGTCAGGATCCCGTCCCGCGCCGGTCTCTACTTTATACATAGCTATTGAGACTTACCATTAGAACAAATCAAACTGTCCAATTTAATTGAAGTCAATCCCAAAAATCCTTGGGTTTCTAACTTGTAAGTAGCAGATCTTTAAAATAACGTTTAATAATTGATACACCCGGTTCCGACTAGTGTTTGGCAAATAGGTTTTTCCGGTACCGTTAGTGCCGAAAAGGAGAGTACCAACGAGTAAACAAAAATCCAAAATCTTAATGATACGGTAACTGAAAGTGTACGGTAGTACAGCGTCAGTTTATGAAACAGGTGATGTTTGATTAAGGGAAAATTTTCGGATTCAAGAAATCAAGACGATGTGAACAAATAAAACTTTAAAAAAATTTAAATAATCAAATACCTTGCAATATCTATTTGAATTAAATCTTTATTTGCATAAATTTTATATTTAATATTCGCGAGACAATTCAAACTTATGGGTCCTATTTGTCGAATCCAAATTCTAACATTATTAGGATATCTCATTAATTCTAAACACAACTCCCATTCAGCTGACGGAAATTTTGAATTGGAAAATTTTTCACATGAAAAAAGAATAATAATAAAATTGTAAAAAGAATTACATACTTATTAATGTACTTTTGCAATAGGAAGGTAAAGACTCCATAATTTTCTTAGGACCATAAACAGTCCAGTTGGTTTTGTAAGTAATAACACTCATCTAAAACAATCTTTTACTAAATTGAATCTATAAATTATATTTTGGGGTCAACCCAGAAGACCTACACCGTAAAGCCTCCAACCAAAAGAACTTCCAGTTACCTATATAAACCATTTTTTATTTTTCATTTCTTTGCAAGTTTAATTGGCAGATCTAGAGGGATTAAAGGAGACATGGATTTGGATCTTTATCCATCTACGGATGTAGGCCAGAATTTCAAAGCTGAAAGTCGGGAAAAGGAATATTAATGCATAACCCAGTGACCGCCGATGCCCATAGTTTTGCGTTGTTTATTTCTTTATCGTAACTTGACCAAACTTGTTCAATCACGGACATTTTGGTCTCCGAATCACCTGATCACTACAGATCCTTCTTTATTCCGTTTAATCCCTCCAAATCGCCCAATTCCTCTAAATTCTTCTTGACCCCCTTTAATCCCTCCAATTTGTGTTGATAAATCTAAAGTAGGTTTTGTGTAAATGGTCTTTTGGGAGTAGGTCTTCTGGGTCAACAGATCTTTTGGCAATAGGTCTTCTGGATGAGGTCTTTAGGATGTAGGTTTTCTTGGGTAGACTCTAATTTTTGGAAATTCTAAGATAAAAAAAGAAACTCTAAATTTAAGGAAAAAGGGGCTCGAAGAATGAATGTTAAGTTGTATTTGAACTAAAGATAATAGGGCACAATTTAAATATTATAAAACTTAAAAGGCAAAAAGTTTAATTTAAAAGGTCACAGGAGCAGAATTGTGAAGATAAAGTTAATAAATAATGGTTTTATATAGGGATCCTATCGAGAAAATGTTATGTCTAACAATAAGTACGAAAATTTAATTTGTAAGTACATAGGGGGAAAAATTTTCAAAATATAAATATTCTGCAAAAAAAATTGTGGCGCCAAAGGCGCCAGAATTTTGCTTTTTGCAAGAATCAATTGCAACAACCAGAACCAATTTGGCGGTCAAATTTAATTTTTTAACCAAGAAGTTTAGGTTAAAATTTTGGTATAATCATTAAAGTTATCATTATAAAAAATTAATTTTTTACATAAAATTTAAATTTTTATGGAAAGGGTTTAATTTTATTTTTTAGAAAATATAGAGGAAAATTGAATAAAAATTAATTTCTTTTTATATTTAAGAATTTTTGCCCAGAGAAAGTTTTTGGAGAATATTTGTCTGTTGAGAAAAACACAGGGGGAAAAAGCATTAATTTATTTGTTGAGGGAAAATTTTAAATTTAAAAAATAATGTTTTGTTGGATAATTAATGTTAAGTAGAATTACTTTTAGATTATTTAAATATTATTTAGATATTTTAAAATTTTGTTTAAAATGTTCTAAAAATGTTTATAAAAACTAAAATATTTTAATCACCCTTTCACTAAATCATCAACTTTAAGAAATTACAAGTTTTCAAATTTTCAAATTTACAGCTAGACTAGACAATAAGTCAGAATTTTTGTGCAAATATAAATTAATCGAAATTCTCGTTTAAATGTATAAAAACAATTAACATTAAATCAGAGTGAACGTGTTGATTGGACGGGTTATAACAAAATTATAAATAAATATTCATTGTTTAAATAGGAAAACTTAAAATCTCACCTTTACTCAAAACAATTTTATACTTTTTATTTTTTTAAAATATTCCCTCAACAAATAAATTAATAATTAGTATTTTTTCCTTTTTCCCAACATATCTTTACAACAAAACAGTCTCTGAGCAAAATATTCTTCACTATAAAAATATTTACATAAATACTTTATGTATTTTTTTCAATTTATTTACTTAGTTAAACTTTCTCCATGAATTTTTATGATGCCCATTTTATAGTCGACTTGATTTTTTAAATTTAATTTTAAATCGAATTGAATTATATTTTAATTTTTTCCGATAAAATTGAAATATACGTAAATTTAAGAACATTTATTTTAATAAATTTTTTAAATAAAATTTATTTGTTTTTCTTTAAATAATTTAATTAAAAACATTCAAAAAATGGCCGAAGAAGAAGGATTATCACCAAATTCTGGTTGGATTTTGGTTGGAAAAGAGAAAAATGATTTTAAAAAACTTGAAAATAATTTTGACAATCTTCAAAAAAATTTGGAGGAAGAGAAGGAAAAGACCGCTAATCTTAAAAGAAAAAATAATTTTCTTGAAGATGAATTGAAGGAAATGGATAAAGTTTGGATATTAAAAAAATATTTTTTAAATAATTTTTAGAAAATTCAAAAAATAGCTTCTGATCACAAGAATGAATTAGAAGAAATCAAGGGAAATTTTCAAAAATTAATTGATAAATTTAAACAATTAAAAGATGAAAATTATCAAAAAGACGAAAAAATTAATTCTTTGGGAGAAGAAATTAATAAGGTACTTATTAAATTTAAAACAGAGCTTTCTAAATAAAAATGTTTGGTACTTTTCCGTTATCCCTACGGACTTTTTGCGATTCTCGATTTTCGGGAAACGGAAATTATATCCATGAGATCCCTGGTGACCATAACTCCAGGGTTCCCCGTTGAACGTAGTTGGAATAACATTCCCCGTTGTATCAGATAAACAATTCCAATCGCGCCAAGACCTCAACCTCCTATTAAATGGAATGAAATTGAGTTTCGGTCCATCTCTGGTATGAGCTCCTTCCATTATGGTTCTATTTCATCTCCCCTCCAATGAATTCATCCACCGTATGAATACTACATAATTAGAAAAATCTTAAATCAAAAATTAATTTAATTTAAATTTATATTATTTTAAAAGAAGTTTGCTGGTTTAATCAAATTAAATAATTTGAATTATGTGGTTTATGTTAAAATTATAAATAAATGGAGTGAAATTGAACCTATTGGTAATTGTACTAATGGAAATGGATTTGTTGATATAATTAACGATGAAAATATTAAATATATTAATTGTTTGGAGGGGAGAGGAGGTAAATTATTATTAAATTTTTTTCTAAATATTTTTAGGTAGTGTTAGAATGTTTGGAGTTTATGTAAAAAATTCATTCGACAAACCACAAGATTGTCTCGATTATTCTTTATTTTATTTTGAAATTAAATGTAAAATTGAAGGATATTTTAATAATTGGGCAAAGTTAATGCGTATCGGTCTAAAAAATTTGAATACAAATAAATATATTTACTTTACTGCAAAGTATGCTTCAACTATAATTGAGAAAGAAGAATCATTTCACACTCCAACAACTTATTGGAATGATAATGATATTTTTGGTTGTGGATTAGTTTATCCTCCAAATAATAAAATGAATGAATTTCCTTATATTTTTCTAACAAAAAATGGAAAACAAATTGGTAATTATTTAATTAAAAATATTTTATAAAAAAGATTATTTTTTAAAGGTAAAGGTATTTTATTAAAAGACAATTTCGAGTCGTATAAACTGTTTGTCACGTTAGAAGGTTGTTCTGTTGAAGCGAATTTTGGAAATGATTTGGAGATTAAACCATTTAAATACGATATTTCGAATCATTTAGTTGTGAAAGAATTTTATTAAAATTTTGTCTTTTTATCTACTTTTTATGAATTTTAAATGTTTTTCCTCGTTCGATAAATTTTTCTTGTTTATAAAATATTTTTCTACAACAAAATATTTTAATCGGACATTAATGATAATAGAATGTTGCTTCACATTAATATTTTAAAAAATCTTTAAAAAAGTAAAAAATTGAATGTAAAATTCTATTTAAATTTTATGTTAAATTTTAATAGAAGACTAATTAATAATCAGATGAATTTAAGTATTGTGTAGTATAAAAAAACTTTGCATATTTAAAAATTTAAGCCTTCAGCCCAGCCCAACTTTTATCGAAAAAATCGGCACTACTTAAGATGGGGGTGCTATGTGCTTTTTTCGGTAGATATGTAAAAAATGGCCAGTCTATCAAAGGGTATTTATATCGAATGACACCAATATATCGAATGACACCAAAATCAAAAAATCCAACTTGATTTGACCGAGATACAGACCCCTGAAAATTGAGAAATCATAGGGACAAAAAACATAAGGACAAAATTTATACAAATGATAGCTCATTCGAAAGAGCTCGTCGAGCTGAGTCGAATGAAACCGAAATTAAGGCGATTGGACCAGGTTTGACAAAGTTATGACATTATGTAGACCTACCGGAGTCGGCGACATTATGTCATAACTTTTCAAATCTAGTCCAATCACGTTGATTTTGGTGTCATTCGACTTTTTTTATTCCCAAAAATCACCCTATGCTTTTTCAATTTTCAGGGGTCTGTATCTCGGTCAAATCAAGTCGGATTTTTTGATTTTGGTGTCATTCGACACAGCTTGACGAGCTTTATAAATACCTTTTGATAGACTGACCATTTTTTACATATTTACCGAAAAAAAGCACATAGCACCCTCATCTTAAGTAGTGCCAAAAAAATCTTGCTCAAACTTTGAGGTACGAATAATCACTCTAAATTACAAAATTTAAAAACAATTTTGTTATCAGAAATTTTCTAGAGTGCTGGGAATAAAAAAAACGAATTATCAACTTTTATTAAAATCAACAAAAGTTATGACAAAAACAATAAAGGCGGAAAATTTGATTAATAATTTATTAAAGTATGTATTACTTGAAACTTAAAAATTGTCTATTTTAACTGTTAAAAAATATATAAATCAAAATGAGTAAATCAAAAAACAAATTAAATTTTCAATAAAATTTTTTGAGAATTTCATGTTTTGAAATATTATATTTAAATGGTCTAGTTTTCAAATCATTTCCGAAATTAGCTTCAACAGAACAATTTTCCAGCCAAACATGTGGTTTGAATGAGTTGAAATTTTCCTTTAATATAGCCTTGCCTTAAAGAATAATCTTTTGTTAATGATTTAATTAAATATTTACCAATTTGTTTTCCATTTTTTGTAAAGAAAACATAAGGAAATTCATTCATTATATTAGTTGGAGGATAAACTAATCCACACCCAAAAATATCTTTATTATTCCAAGAAATATTATCAAGTTCAAATTCCTCATTATTCTCGTCATAAACTGTAGCAAACTCAGCAGAAAATCTAATCCATTTATTTGTATTACAATTTTCAAGACCAATATCCATCCATTTTCCACAAGCACTTAATTCCCCTTCAAATATACATTTAATTTCAAAATAATATAACAAATAATTTAAGCAATTTTTTGGTTTTTTAAATGAATTTTCTGCACAACTGGAAACAATGACATTTTTCCCTAAAAATTTTTTAAAAAATTTAAATGGCTGTACTTTAGCCGGTGGCCCACTCAGAAACGGGTCAAATTATATACCATTCGATTCGTCTCGGCGAGCTGATTCGAATGGTACCACTCTTTTTTGCGGAAATTTCTACGAGCCGAGATATAGGTCCTTAAAAACCGAAAAACCAAAGGGGGGACCAAGCACTTTTTTGGGGCGAAAAATTCGAATATGCAAATAATAGCTCATTCGAAAGAGCTCGTCGAGCTGAGTCGAATGACATCAAAATCAACGAAATCTTACTTGATTTGACAAAGTTATGATCTTTTATTTTAGCTCCTTACCTGTGGCATCTGTGGAGATTTTCGCTGCTACGGAGGCCCCAAATACATCCAGAGCAAGGGATATAGGAATAGGTTTATGTTACGAGCCCAGACCCAGCGCCCGTAGACTCCCCGCGAGGCGCGTGCCGCAAAATATGGTTAAAAAATTTTTTATTCCAAAAATTACCCCTTTGGATTACCAGTTTTCAGGTATCTATATCTCGGACCAATCAAGTCGGATTTCGTTGATTTTGGTGTCATTCAACTCAGCTCGACGAGCTCTTTCGAATGAGATATTATTTGCATATTCGAATTTTTCGCCCCAAAAAAGTGCTTGTTCCCCCCTTTGGTTTTTCGGTTTTCAAGGACCTATATCTCGGCTCGTAGAAATTTCCGCAAAAAAAGAGTGGTACCATTCGACTCAGCTCGCCGAGACGAATCGAATGGTATATAATTTGACCCGTTTCTGAGTGGGCCACCGGTTAAAGTACAGCCATTTAAATATTGTATAAATTACCTAACCCCTCCAAACAATTAATATATTTAATATTTTCATCATTAATTAAATTTCCATATCCATTAATATATTTACCAATAGGTTTGTTTATGTTTATACATTTATTTCCACAACATTTACAAATATATTCAATTTCACTCCATTTATTTTTAATTTTAACAAAATACTTCAAAAAATTATTTATAATTAAAATTTTAAACTAACCACCACAGATTTATTACCAGTCAAATTGTTTAATTTAATTAAATCATCAAACTTTTTCTCAAACAAATCATTTGTCTTTTTATATAAAATTAAATATTAATTTTAAAATTTAAACTTTTATTTTTTTATGTAAAATTCTAAACTAAAATTCTTTTTATGTTTAGAATTTTTTTAAATTAGCAAACCTTTAATTTATTTAATTTGGAATTTAATATTTTTATTTATGTACCTTTTTAATTTTTTCCTCCAAAAAATTAATTTTCTCATCGTTTTTCTGTAAACACACATCGTTTTCAGCCTTTAATTGTTTATTTTCTTCAATTAATTTTTGAAAATTTTGTTTAATTTCTTCAATTTTATTTTCATGGTCAGAATTTATTTTTTGAATTTTCTAAATTTATATTTAAAAAATACTCAAAAATCCAAACTTTATCCATTTCCTTCAATTCATTTTCAAGAAAATTATTTTTTCTTTTAAGATTTCCTTTACTTCGACAAGATTTCCTTTTCTTTTCCTTCTCTTCGACAAAATTTTTTTGAAGATTGTCAAAATTAGTTTCAATTTTTTCAAAATCATTTCCCTCATTTTCAATCAAAATCCAATCAGAATTTGGCGATAATTCTTCCTCAGTCATTTTGTTTTTGGATTTTCTAATGTTTGATAAAATACAAATATGTATTAATTTAATTAAATTAGCAAAATTGTGGAGAATGTAAAAGTATTTTTAATTATTAATGAAAAATAAAATAATTATTACAAAACAGCTAATGTGCGCTGGCCGGATTTGATAGATTATTCAATTAATGAATCCAAGTGAATCTTATCGAAAGCCCTCGATAAGTAGTATATTTTTCCCAAATGGATTGATAAAATTTTATCACTAATTAGAAAGTTATAGCTTGAAAATATGTTACAATTTTTTAATAAATGATCAGACTTGATCCATCCAGTTGTAAGAAATATACCGCTTACGAGGGCCCGATTGATATGATTCATTTGGATTGAATCAAGACTAAAAATGTTATACCGATCAAATCTGGCCATTGCTTAGTTAACACCAATTCAAATTATTAGGTGTGGGGACTGATACTTTGATAAAAGCAATAGAAAAACTCTCTCAACTAGAAATACTAGTTATTACTTCCCGAATGAACAAATAAGAAAGCCAAATTAATAAAAATAAACGTAGATATAAAAAGTTTGTAGGTCAAAAAATCCAATGGGAAAACAAGCCAAGCTAATTATTTTTTACTTGGTTTGCTTTTCAATTGGATTTTTTTGACCTACAACCTTTTTTTTCTCTCCGTTTTTATTTCTAATATTTTGGCTTGCTTTTTTTGTTTTTTGGGACAATTTTTCTATTTTTTAAATTACCTTCATTAAACAGTTATGTATAACCGAATAGGACAATAATGTTGTGTTTTTCACATTTATCAAGTTATTATTTTTAATGAATGAACAGAATTGGTTAATCGAGGTTATAACTTATCGAGGGTTTTGATTAATATAATATCGCTTGGATTAGTTCAAGACTGATAAAGTTATATTCGATCAAATTTGTCTGGTGCTCAGTTTGCCCGTTCCTTAATAATTCTATAATTTTGTTTAATAATTTAAAAAATAAGTTTGAGTTCTCACAATTTTACAACTTTAATTAAATTATCATTTTAATTTTATTAAGCATTAGGAACTTCTAAAAATGGCTCAAGAAGAATTATCACCAAATTCTGATTGGATTTTGGTTGAAAAAGAGGGAAATGATTTTGAAAAACTTGAAACTAATTTTGACAATCTTCAAAAAGAATTTGTTGAGGAAAAGAAAAAGATTGCTAGTCTTAAAAGAAAAAATAATCTTCTTGAGAGTGAATTGAAGGAAATGTATAAAGTTGCATGTTTTTTGTTGAATATTTTTTAAAAATAATTTTAGAAAATTCAAAAAATAAATTCTGATCACAAAAAAGAAATTGAAGAAATTAAACAAAATTTTCAAAAATTAGTTGATGAAAATAATGTTTGTTTAGAGAAAAAAGACGATAAAATTAATTCTTTGGGGGAAGAAATGAAGAAAGTAACTTATCTACTAACTAAATACTGCTTAATCCCTTAATATCTCCTCCAAATCCTTTTAATCTCTCGATATTCCTCTTAATCCACAACTCCATGGATATCTCTCATACATGTTCAAGCTCCTGATATTCCTATTATTCCTTCCAAATTACCTTTTAATCAGGGCTGAGTTTGGTTTCCATTTTTGACCTTATAGCGTTCTGCGTTTGACGTGTTTTAATTGGCTTTCCACGCTAAAATTTTGGCGTTCAGTCCTATTCTTAATCCATAAAAAACTAAATTTTAAATTAAAAGTTAATTTTTAGACAAACGGCTTGTTTGAAAAAAAGTTTGATGATTTAATTAAATTAAACAATTTGATTTGTAATAAATATGCGGTTAGTTTAGAATTTAAATTCAATTTTAGAAAATAATTTTTTAAAGAATTTTGTTAAAATTGAAAATAAATGGAGTGAAATAGATAAAGGATTCAAATGTTGTGTCAATAATTGTATAAATACAGACAAACCTATTGGTAATTGTATTGAGGGGAATGGATATATAAATGTAATTAATGATGAAGATATTAAATATATTAATCGTTTGGAGGGGAAAGGAGGTAAATTAATTAAAATTATGAATAAAAAATATTTTTAGTTTCTGATAAGTTCGTTTTTGTTTATGCGGAAAATTTATTTAAAAAACAACAAAATTCTTTTTATTCTTTATATTATTTTGAAATTAAAAGTAAATTTGATGGAGAGTTCAATAAAGATAAAAATTTGATGAGAATTAGTCTTTTAAATTTTACTACAAATAAAGTAATTTGGTATTGTGCAGAATATAGTTCAATTGTTAACGAGAGAATTGAAAGGTTCATACTTTCAACAAATTTCAATAATGATGATATTTTTGGTTGTGGATTAGTTTATCCTCCAACTAATAAATTAAATGAAGAATTTCCTTATGTCTTCTTCACTCAGAATGGAAAACAAATTAGTAAATATTTAATTATAAATTGTTTAACAATAAATGTTTTAAAGGTAAAGGTTTATTTTTATATGGCAATTCTGATTCATATAAACCATTTGTTTTCCTAAAATGTTGTTCAATTGAAGCAAACTTTGGAAATGATTTGGAGTCAAAACCATTCAATTATGATATTTCAAAACATTCAATTCTTAAAGAATTTTATTAAAAACTTTTAAATTTATTTTTTTTTTGAAATTTTAAATAAATTATTTTTCTGAATTTAATAAAGAAAAATTTCATTTATTTTTTGGTTAACAAAATATTTATTAGTGTTTTTATCATTATGTAAAAGCAAATCACAGTGGGCTTTCCTCTCTCGTTTTTGATTATACATATGATTTGGTCAAAACAATACATGTGTTTTTTATCCCTATAACTTTTTGACAAGATTTGTCTTTTCGAAAAAGCTTCCAATTTTGTAGAGGTAAATTTTTTAAATCAAAAGATTAACCGAAATTTAAGCCTATTAGTCACAATTCTGATATATTTTTGCCTTTTTTTAAATTTTTTGAACCTATCTTGGTACTTAAAAAGTCTACTCTTAAATTTTCAATTTTACTTAAAATGTTCGAAGAAAATCGAAATTTTTTATTTACCTTTAGGCAAACATTAAACCAATTTAGTCATTAATGTTTGCTTAATTTAATCTTAATTTTTAATTCTAAGTACCTCAAAACCGTTTCATTCTAAATTTAAAATATTCCCTCAACAAATAAATTATTTTCTCATCATTCAAAACAAGTTTCTCCTGGCAAAAAACCCTTCAATATACATATAAATAGTTTTTAATTTTAATATTTTTTAAATTCAATTACTAGTTTAACTCCATAAAAAATAAATTTTTGTGTAGTAAAAAATTAACTTTTTGTAAATTTAACTTTTAATTTACCAAAATTTTATAAAATAAGTATCGTTTCTTTTTTTAGATTTTTGTTTTAGACTGCCTTGTTTTTTAAACTAATTTAAAGTAAAATTCAAGAAATTCTTCAACATTTTGGTGTATTTAAAAAAAAAAAGAAATTAATTTCGTTTTTTGTAAATTTAATTAAATTATTTTAATTTATTCAGACTTTAACAAACATAAAGAAATTATCTACAAAATGAACGAATCAAATATTGAAAATCAAAGCAATGATTTAATTAAACTTCAAAATAATTTTAACAATCTTCAAAAATTATTTGTTGAAGAGAAGGAAAAGAATTTAAATCTTGAAAAGAAAAATATTTTTCTAGAAAATGAATTGAAAGAAAGGAATAAAGTTTAGATACTTTTTTGATTAAATTTCAAATAATTTTAGAAAATTCAAAAACTTCATTTTGACAATGAAGAGAAAATTGAAGAAATGAGGCAAAATTTTCAGAAATTACAAGCAGAGAAAGATGCTTGTTTAGCACAAAAAGACGAGAAAATTTATTTTTTGAAAGAGAAAATGAAAAAGGTACTGATAAAAATATTTTTTGTTGAAAATTTTTGTTTTTTTAATATTTCTCAATAACAATTTTAAATCAAAACTAATTTTAAAAATTTATTTTAAATAAAAAGGCAAGTGAATTATTTGACAAGAAGAATAATGAGTTAACAGTTAAATTGAAAAATATGTCTCTTAAATATATGGTTAGTTTATAATTAAATTTAAAATTTTGAAAATTATTTTATTCTTATTTGTTTTAACCCATGTCTCAAATTTGTAAAAATAATTTCGAGAATTTTTAAAATTAATTTTTCTTTAGAATCTAAAAAAGGTTTCATACAAATTTGGTTGTTGTATTATTTGCCAATCTCAATTGGATCATGAAAATGTTTATATTTTGAAAAATTGTAATCATACATATCATCAATATTGCATTACTCGCTGGATTTCTGAAGGGGTGAAAAAATTTAATTTTTTACTTTAATACTGTCTAGTTTCTTATTCAAATAATTTCTTGATATTTTCCTTAGTTTAGTAAAATCCTCAAATCAATCCAAAATTTATTTCCCACTTCTACCCCGACTTGCATTTATCAGTAGACTCATTTTCGATGCCTAACGGTAGTTGGTTAAGTCTGCTTACACACCCACATTGTGGAAGTAATCGAGTAGTTTTGGTTGTTAATCACATGTTAGCAAGGTTATGACTACGAATAACAAATATGTGAAATCCTTAACACTCCCCCTACATAATAGCTAGCCTTAGTGGTTGTTTACTACATATTATTTAACATTTCTATAAATATTAACACCTTTTAAGTCAAAAAATTGCCCTTGTTGCCGAGTTCCTGCTACTTTGAATGATATAAAACAATTTTTTGTCGAAAAAGCAAGTGACAGTTCTGATGAGTTAGATAATGAATTTACTCAAAGTTCAAGTAATAGGACTAAAGCTGTGAATAATTTAAGTAATAAATATGCGGTTAGTTTATATTACACATAAATTATTAAATAATTTTTTAAAGAAATTTGTTAAAATTAAAAATAAATGGAGTGAGATTAATAGAGGATACAGTAAATGTTGTGACAATAATTGTATACTAACTAAAAACAAAATCATTGGTAGTTGTACTGAAGGAAACGGATTTGGAAATTTAATTAATGATGAAATTATTAAATATGTGGTGAAGGATGGAGGTAAATTTTTAGACTTTTTAGAATTTTATCGGAAATAATTTTAGGATATAATAAATATGTTGCGGTTTATGCAGAAAATTCATTCAACAAACCACAAAATTGTCTTAATTATTCTTTACACTATTTTGAAATTAAATGCAAACTAGAGGGAAGATTAAGTAAACGTGAACAATGGATGTTTATTGGTATTCAAAATTTGAGTACAAACAAAAATATTTACTACTATACTGATGATTCTACAATTTATAACGAGAAATGTGAAACTATTAAACTTTCAACATCTTTTAATAATAACGATATTTTTGGTTGTGGATTAGTTTAGGTATCCTCCAACTTATAAATTAAATAAAGAATTTCCTTATATTTTCTTTACACAAAATGGGAAGAAAATTGATAAATATTTAATTAAAAACTTATTTTTTCAAAAATTGTTTTTAAAGGTAAGGCTATGTTATTAAAGGATAATTCTGATGCATATAAACCATTTGTTTGGCTAAAATGTTGTTCTGTTAAAGCAAACTTTGGAAATGATTTGGAGACTAAACCATTTACATACGACATTTCAAAACATTTTCTTAAGGAATTTTATTGAAAAATTTGATTTATTTCGTTTTTGATTTATTTTTTATCAGTTTAAATTATCATTTTTTAAAATATTTTTTTTAAATCTGTTATATCAAAAACTTATTTTTGGTTCAATTTTGTAAATTTAAATAAATTATTATTATCAAAAATTTTCAATATTGGACCGAAATCCTCAACCGAAATCCTCCTACACTTCCGATATCTCATATCCCTCATTATCCTCTTTAATCCCTCCAGATTCTTCCGATTAAACTTTTAAATAAAAAGTATGTAAAAAATAGTGTTGATCAAAAGTTTTTAGGTCTTCAAGGTATATAACTTTGCGAAACAAGTTAGACTCAGCTAGACGAGCTCTTTCGAATAAGCTATTATTAGCAAATTCGAATTTTTTACCTCAAAAGAGCTTACTCCCCCTTGTCTTTTTCAATTTTTGGACACGTCCCTAGGTACCATACCAACACCACTAGTTCGACTCATCTCATAGAGGTACTTCGAATAACAAATCATTTGTCGAAATTGGTCCAGCCAAAAAAATTAATAGAACCATTATTTAAAAATAAAAAAACAAGGAAATAATAATGTAAAAAATATTTTTATATACCTGATTAAAAAATTGTTTGTAAAATAATTTTAAAATTTTCTTAATATTTACATATGTCATAAAAAATAAATTTCGGGAAATAAAAATAAAGAAATCATGAAAAATTAAAATATTATTTATTTAATGTAAAAATTAAAAATTTTAAATGAAAAAGTCAGAATATTATGAGCAATTCAATAACAATATTACGGTCAACATCAATCTATTTGTTCATCTTTAATGACGTGATTATTAAGATGACGTGTTATTTTTTGCCTGTATTTGAATAAAGAAAGGCAATTATTGTTTAATAAAATATAAAATGACAAAAATTTTTAATTATTTAAATTCTAACGGTGGATAAAAAGTCCGGAAAAATAATGCCTTAGTAAGAAAGGGAAAGTTTCACTAAATAAACAAGGAAATAATAATTTATAAAAAATCTAACGGTGGATAAAAAGTCAGGAAAAGGAATGTAAGAAAAGGAAAGTTTTAATAAATATCTTAGTAAACATACAACTTATTTTTAATTTTGCTTGAAAAAACAGCTGATTAAAGTCTTATAAATAAGAGAATAATCCGAACATAATAAACATAAATATTTTTAAATTTTAATTTTAAAACCCCGTCAAAATACTAAAATAAAAATGTATTCTTCAACTCTTGGCTTTTTATTTGTAGTTGCTTTAATTGCACAAATTGTGGATTTGGCACCTCCACCTGCTCCTGTTGTTGCTATTGAGGAGGTATTTTATAATTAGATATGGGGCCAAACACGGAAATAATATAAGCTACCTCAAGGCTTTCACTAGGTACTTCACAAAATTACAAAAGTACTCTCCCTAAGCACCTCAGTAATTCCCGAATATATGGGCCAGATTTAATATCGATATCATAAATTTCTTAAGCCAAAACAATTTCGTGTTAAAAGAGCAAAAAGATGCTACAATTACAACATTCGCACGCAACAATGTAGAAATCCGCGTTGCCCAAGATGTCCAGCTTTATCTTCAATGTCATCAGCAAATCCAAACTGGGCTACTTGTTGTTATTAAGAAGGATTTTCTAATTTTTGTAAAATAATAAAAAGCTCTAACTATAAGATAAACACAATAGTTAGCTAATGTTAAACAAAATATGAATTTTTAATTAAATAAAAAGTGTATCTTTTAGCAAATTTATTGCAACAGTTTTATGGAAATTTTTTTTGTCCGAGCTTTAATGTAGAAAACTAGATTCTTAGACAAACTAAAAGTTGTTTTAGATCTGGATCCAAACCTTGATTTTTTCATGATCCAGAGCCCAGAACAAGGCACTCTTCAGTGTTCCTTGATTGTTTCTTGCCTTGATTTTTTCTAGATTCAAGTTATCATTCACCTTGAGAACTATTGCCCAAAAATGATCCCAGCAAGTGTCCGGTACCTTTTGTTTAGGACACTAGCCCTCCATCATCAAAATTAATTTACACCTCGCATGATAGATAGCCTGACATGCAATTTTGCGGTGTAGTTCCCAACAGCCGCGGTAATTTCAGCTCTGCAGTGGTCTTCTTTCGCAATAAATTTCCCAAGTATTAGCTTGCCCAATCCACTTTTAATACAATATAACACAGTTATTGCGCGTTTAACGAGAAACAATTTTAATGAAATTTATTTTGGTTAAAACACGAGTATTATAGAGGGAATGCCTCGATATCTACCTTAAAACTTATTAATTCATTATTAATTTGTTGAGGGAATATTTTTAAAATTTAAGAAAATGTTTTGAAGGGATAATATTTAAAATAAAAAACACTAACGTTAGACGGAGCTAGAGTCCAAAGTTTTACGAACTTTGTAAGGGAATATCGAAGGATTTAGACAGATTTAGGGGGGATAAATATTAATTACCACATTTTATTATTCTTCTGAAATTTATTTAAAATATTCTCTAGAGGAATTTGTGCTGGACTCTAGAGGAATTTTTGATTTTACATGAATAGGGTTGTCGGTTTCACCAGATTCATCGGTTAACCGAAACCGAACCGACAAACCGAACCGAAATTTTCGGTTAACCGAAACCGAACCGATAAACCGAACCGAAAATTTCGGTTAACCGAAACCGAACCGAAAAACCGAACCGAAGTCTTCGGTTAACCGAAACCGAACCGAAATTTTCGGTTAACCGAACCGAACCGAAAATTTTTTCGAGGGCAAGGAGTTAATAAGGGTTAGCAGTGGAGTATAAGCGAATTGTATAAGCGAATTGAATCCATCCAAATCCTCCAATATACCATTGAACTTCCTTTTACAGCGCCGCAGGCGAAAATTTTGGGTGAACCAAGAAGACATATTTCTTCCTTTTTCAGCGCCGCAGGCGAAAAATTTGAGAATTTGGGTGGACAAGAGGCCAGATTTCTTCCTTTTCTGGCGCCGCAGGCGAAAATTTTGAGAATATTGGAAGTCCAACCGGGGAACCTTCGGTTAACCGAAACCGAACCGAAAAACCGAACCGAAACTTTCGGTTAACCGAAACCAACCGATAAACCGAACCGAAATTTTCGGTTAACCGAAACCGAACCGATAAACCGAACCGAAATTTTCGGTTAACCGAAACCGAACCGACAAACCGAACCGAAAATCTTCGGTTTTTCGGTTCGGTTCGGTTTGAAACCGACAACCCTATACATGAATATATAAATTCATTCATTTTTTTATTCAAATATTTTTAAAAAATAAATTTAAACTCTCTCCATAAAATTTAAATTTTGTTTGAGAAAAATTAATTAATTTTTGTAAATCTAAATATTAATAATTATTATTTTAATTTAACTAAATTTCATAAAACAAACATGCTGTTTATTTTTTACTTACTTTTTAGAAAGATTTGTTTAATAAAAAATTTGTTTTTTTATTTTAATTTTTTAGCTTAACTTTTTTTAAAAATATTATTCATCTTATACATTCTTTTCAATTTAACCAAATTTTAAATATTTAAACATTTTTTTCTTTTAAAATATTTTAATAAATTCTACAAAATGACTGAAGAATTGTCAAATTCTGATTTGGAATTAAAAGTAAATTAAATGATAAGTATTTTCAAAAAAATTTCTTGAGGAGAAGACTTTAAATCTTGAAAAGGAAAATTTTTTACCTGAAAATAAATTGAAGGAAATGGATAAAGTCTAGATATTTTTTAAGTATATTTTTTTTAATTAATTTTAGAAAATTCAAAAATAAATTCTGATCATAAAGATGAAATTAAAGAAAGTAAACATAATTTCCAGAAAATAATTGATTGAAATTAATACCTACTATTAAAAAAAATTAAATGTGGTTAGATCCTTCATATAATATTTTTAATAACTAAGCTATAATTTCGGAATATTATTGAACAATTATTTAATTCAGAAAAAATAATTTATTCAATGTTTAAAAAAATTCAATCAAAACAATAGTAATCGAAAAACAATTTTTTAATAAAATTCTTTAATTGAATGTTTTGAGATGTCATATTTAAATGGTTTAGATTCCAAATTACTTCCAAAATTTGCTTCAACAGAACAACAGTTCAAGCAAACACGTGGTTTATAGGAATCGGAATTGTCCTTTAATAATACACCTTTACCTAAAAACAATTTTATATGATTGTTTTAGTTAATCAATTACCAATTTGTTTTCCATTTTGTGTATAGAAAATATAAGGAAATTTATTCGTCATATTAGTTGGAGGATAAACTAATCCACAGCCAAAAATATCGTTATTATTCCAAGAGAATGTTGAAAGTTTAAAATGTTCATTTTTTGCGTTATATATTTCACCATGTTTTGCAGAATAGTAAACAGGATTGGTTGTACTACAATTTCTAAGGCCAATTTGCATATAATTATATCCACCATTTAATTTTTTTTCAAATTTACATTTAACTTCAAAATAATATAAAGAATAATTAAAAGAATTGTGTGGTTGCTTGAATGGATTTTCTGCATAAACAAGAGCACTTTGATCACACCCTAAAAATATTTTTAAAAAAATTTCAAAACTTCAAAATAATTTACCTCCATTACTCACCAAATATTTAATATTCTCATCGTTAATTAAATTTACATATCCCGTCCCTTTAATACAATCCCCAATGGGTTTGTTTGTATTTATACAATAATATGAACAACAATTCCACCATAGATCAAATTGACTCCATTTATTTTTAATTTGAACGAATACCATATTATTCAATAAACTAACACCAAAATTTAAATTATTTGTTTTTAATGAATCACCAATCTTTTTGCCGATCAAATCATTTGCCTTTATTTAATAAAATTTTAATTAAATATTTTTTAAATATTTAAATTAAACCATTTTCGTTTAAATTACTTTAAATTTAAGTTCAATTGGAGAAAGTATATCAAAAAATTTGAATTTTTTAAAGACCCTTTTCAAAACATTAAATCCTTAAAATCCTAACACGGTTAAATCAGCTGGAACAATATTTCTCGTTGTTGGAACATTGTTCCCCATAATTGGAACCAGATTTTGACACAGATATGTATACTGATAATATCCAAATGTTTGCGGATATCCGCTGAGTATATCCGGATATGCATACCAAAATCCATCCGTGTGCAAGTCTGGTTGAAATATTTTCCGGTTTGAACAAAATTCGCGTAATGCTTCATCTTATTTTGGCAGTTAAATATTTTAAAGATTTAATATCTTGTATCGGACCCGTCGAGTCAAACCAAAACCAAACAGGAAGTACTATGTAATTTAAATAGTATTTTCAACTAAAATCAATTCTGGGTTTTTGGGATTTTGCAGCTCCGGCTCCAATTTATTAAAAGCTTGACTTTGTTTGTTTTTTTAATTTAGTTCTTAGTAAAAAACTAAATTAATTATTTACCTTTCTAATTTCAACTTCCAAAGAATTAATTTTGTCATCTTTTCTGACATTTTCATCTTTTAATTGTTTAATATTTTCTTCCATTAATATTTGAAAATTTTGCTTTATCCCTTCAATCTCGTTTTTATGTTCAGAATTTATTTTTTGAATTTTCTAAAATTAAATTTAAAAAATATTCAAAAAAAAATCCCCAAACTTTATATTAATTTTTGGACTTACGGCAAAAATCATAAAAATATAAAATAAAAAATTAACTTTTTCTTTCCCATTCGAGGAAGAAAGGAAATATTGGATGCCGGCGTTCCTTTCGGATAGAGCCGAATTAGAAATGTGATTTAGTTTATAGTAAGAAATTAGTTAATTACCTTATTAATTTCTTCCTCCAAATAATTAATTTTCTCATCCTTTTGCTTTAAAGAGATATCATTTTCAGCTTTTAATTGTTTAAAATTTTCTTCAATTAATTTTTGAAAATTTTGCTTTATTTCTTGTATTTCTTTTTTATGATCAAAATCTATTGTTTGTGTTTTCTAAAATTAGATTTATATTAAATATTATAACTAGAGACCAGGGTTGCGTCGTAATTACGAATTACGATTACGAATTACGACGTTTTTCAGTTACGAATTACGATTACGAAAATATTTTTTAAATTACGAATTACGATTCCGAAAATATAGGGAAAAATTACGATTACGAAAATAACTTTGCCATAAAATTTTAGAATGAAAAGGGAAAGAAATACTTGAAATATTTATATTTTCTCTCGCAGTTACTTTTGTTTATCGGTGGTTGAATGGGTTAAAAGTCAAGCGTCACTCATTTGATATTTTGGGAGGTTTGGTTCGAATCCATATGTGTGAAATAACATTTAGACAATTCATTTTTTCAAAAATAAATGTTTTTAAACTTTGATTTTGATTTTAGGTTTTTAAATTTATTTTTTTTTAATATTTTAAGTTTGAAAAAGCATTAAAATTTTTATTATAGTCATGAATTTTCTAAAAATTTTCGCCTGCGGCGCAAAAATCTAAAAGTTTTGGCTCAGAATTTAGTGAGAATGATTTCACATGATATCAAACCCTTAATCTGGGACGATGATTCCGCATGATTGATTGAACAAATATCGGATGATTAATAGAATTAAGAGGGATATCAGCGTATTAATTAGCATTTGAAGTAATATCAGAAATAAGAGGACTTGGATGGATTAATGATAACAGCATCAATTTTTAATAAATATTTGCTTTTTAAAATCAATTTAGATATTTTTAAAAAATTACGAATTACGATTACGAAAAATTTTTTTCAGTTACGAATTACGATTACGAAAAATTTTTTTCAATTACGAATTACGATTACGAAAAATTTTTTTCAGTTACGAATTACGATTACGAAATTTTTTTGAAAATTACGAATTACGATTACGAAAAAAATTTGCACTATAATATGCATAAAAAATTGACAAAATATGCACAAAAATATGCAAGTAAACCAAAATATTCACGAAATTATGCAGCAAAAATACAATTTTTACCCAGAATTTTTAATTTTTTAAATTAAAAACATTAAAACACCAATTTTTATTAAGATTACTCCCATTGTAAATGTATAGTTCGATAATTTGAGTATTTTTAATCTGATGGACATTTTGAGATGAGACGTTTTGTTGGTGGGACATTTTGGGGTAGGACGTTTTGGGCGTTGGGCATTATGGGTATAGGACATTTTTTGGTGCGCCCAAAAAACAAAATTTTTTTTTACAAAATTTGTAATTTTTACAAATTTTTTCCTAAATTTTTACTAAAATTTCACTTTTTGGTGGATTTTGGGCAATTTTCTCGATATTTTCCCCAAAAACCTCAAAATATGCATTCGCATAAAAATCCGGTCTCTAGTAATACAGTAAGGTGCAAAAGTTTATGCCGCTACACCTCGCACGCAGAAAATTCGATATATCTCAGGACGAAAAGGGACTTAAATTAAATCGATTATATATTAATTAAATATAGTTCATCTGTTTATAATATCCATAAAAAAATTTTTTTAATAACCACATTATTCAAAATTTATTCGGTCATAACTTATTTATAATTTTTGATTAAAATTGGTATGAGAAATTTTTTTTATAAATTTTACAAATAGAAGGCCTACTCTTAAAAAATATATAATCGATTTTATTTTTGTCCCTTCTTTTCTCGGGTTATATTGACTTTTTCCTATGCGAAGTACAGCGGCATAAACTTTTGCACCTTACTGTAATAATTGTGTTTAAAATAATTGTGTTAATTGAATAATAAAAAAATTGTGGTCTAAAAAGTATAATTTTCAGTCTTGTCACATAGATATGTATAATACGTATTTAAATTGTTTTGTTTTTACTCAAAAATGAATAAAAAATAATTTAATTTAAGTCAATTTCCATTTTTTATATTTACTTTGAAATCATTAATTTTCTAAATTTTCAACAATAGTTTCCAAAAATCGAGGAAAAAGTTTTGGATAATTATTTTTAATTTCTTCCCATTCTTTGCTCTTTAAAAAGCTTTTACCATTAACACTAATATAATATGTACATGCCTGTAAATAAGGTATATTAGAATTAGGTTAAAGTAATTAGAAATTACCTTCTCCAAAATTGAAGCACCATATAAGTCAATAATACCACAATATTTAACAATGTTTTCATTATCTAAAAAATACTTGGGATACTTTAAATTTTCCGTTAAATTTTTTACTAATATTGTAAGACATAAAACGTTCACATAAACACTTTAACATTTCTACTTGATATTTATGTGCAATAGCAAAAATATCATCAGAAAGAATTTTCATTTTTTCTTAAAATTAAAAATAAATTAAGTAAAAAATATTTATTTAAACCATCAGAAACTTTTCCAGTATAGAAAAACTCCAACATTGCACGAACACATTCAGGAGTACTATCAGAAATAACAACTTCACCCTGAAATTATTTTAAGAAATCCAGATTTACCTAGTTTTGAGCCTCTATAATTTCAAATTTTGGGTATATTACAGTTTTTCGACTTAACGAGAAGGGCTTTAACAAATAGCTTGAATGAGTTTTATTTTTTCAGTTTTATATTTCTGAAAACTTTTCCCCATATGGTCATTTCATTTTTAGAAGTCTATATCTCTAGAACAAGAAACCCAAAAGTAATCAGTGTACTTTTCTATAGAGAACAGAAGTATTTTTATTATTTAAAAAACACTTGCATTTTTTGCCTCAGTCATACAACTTTGTTCAAACATTTTGTGAAATACTTTACTATTTTTTGCCAAAATACATCGATGTGTTTTTATAACTTGATCATCAACCTAAAAATTATTTAGTTTTTGAATAAAACTAATAAAACCTTAATAACAAAATCAGTCAATATTTCCTCATTTAGCATGTCTAAAAAGGTATTTTGCAAATTATCATTATAACAGTCAATTTCGATTTCGCAACAAAGTTTCAAATTTCCTAAAATTCAAATTTTTCAAGCAAAACTTGCGAAACTTACCATTAGAACAAATCAAATTGTCCAAATTAATTGAAGTCAATCCCAAAAATCCTTGGGGTTCTATCTTGTAAGTAGTAGATCTTTAAAATAACGTTTAATAATTGATACACCCGGTTCCGACTATTGTTTATTAAGTTTTTCCGATACCGTTAGTGCCGAAAAGGAGAGTCAGCTTATGAAACAGGTTATGTTTGATTAAGGGAAAATTTTCGGATTCAAGAAATCAACTTTTAAAAATTTAAATAATCAAATACCTTGCTATATCTATTATTTGAATCAAATCTTTCTTTGCATAAATTCTATATTTAATATTCGCGAGAGAATTCAAACTTATAGGTCCTAATTGTCGAATCCAAATTCTAACATTATTAGGATATTTCATTAATTCTAAACACAACTCCCATTCCACTGAAGGAACTTTTGAATTGGAAAATTTTTCACATGAAAAAAGAATAATAATAAAATTGTAAAAAAAATTACATACTTAATAAAATTACTTTACTTTTGGACAAGCCAGGTAAAGACTCCATAATTTTCTTAGGACCATAGACAGTCCAGTTGGTATAGTAAATAATAATACTCATCTAAAGGAACTTATGCAGTTTAGGTATCCTTTTTTAGCCACGCCCTTTTTTCTCTTTCCACCATCAATCAACCTTATTTTGTACACAATGGTCAGCCTTTCCTTCTCCCTTTTTCTTCTCCACATCAATCAATTTAGCCGAGTACTCGAACGTCGACCTGACTCGAAAACGGCAACCCTAAACCTTATTTTTAAAAATAAAAATTACGACTCGGCTAAATTGATTGATGTGGAGAAGAAAAAGGGAGAAGGAAAGGCTGACCATTGTGTACAAAATAAGGTTGATTGATGGTGGAAAGAGAAAAAAGGGCGTGGATAAAAAAAGGATACCTAAACTGCATAAGTTCCCATCTAAAATAATTCTTTACTTATTTGAACATATAAATTATATTTGGAAGACCTAAACCCAGAAGATCTACTCCAGTTATATCAACACAATTTTTCATTTTTTTGCATGTTTAATTGGGAGATCTAGAGGGATTAAAGGGTAAAGATGTATTTGGATCTTTCTTCTACAAGTGATCTTTCTTCTACAAGTGGCAAGTAGACTCTGCGCTTCTCGCAGAGTCTACTTGCCCTTTTTTATTAAACAGATTCTATTACTAATTTTAATTTTTTGAAGAAATGTCCCAGGCCTCAAATAAATATTTAAATTGAGTTCTCTCAATTAATGAGAATTTAATTAAACAAAAAGAAAAATTCAAAATGAGGATCCAAAGAATCCGAAGAATTTCTAAGAACCGACAATCCTATCCACAATGATAAAAAAGAGAGTAAGAGAAACTACAAAAATACGAAATAAATTTTCTTTTTGATAATATTATTAAAACATATTTTGAATTATTGAAGCGATAATATTTTCTTAAATTTAAAACAAATTAAAAAGAAAACAAGGGGCATTCTAAAACATAAATTGAAAACAGAGATGGTATTTGTTCTATGGAATGTTAATATAATAATTAAAGTTAACTTTACTAAAAAATTAAATTAATTTTTATTAAACAAAATTTAAATTTTATGGAGAGAATTTAAATTCATTTTTTAGAAAATAGAGAGAAAAACTGAATAAAAATTAATTCTAGTTATATATTGAAGGATTTTTGCCCAGAGAAAGTTTTTGGAAAATATTTGTCTGTTGAGAAAAACGCAAAGAGGAAAAAGGATTAATTTTTATTTGTTGAGGGAATATTTTAAATTTAAAAAATAATGTTTTGAGGGATAATTAAAAATGTTTAAAATTAAATTAAAAATAAATTTAAAAAATATAAGCAAATTTAATAGTTTTTAGGTATTAAATAATGACAGGGAATGTTTAATTTAAATTTATTTTTGATTATTTAAATATTATTTATAAAAGTTTTGTTTAGAATGTTCTAAAAATGTTTATAAAAATTAAATTTAAATGTTTTAATCGCACTTTCACTCAATCCCCAAAATTAAGAAATTAAAAAATTCTCAATTTTTGGATTTACAGCTAGACTAGACAAAAAGTCAAAATTTCTTTTTAAAAAATCTCGTTAATTATTTTTGTGAAAAGTAAATTAATCAGAATTCTTGTTTATATAAAAACAATTAACGTTAAATCAGAATGAATGAGTTGATTGGACGATATTTTTTCCTAACATCCACATACAAAGTTTCCAAAAATTAGACGTTCAAAATTATTAATAAGTATACATTGTTTAAATATTAACTTAAAATTTCGGCTTTACTAGATTTTCGTTAAAATCTCAGTTAATTTTAAAAAAGAGTTGATAGATATTATAAAGTTGTGGGATTTTTTATTAAAATTTCGTCTTTTAAAATTGATCAATTTTTTAGTCTAATAACAGCTCGTTTGCTGGGGCTTTAATGAGAGGTAAATTTAAATATTAAAAAAATTTTTGATTTTTTAAAACTGCTTTTAATAAAAAAGGATTATTTATTTAAAAATTGGTTATTTTAATTTATTAAAGTATAAAAATCAAGACGAGAAAAATCAAAAAAATATTAAATTTTCAATAAAATTCATCAAGAATTTCATGTTTTGAAATGTCATAGTTAAATGGTCTAGATTCCAAATCATTTCCGAAATTGGCTTCAATTGAGCAACATTCCACCCGAACATATGGCTTGTATGAATTGAAATTCTCCTTCAATAATACAGCCTTACCTATAAAAAAGAAAATTTATAAAACAGTTTTAATTAATTATTTACCAATTTGTTTACCATTTTGTATAAAGAAGACATAAGGATATTCATCCAATTTATTAGTTGGAGGGCAAACTAATCCACATCCAAAAATATCGTTACTATTCCAAGAAGTGTTGTCAAGTTTAAATGGTTCATTTTTCTCGTTAAAAACTCTATCATTCTTAGCAGAAAATCTAATACTTTTATTTGTACTGGAATTTTTAAGGCCAATACTCATATATTTTTCATCTTTATTTAACTCTCCTTCAGATTTACATTCAATTTCAAAGTAATATAAGGAATAATTAAAACAATGTTGAGGTTTATTAAATGAATTTTCTGCATAAACATAAACAATGAAATTTTTTCCTAAAAATATTTGGAAAAAATCAAAATTCAATGAATTTACCTCCCTCCAAACAATTAATATATTTAATATTTTCGTCATTAATTATATTCCCATATCCATTAATACAATTACCATTATTTTTGTTTATATCTATACATTTATTGGAACAACATTTGCAAATATATTCAATTTCACTCCATTTATTTTTAATTTTAATAAAATTCTTTAAAAAATTATTTAATTAAAATTCTAAACTAACCGCATATTTATTACCAGTCAAATTATTTAATTTAATTAAATCACCAAACTTTTTCTCAAACAAATCATTTGTCTTTTTATATAAAATTAAATATTATTATAATTAGAAAATTTAATTTAAAACTAGCAGTTTTAATTTATTTGGAAATTAATATTTTTATTTAAGTACCTTATTAATTTTTTCCTCCAAATAATTAATTTTCTCATCTTTTTGATTATTTTCTTCAATTAATTTTTGAAAATTTTGTTTAATTTCTTCAATTTCTTTTTTGTGATCAGAATTTATTTTTTGAATTTTCTAAAATTATTTTTAAAAAATATTCAACAAAACATCCAAACTTTATCCATTTCCTTCAATTCATTTTCAACAAAATTATTTTTTCTTTTAAGATTAGCAGTCTTTTCCTTCCCTTCCTCAAAATTTTGTTGAAGATTGTCACTATTAGTTTCAAGTTTTTCAAAATCATTTCCCTCTTTTTCAACCAAAATCCAATCAGAATTTGGTGATAATCCTTCTTCTTCAGCCATTTTTTGAAGTTCCGAATGTCTAATAAAATTAAAATAATAATTTAATTAAAGTTGCATTTGTAAGAACTTAAACTTTTATTTTAAACTATTAAAAAATATAAAAATTATTAAGGAACGGGGGCACCAGCCAGATTTGTTAGACTATAACTTTATCAGTCTTGATCTAATCCAATCAATTTATTTTTTATATTAAAAAATATAAAAATTGTCCCAAAAAACAAAAAAAAAACAAGCCAAAATATTAGAATTATGGGAGAGAAAAAAAGAAAAGATGTAGGTCAAAAAATCCAATTGAATAGCAAGCCAAGTAAACAAATAGTTTTTGTAAAATGATGTTAGGCAAATGGTAAATGCTTATAGTTTAAAATAATTTATAGAGGCCTAGTACTATATAGACCTGAATATACCCGAACTTTTTTCTTTGCTGTAAAAAGGAAAATGTCTAGCTTCATGGCTTTACAAAATATTCGAATGTTTGCCTGTGTTTCTGAAAGATTATAATAATATTCCCTCATAAAATTTTCCCATCTTATATTTTGAATAAATATTAAAATATTTTCTTAAAGATTTTTTTGGATTATTTAGTAACTGTAACCTTGTACATATTCCCCGCCTATTTTGAAATGTATAAAATAGTTTATATTTATTTATTATCTTTTAATTATTAATTTATTAATAATTTATGTAATTTTTAAAATAAGTTTTTAGTTTAATAATTTTTAAATTTGAATTCTGCAATGACAGAGAAAGAATCATCAATTTTAGATTTTGAATTAATTGTAATTTTAAATATTTAAAATTAATAATTTAAAATTAAATTTCAGCAAAACAATGATGCTTCAATAATTGAAAATAATTTAAATAATCCTCAAATTGAGCTTAATGAATTGAAGAATAAATATGTTTTGCTTGAAGAGAAATACTCGTCTCTTGAAAATAAAATAAAAATTGTAGGCTTTATGATTTCCACCCATAATTTTAAGAACTAATTACAATAATTTTAAAACAAAAAAATCCTTCCTAAAATCACAAAAATGGAAAAAATATACATAATTATCTAAACAATTTAGATGGATGATATGAATCTTAAAAACAAATTTGAAGAACACGAAATTTTAAAGAAATTAATGAGTGAGGTAATGATTGAAGCAAATTCTTAGTTACAGTCAATCCCGTTATATACATATAAACGTTCAGGGTAGATAATTTCAGAAAAATCAATTTCAGAAAAAGGAAAATAAGGCAAAAAATCAACACAAAACGCAAAATTCATCCAGCTTGATTCTCAATGATCCAGAAGAATATTTCTTAAAACGAGATAGTCGGCTGGGACCGGATTCGAGAGCGCCCGCTTATAGCTATATAACTGGGATTGACAATTTAATTTAAAGAAGATTACTTCGTTAGAGAGTAAGATTGGTGATTTGGAGAAATAAATTGTAAACAAGTGGTTGGTTTAATTGAAGAAATTTTAAATAATATTTTAAGTTTTTTCTTGAAAATAAAAATAGATGGAAAGAAATTTCCTTTGGTTATAATGAAGTCTATAAATGTTGTGAAAATAAATCTATAAATACCGAAAATCCCAATGGTGTTTGTATTAATGACAACGGATTTGTTAATTTAATTAATGATGAAAATATTAAATATTTTAAGGGGAAAGGTATTAAATAAACATTTAATCTGAATACTCTTATTTTAATATTTTAGTTGATAAAAAAGCTTCTATCTATGCTGAAAGTTCATTTAATAAACCAAAAAATTCTACAAATTATTCTTTATTTTATTTTGAAATTAAATGTAAAATTGAAGGAGAAAATAATTTGCTAGTTATTGGCCTTCAAAATTGTATTACTAAGAATTGTGCTCGATACAATGCAAGGGAAGTTAAAATTAAGAATTGTCTCCAAGAATTCAACCTTTCAACATTTTCTTGGAATGATGAAGATATTTTTGGTTGTGGATTAGTTTATCGGCCGTATATGAAATGAATGCGGCAATCAAATTTTTTCCTTGTTCTTAAAAATGGTTAATGTTTTATATTTTTCTCTCTATTTCTGATACGTGCCTTAAGACAATAACCGCAAAAGGATTATTTTTCTTTAACTTTGTGAGCATTTACTTTTTTTCTGTCCGATGTGTGTGCTTGTTTTGTCTGTCCGTGTCCGTCCGAGTTTGTCCGTGGTTTGTTTGTCCATGTCCGTCCGATTTCGTCCGTGGTTGTGTTTGTCTTACGAACTCGGACAGACAAAACGGCGTAGTGACAGAAGACCCACAGACAGAAGACCCAAGGACAGAAGAACCACAGACAAAAGACCCACAGACAGAAGACCCACAAGGACAGAATACCCACAGACAAAAGACCCACAAGAAAATTTTTTAACTAAAACTTTAGAAGGAATTTTCAGAAATTTCTGAAAAAGATTTCCAATTTCTCAAGGCACAAAATTAATAAATTTTAAAATATAGAAAAATTATTATAAAGTCAATCAAAAGAATTTTTAGCGTTAAATTTTATGGATGAGTGCGATTTAGATCATTTAATTAGAAAGTGATTTGAAAATCGGGTGATTAATTGGGATATGTAGGAATAGCGTGGGATATAGAGAATATAGGGGTAAAATCTCGAATCAACCGATATCTATTCTTATCCGTGAATTGTGTATAACAAGAACCAGGAGAAGGAAATTAACAGTAAATCGGATATGTCAGGGAATAAAAATCCCGATAATCCGGGAAATCAAGATCCCCCTTCGTTAAACAAGCTCTCCAGTAATTGGGACAATATTCCCATCGTTGGAACAACTTCACCCGTTGTTGCAACATTCCCCATTGTTAAAATAACATGCCCTTGGTGGGAACAAGCTTCCATGTCATTGGAACAACGTCCCACACTGTTTGAACAACCCTCCAGATTGTTGGAACAACTTTCCCTAATATTGAAAAAACTTTCCCGTTGTTTGATCAACCTATTATTGTGGAAAACAAATAGAAGTAACGATATCCCTCCGCCTAAATTTATGCACAATAAAAGGGAAAGAAAAAATAGTTGTGGGTCTTTTGTCTGTGGGTATTCTGTCCTTGTGGGTCTTCTGTCTGTGGGTCTTTTGTCTGTGGGTCTTCTGTCCTTGGGTCTTCTGTCTGTGGGTCTTCTGCGTCGACACGGACAAAACACGCACACACATCGGACAGAAAAAAAGTAAATGATCACAAAGTTAAAGAAAAATAATCCTTTGGCAGCGGTACACCACGTTTCGGCGCGCACAGTTCGGCGCGCACGGTTCGGCGCGCACGTTTCGGCGCGTCACGGTTCGGCGCGGCACGATTCGGCGCGACACGTTTCGGCGCCCGTCTATAATTTTTTGAAAAAAAAATAAAAAAAAATTTATTCTAGATTTTTTGGATTTTTTGTTCTGGGCTTCTTTTCTGGATTTTTTTGTTATGGATTTTTTGCTCTGGGGATTAAAGTGAATCAAGGGTCTTGTCGTGGATCAAGAAGAATCTCGGTGTATTTGCAGGGATCGGATATAAGCAGGGGTGAGCGCATTGCGTTTTGCGTTATTTGCGTTAAATTTTGGCCTTGCAGTAGTTAGTTACCATAGGGGCGAAAAACCATGGGCACGTAAATTTATGCAAATGATAGCTCATTCGAGAGAGCTTATCGAGCTGAGTCGTCTGGTACCAAAATTAACGTGGTTGGACAAGATTTGACAAAGTTATGACTAGGGTGTGTATTTTTCGATTTTTTGGATATAAAATCGAAAAATATGGCCATAAAATATGGATATAAAATCCTGAAATATGGATATAAATATGGAAATAAGCACTAAATATGGATATAAAATCGTGAAATATGGATCAAAAAATAGTGAAAAGATACTTTAAAAATCAGTATTTTATGTAGAAAACAATAATTTTGCCTTTACATAGTTTTGCACTTTAAGAACATTCTAAAAGATTTTTTTGATTTAAAATTTCTGTTAAAATTTTTTTGAAAACAAATTTTTCCGGAAAATTTTCGAAAAATTTTTTTTACCAAAAATTTCCAAAATTTATAAAATTTTCGCCAATTTTTATAAAATTTACCAAAAAAAGACCAAATATGGACCAAAATTTTCAAAAAAGGAGAAATATTGATATAAAATATGGGTATAAAGGCTAAATATGGACAAATATGGAAAATATGGGCATAATGCCAAAATATGGAAAAATATGGAAAATATGGATTTACAGACCATTCTAGAATCCCTAAAACAAGTCAAAAACATGTTTTTCGTGCATTTCACAGTCATAGGAATTCAGGAAAAAAATATGGATTTCCATATAATTGGCACCCCTACAAATCAATCAAGAAATTTTTCAATAAAATTCTTTAAGAACTGAATGTTTTGAAATGTCATAATTAAATGGCTTAGTCTCCAAATTATTTCCAAAGTTTGCTTCAATTGAACAACACTTTAGTTCAACATATGGGATATGTGAGTCAGAATTGCTTTTTAATAATATAGCTTTACCTTAAAAATAAAATTTTTGTAAAATAATTTTTTAAATATTTACCAATTTGTTTTCCATTTTGTGTAAAGAAAATATAAGGAAATTCGTTTATTTTATTAGTTGGAGGATAAACTAATCCATAACCAATAATATCGTTATCATTGAACGAAATTGTTGAAACTTTAAATGAGCCACTTTTCTCGCTATAAATTGTAGCTTCTTGTGGACGATATAAATTATAATTTTGTGTACTTAAATTTCTAAGACAAATATGTATCAACATTTTGCCAATATTTAACTCTTCAAATTTATATTTAACTTCAAAATAATATAGAGAATAATTAAAGCAGCTTTGTGGGTTTTTAAATGAATTCATTGCAGAAACAGAAATATATTGATTATAACCTAAAAATATTTTTAATAAAGTTCAAAAATTTTAAATAATTTACTTCCATTCCCCTCCAAACAATTAATATATTTAATATTTTCATCATCAATTATATTTCCAAATCCATTTCCTTTAATACAATTACCTAAAGGTTTGGCTGTATTTATACATTTATTTGAACAACAAATGTTAATTTCGCTCCATTTGTTTTTAATTTTAACGAAATTCTTTAAAAAGTTATTTAATAATTTTTTACTTAATTAATAACTAACCACACATTTAAAAATCTCATTGTTCAACTTAATTGCTATATCACAAAACTTTTTTTCAAATAAATCATTTGCCTATAAACATATAAATTATTATATAATATAAATATTTTAAGTTTAACAAAGAAACATAAAATTGTAAGTTTCAGGGATTTCACCAAAATAAAAAATAAATTCTTGATTTCGGGAAATTTGGATTCAGATCCAAAAATGTCAGGAATTCCCGACTTTCGGGAATTCTCGGGATTTTTGTTAGTTTTTGTAGGTGAGTCAATTTTGATACTGTGGCAAGGAAGGATGCTATTATTTAAACATTCAAGTAGCAGCAATCAGGGGTGGGCGCATTGCGTTTTGCGTTATTTGCGTTAAATTTTGGCCTTTTTTTGCGTTTTGCGTTTTTTTCGATGAAATTAACGCAAAAAATATACACAATCTGAGGACAAAATTGGAGAAATCTGGCTTCTTGGCCTTCCAAAATTCTTAAAATTTTCGCCTGCGGCGCTAAAAAAGGAAAAAATCTGGCTTTATGGCCTTTCAAAATTCATAAAATTTTAAACTGCGGCTCTGAAAATGAAGAAGGATCAGGAGTGGTTAAGTCGGGTATTTCTAGGGATATCTGGGAATCCATCTATTTCGAGAAGATATTAATGGATTGTCAGAATTAAATAGATCATCGAGAGTCTAAGAGGATATGATGTATATATCTAGAGATTGATAAATCCTGTTATTCTTCTAATCTGAGTGCAAAATTGGAAGAAATCTGTTTTCTTGCTTTCCAAAATTCTCAAAATTTTCGCCTGCGGCGCTAAAAGTAGTTTTTTCTATCATGGAACGGATCGGAAAAATATCGGTTCAATATCTGGTGCTCAGATCTCTCGTTATCCCTCCAAATCTCCTGTTATCCCGGTATCAATTCATAACTACAAATAGCCCTTTATCCTCCGCTAGCTCCTTAACTCACCTGACATCCGTCAGTAATCCCATGGTTACATGATGATCCTAATTACATTCTAATCTCCGTAATCCCACGCTACTTTGTTAAACCCCTTGATCCCTCTAAATCTAGGATATCCTCTTAATCCCTTGTATCCCCTATATCTCTACAAATCATACATTACCCATCCAACTTACATGTATCATAAAATTGATTAGGACTCGCTAACTTATAGAATACTTCAATTTTTAACTTAAAAATGGCTAATACTTTATTAAAAAAAATTTTGCGTTCTTGCGTTTTGCGTCTTGCGTTATTTGCGTTAAATTTTGGCCTTGCGTTGCGTTTTGCGTCTTGCGTTTTTTGAGATTGTCTCTTGCGCCCACCCCTGGCAGCAATCTAAATAAAAAATGTTTATTTACATTGCCTTTTGGCAACAAAATTATCAAAAATAACATTTGTAGAAAAATGGTGGAAAAAATTACCTAAAATACCCGAATTTTCAGAAAGATTTCTGGAATGGGGGACGTCGTTTTATAATGATTAGAAAGAAGAAGTGCTTTTGGCTCTTGTCCAGAGGTATGTTATACACGCTCAATACCGGTACATTGGTTTCAATAAAGCAGAGCTGGCTACTTATTGTCATAGAGTAAGGCTTGATATTAACTCAAGTCAACTTTGTGATAAAGGCAGATGGTACGAAATTTAATTTTACCCTGTCGGGAATTGGGATGGCAGGATCCTTGATATTTATTTTTTATTATTTTAAGAAAAAATACTAAATAATTATTTACCTTTTTAAGTTTTTCCTCCAAAGAATTAATTTTCTCATCTTTTTGCTTTAACGAAATATCACTTTCAGCTTTTAGTCGTTCATTTTCTTCAATTAATTTTTGAATATTTTCTTTTAAATTTTTAATTTCTTTTTCATTTTCAGAATTTATTTTTACAATTTTATTGTCATTATCAGAATTTGTTTTTTCAATTTTCTAAAATTAAAATAAATTTAATTTTTAAAAATCACAACTTTATTCATTTCATCTAATTCATTTTCTAGAGAATTATTTTTCTTTTCAAGATTAGCATTCTTTTCCCTCTCTTCATTAAATTTTATTTGAAGATTGTTAAATTCTTTATGAAGTTTTATTAAATCATCGATTTGTTTATATACCTTTAAAAAATTTTTAAATTAATTTTTAAAAAATTACTTCTAATTCAGATGCAGAATTGGTTGAGTCTTCTGTCATTTTATATACAAATCTTTAATTAAATTATTCTAAAATAAACAGACTTTTACTAAAAAACACTCATGATTAGGCTTGATAAATAAAATGCTATTAAGAAACCACGGGCGGAAAAACCATTTTTTAAATTTTTTTATAAAATTAAATGCGATTAATTACTGTAACAAAAGGTTGGCACATTTTAAATTTTCGACATTAGGAGCGGTCAAAAAATCTACAAAATTTCCTGTAAACATATCTATTGATCTCGATAGAAAACTCGGAAATCAACAGGAAACCGGGAGTAAACGTCTTTAAAAAATATTTTCGACCCCTTATAGACTAAATTAAAATTTTATTTCATACTTTTCTGCAAGCCCTTTAAATTTGCTTACCAGTAATTTTATTTTACAGAAAATTTTTTCATTAAGTTGTACTTCATTAAATTTTTAAGGTTCTAAGAATGGGCATTTCATGGGGTAGATTTTATGATTTTCATGCCCATTGAATTTAACCATCAATATCTCCCAAATAAAATTTTTCGATTTATTAACAATAAGGGTTTCTTATAGCAAATTTAAAGGACTTTAAGAAAAGTAAAAATAAAAATTTAATTTAGTCTATAGGGGGTGAATTGAATTTGTCTGATTTGCATTGGCCACAGTTGGAAGAGTGAAATTGAGGAAGGAAGATTAGGAAAGAAAAAAAGGGGACCAGCCTTTGTATTACCAAATCCTTAATAGATATTTAAATTGGACTCTCTCAAATAATTAGGATTTAATTAAACAAAAATAAAAATTCAAAATAAGGCTCTAAATGAGACAAATTGTGGAAAATATGACCGGTTTCCTGTTGATTTCCGAGTATAAATGGCGGGCGAAGTTGAATATTTATGTATGTATAAGTTTACTTATTTAGTTTAATGGTCAATGGGTAAAATAAGAAAATATAAAGAGGAATAGATTCAAATAATGTTTTGGGGAAATAAAAATTTATAAAAATTAAGGAAAGGAAAAAATATACATATTTTCCGAGGGAATAATTTGAAAATTTGTAAATTGGGGAAGGAAAATATTTAAAATATGACAAATGAAAATACCATTTTATAAATAGTATAAATTATTTTATAATTAGACTGTTTTGTCTGTTCCAAGTTTTAGCCTGACAAGTTTTGGGAAACTTGTTTGCCCCTTACCCATAATTCCCTCAAAACATTTTATTATTATTTTAAAAATATTCCCTCAACAAATATTCTATTAAAATAAATAATTTTTGAGTTCCTTAATAAATATTTATAACAGAACCGCCTCTTTGGGCAAAAACCGTTTTAGTATATAAATATTTTTTACTCATTTATGTCTTAAACTCACCATAAAATTTAAATTTAGATTAAGAAAAAATTTATTTATTTAAATTTCATAAAATAAATACCTTTTTTGTTTTTTTCTATTCCATTTAGTAGGTGTTCTAAAAAGATTTTTTATTTTAAATTTAAACAAAATTATGGTAAAATTCAATTTCGTTCCCCCCCTCCTTTTTTCCTTCCTCAAAGTATTACAAAATGGTCAGTCAAACTTAAGTTATAGAACTCGTCGAACTGTGTCGAATGACATCAAAATCAAAAAAACCGGACCTGATTTGACCGAGATACAGACCCCTGAAAATTGAACAACCATAGGGGCGAAAAAACATAGGTACCAAAATTTATACAAATGATAGTTCATTCGAAAGAGCTCTTCGAGCAGAGTCGAATGACACCAAAATCAACGCGATTGGACAAGATTTGACAAAGTTATAACTAGGGCTAGGATTTTTAGGCACTAAAAAGTCAAAAATAGGCGCCTATATAGGCAGTAAAAAACTGCCAAAATAGGCACTAAAATCCGAAAAAAAGGCAAAATAGGCAGTATTTTTTCGAGATTTTCTGATTTAAATTGACTAAATTTTATCAAAAAAGATAAATCTAAGCAATAAAGTGTTAAATAAATTAATTTTGACGATCAGAATTACATATTAATTTATATTAATTATTTTGTTTCCAAAAATAATTTGATAAATTTTTCAGAAGAAAATTATTCCCAAAAAAATTTTTTGACAAAAATTTTTTGGAAAAATTTTATATTTTACAAGAAAAAAATTTTTTATACAACAATTTTCTCAAAAAATGCCCAAAAATTCGCAAATTTTAGTAAAAATATGCAAAATAGGCTGAAAAAAGGCAAAATAGGGCACTTTTCCAGAAAAAGTTGAAATAGGCAATTTTAGGCAACGATAAAAGTAGTTAGAAAGCAGATTTTAGTAAAATAACACCGGATTTGGACGTTTCAGCATCAGGCCTATTTGGGAAAAAAACAGGCATTTGCCTAAAAATCCTGGCTCTTATAATAATAGTTGCACTTTATGATTGACTTAATTTGTATCGCGTGTTTAAATTTTTACATATCTTGTTAAATTTGTATTTTTGCGTGTCTGTTTAATGTATTTTTGAATAAATTTTTCAAAAGATTATAGTAAATGAACTGCTTGAGGATAATCTACTCGAAAGACAAACTTCAGTTTACTAAGATCTTTTGGGAAATGCCTATACTACCTTTTATTTTCTGCTGAAAATATTCTAACTTAATTTGTAAGATGAATTGATTGAAAATATAGAAAAGCACTAAATATTTTTCGTTAAGTGGTTAATTTTAAATTCTGATAAATTTATTTATTCTTTAATTCTTTTAAATTAATGCATCATCTAAATTGGAATTTAAATATCTTTAAATAAGTGACAGTTAGGTGCCAAAATGTGAAAAAATTGTCATTTTGAGGAAACAATAATTTGTACGGCCGCGTAGAATTCATAAGAAAAGTTATTTAAATAAACTAATGTTTAGTGTAAACAATAATTGTCATTTACAAGAGGATGATTTCTATTATTAAATACGAGTCTATTCTTTAAAAAATAGTCAAAGTTCATTCAAAATTTATAAGCAATTTTAAAACGATCTTTTGAAAAAATTGACAAAATAAATGTATTTATTTCTCGAGTTCAGAAAAAATCTTTAAAATTGATAAAAACGGAAAAATAAAATTAGTAAAAATCGTCAAATTCTTTAAGAACTAAATGTTTTGAAATATCATATTTAAAAGGTTTTGATTCCAAATCGTTCCCAAAATTAGCTTCAATTGAACAACATTTCAGCCAAACGGTTTATATGACACAGAATTGTGCTCTACTAATGCACAATTATCTAAAAATTTATTAATTAATAAATTTTTAATTAAATATTTACTAATTTGTTCTCCATTTTTTGTAAAGAATATACATATAAGGAAATTCTTTTTTCATTTTATTAGTTGGCGGATAAACCAATCCAAAACCAAAAATATCATTGTTATTGAAATTAGTTGCATTATCTTCTTGCTCATTAAAATGTGTAGCAAACTTAGCAGAATATCTAACATACTCAGTTGTACTTGAATTTCTAATCCCAATCCTATTCATAAATTTGTCAACATTATTTAATTCTCCTTTAATTTTGCATTTAATTTCAAAATAATATAAAGAATAATTAGAGCATATTTGTGGTTTGTTGAATGGATTTTCTGCAGAAACAAAAACACATTTATTATAACCTAAAAATATTTATAAAAACTTAAATTTAATATGTAATTAACCTCCTTTCCCCATCACATATTTAATATTTTCATCGTCAATTATATTTCCAAATCCATATTCTTTAATACAATTACCAATTGGTTTTTCTGTATTTATACAATTTTCGTAACAACACTTGTATTCACTATCAATTTCGCTCCATTTATTGTTGATTTTAACAAAATCCTTTAGAAATTATTTAGCAATTTAAATAAAATTACATACTAACCGCATATTCATTACAAGGCAGATTTAGTAAATTAATTGTCAAATCACCCATCTTTTTCTGAAATATTTTATTTCTTTTTAACTATATAAATTAATTTTTTTGAATACCTGGCTCCTTGGCCTTTATAAATTCTCAAAATGTTCGCCTGCGGCTCTAACAGTAGAAATCCTGATATAATCGGAGGACAATATTTTGCTTAATCCCTATATCCATTCAAATCTCCTTCAATTCTAGAGCTAGGAGGATATCAGGGGACCTCCGATATAATAACAAATACCACGATATCCCTGCAGATACATTGATATTTCCTTGATCCCTCCAAATCACTCGATATTCCCCTGATCCCAATTAATATTATCAACCAACTTCCAGATTCGCTTTGGATCGGATATTCGAAATCTTTGGTTCGGCTCCATGACAGCTCTGGACGGAAGAGGGAAGGAGATAATTATGATGGTTTCATTCGATAATATTTTTAACAAAATAACCAATTTATCCATTTACCTTTTTATTTTCTTCTTCCATAGAATTACTTTTCTCATCATTTTCAGCTTTTAATTGTTGAAATTTTTCTTCAAGTAATTTCTTAAAGGTAAGATTCCTTTCTTCATTCTCATTTTTACGATCAAAATTTATTTGTTGAATTTTCTAAAAATATTTTAAAAATATTTCTAAAAAATCCAAACTTTATCCATTTCCTTCAATTCATTTTCAATGAAAAAAATTTTCTTTTCAAAATTAAAAGTCTTTTCCTTCTCTTCAATAAATTTTATTTGAAGATTGTTAAAATTAGCTTGAAGATCGTTAAAGTTAGTTCGAAGGGTTAATAAGTCAAGACTTTGGTTACATAGCTAAAATAATTAATTTATTTTTTATTTTTCATTAAATTTACTTTTAATTCCAAATCAGAATTTGACAATCCCTCTTCAGCCATTTTAAATTTTTAAGTTTGAATAAAAAACAAAATTTAAATATTCAAATTTTGTTAAAATAAATCTAAATTGAAGAGAATTTTATGTGAATAATATTGTGTATATATTTAAAAGAATGATAATTTTAAAAAATTATTTTAAAAGATTTTTCTAAAAACGAATTGAAAAAATAAACGCAATGCTTGTTTTATAGAATAAATTAGTTAAAATGTTAATTAACTTAAAATGTCATTAGTTTAAATATTAAATGTTAATTAATTTATTAAAAAATAGGTAATTAATTTTTCTTGACCAAAAAATTTTATGGAGAGGTTGAAATTTACTCTTATAAAAAGTATTTAAAAAAATATTAAAATAAATATATGTACTATTTATATATTGAAGGAATTTTTGCCCAAAACTGTTTTAGTGTAATATACATACTTTGAGAAAAAGGAGGTAAAAAAGTATTAATTTTTATTTGCTGAGGGAATATTTTAAATTTAAAATATAAAAATGTTTTGAGGAATAATTATATGTTTGAGGAATAATTATTCTTTTTATTTAATTAAATTTCGATTTTCAAAACTTGAGCTGTCAAAAATACCGAGAAGAATATTACAATTGTTTTGTATCAAAAAGACTATCAAACATTCAAAAAGATTCCCAACAATCAAATTCAAAGTTTTTTGATTATAAAAGTCTAAATTATTGTTTTTGTTGAATATAAACAAGAAGGAAAAATGGAAATTGATATTTTTTAATTGTCATTAAAATCCTCAATTAACTTTAAAAAAGATTAATTTAAAAATAATTAATTAAATGTTTCCAAAAAGTTCGAGGAACTTTTTTAGCAATCCATTGAAGTAATTTAAGACGTATCAATTAATTTCCAAAAGCTAGGAAAGTAATGAAAATTGGGTCTATAGAATTCAAAATTACTGCGAAGCCCTAACTTTTGGAACAGAAAAATATTTATTCTCATTTCCTTTTTTTATCCAGATTTACACCACGAACGCTCGGGGGCGGGTGTGTCGGGGGACCGGGTCTTCGAATTGTTTCGGGGGGGGGGGCGGTTCGGGCCGGGAAAAATTTGAAAAATCTTTCGGGAACGTGGTCGGGGTGCAACTCTAATATAAAGGAAAATACTTTGGGCAAAAAGTATTTTATTTCCAATAATTTGGGAAAAATTTTAATTCTATTATTTACATTTTAGGCAAATATTAAACCAATTTATTCATTTGTATTTTTTAATTTTCTTACTTTTTAATTCTAGGTGCTTAAATACATTTTTTATTTTAAATTTAAAATATTCCCTCAACAAATAAACTTTTTTCTCATCATTTATACTATGTATATGTTCAAAGAAATTTTTCCAGGCAAAAAATCCTTCAATATATAAATATGTTAGCTTATACATATGTATATTTTTTAATTTGATTACATTTTCTAACTTTTCTAACTTTTACATTTTCTAATTACATTTTCTAAAATTTAAATCTTTGTTTAAAAAATATTAATTTATTTTTGTAAATTTAACATTTAATTTACTAAATTATTTATTTAAATTAAAATAATTTTATTTAATAAAAGGTTATTAAATAAGTTTTTCATTTTAAAGATATTTTTCGATTTAAATTACCAAAGTATACTTTTTAAATTTTGGTTCTTTCATATATTTTAACTAAAAATCCTAACAAAATGACTGAAAAAGAAGCATCAGATTTGGTTGGGAAAATAATCAATGATTTAATAAATCTTCAAACTAATTTTAATAATCTTCAAATAAAATTTATTGAAGAGAAGGAAAAGAATGTTAATCTTGAAAAGAAAAATCAGTCTTTAGAAAATGAATTGAGTGAAATTAAGAAAGTCTGTTTATTTTATTTATTTATTTATTTAGGGGCACACCCCGTATATCGAAACCCTTTATTTTGAGACCCTATATGTCGGTTCGCTTTATATTAAATACTGGGAGTGTGCTGAACAGCTTTAAAAAATAAAAGGCAAAATGATAAACCTGTTATATAATCCTCCCTGCATATCGAAATGGGGTTTGTTTGAACAGTCGGAAAGTTTGTTCCTACAACGTTATTCCAATGACGGAAAATCCTGTTCCTGTTATGTCAGAAGTTTGTCCTAGATTTTCCTGAGTCGATGAGCACAAAAAAACAGTTTTCCTATATAAAAATGACAATGTAGGCGAAGGTGGATGTGCCTGGTTCGACATATATCCGGAACTTCCAGCCTAGTATGATTCAACTATACTAACGCTGAGACCGGCTTTTACAGTACTGACTTAACATCAATACACAACAGTTCCATCGAGGGAAATTATCCCAATAAAGGAGAAAATTGTTCGTACAACCGGGAACAATCTTCTCCGTTTTTTGAACAACGTCTTCAATTATTAGAATAAGGGTTCCTATAACGATATACATTGGTATCGATATAGTGTGTCGATATACATATGTGGTTTACCCTGTTACTTAAATATTTTAAATTTAAATTTCTAGAAAATTCAAAAAACGAACTCAGACAATGAAAATAAAATTACTAAAATAAATTCTGTTAATGAGAATAAAATTCAAGTCATACAATTAGAATATGAAAAGAAAATTAAAATATTACAACAAAATATTTTACAATTACAATCTAAAAATATTCAAAAAGACGAGAAAATTAATATTTTGGAGGGTAAAGCTAAAAAGGTAAATATGTACATCATTAAAATGAAACAACCTAATTAGGGTTGTCAGTTCTGGACCGAGCCGAAGAACCGAGGATTCTTCGGTTCGGTTCTTTGGTTCGGTTTCGGATTTCCGAAGATTTTCCAAGAACCGACAACCCTAAACTTAATTAAGGATTTGCTTAAATAATTTTTTGGCCTCATTAAGTTGTTTAAATTATGGTATTTTGACTAAAATTTTTTTACAACCCCAAAAAAATTTGGATTCTGGTTCGGAATCCATGTAAATAACATTTTGAATTAAAATGTAGTTTTTTTCCGAACCAAAGATTTCTCGATATCCGCTTTTTTGGATCCGGATCCGCCAATCTTGCTGACATACCCGCCTTTTAGCGATAGTGTTGCAACTTTAATTTTAATTTAACAAAATTGAATTTTAATAAATTTTTAATGGAGAATATTTTTTAAAAATTAATCTAATTTTTATATAAAAAGGGAGATGATTTATATAATAAAAAACGTGGTGATTTTATTGAAGTGCGCCATTTTATTTTTAAATCTGTGGTTAGTTTATGTTTAAATAACATTATTTAATAATTTTATTAAAGAAATTTGTCAAAATTGAAAATAAATGGAAAGAAATTAATAATGGATACAAATGTTGTGAAAATAATTTATATACAAACAAACCTACTGGTAATTTTATTAAAGTAAATATAGATTTGGGTAATATGTATTTTGGTTGTCATTGAGCTTTTTCAAAAAAGAAAAATATTCGAAAAGCGTTAGAATCTAAAATGGAAATAGAAATAAATTTTTTGACATTTAATTTCTTTACAAAAATTTAAGGTTATGAGAAATTTGTTGTAATTTCTGCAGAGAATCCATTTATAAAACCGAAAAATTGTCGCAATTATTCGTTATATTATTATGAAATTAAATGTAAAGTTTTTGGAGGAAGTTTAAATAAAGATGGAAAATGGATGGTTTTTGGTCTTAAAAATTTAAGTACTTTTAATTGGATTAGATGCTTTACGAAGGAAGCTGAAATTACTAACGAGAATAAAGAATCTTTTAAACTTGAACAAATGCTTGTTTTGAATAATAATGATGTTTTTGGTTGTGGATTGGTTTATCCACCAACTAAAAAATTAGATGGAGAAGAAGAATTTCCTTATATGTTTTTTACATTAAACGGGAAACAGATCGGTAAATAGCATTTAATTAAAAGTATTGAAGCAGTTAAATTCAAGGATTAATTTAACGCGTCGTTCTGGGGCATATTTCTCTCCACCACAGATTCTGCGTATAGACTGTGCACAGACAACAGAATTTCTACACTTAAACATATTCTGCGGAAAAAGGGGTCCACAGCATTTGTATAATGTTTTCCCAGAATTTGTGGTTGTTTTAGCAGAATCTGCTGGCACCACAGAGAGTACTGGAGAATTTGTACCTGGAGAATTTCAGAGAAATAGAATTTTTACAGAAACTGTTCTGTAGGTGGAGAGAAATAGGCCCCTGAAGTCAATATTCAAGTCAGAAATTGGGTAGAACGGAGCAGATTCCTGAGCCTTTTGAATATACTTTCAGCTGTGAATAGTTGCTGAAAGTATTGGAATAATTAACTGAACATTTTATAATTTTTGGCAGAAAGTGAAAAAGAAGGAAATCATAAAAAATTACTTAAAAAATTAAAAAAAATTTTATTTTTTTAAAGGCAAAGGTGTTTTATTGGAAGACAATTTCCACTCATATATACCACGTGTTTACTTAAACTGCTGTTCTATTGAAACAAATTTTGGAGATAATTTGAAGTCGAAACCGTTTAAATATGATATTACTAAACATTCAGCTCATAAAGAATTGTATTAAAATTTTTTGATTAATTTAATTTTTTAAATTTCTTTTATCAATTTACTGATAAATAATTTTCATCTAATACTAAAAAATTAATTAATTAGAAATATATTTCAAATTAGAAACATATGTTTCAGAGAACAAATAAGCAAACGCTCGGAAAATATATTCTTGAGGAAATTTATTTATTGACAGGCCCCAAAAAAATTAGAAAAGAGTGCTATTTCGATATTTTTGAAGTTTGCCAGAAGTAATCGAGTGTGCTAACTCCGAATCGTATATAAGTTATGTATCGAACACAATTGCGTCGTAATTACGAATTACTGCGTTTTTTGAGTTACTAATTACGATTACAAAACAAATTTTGATTACGACGCGACCCCTGCTCCCACTGAATTAGAACTCCCCCTTTTAATAATACTCCCCTTTGAGGAAAGTTGAAAAATAATACTCCCTGGAGTAGTATATACGGTATATTATATTGTCCAATTTCTGAATAATTGCACGAAGCTTATGTTTTTGTATCTTCGCAAAAAGCTCAATTTAATAGGACAGTATTTATATATCAATTATCTATTAAAAAGTATAAAACTATCAAATTTAACACAAATTTAATAAGAATTTAATAGTATAAGTTAATATTCTGACTTTTTCATTTAAAATTTTTACATTAAATAAATAATATTTTAATTTTTCATGGTTGTTTTATTCCTGAAATTGGTGTTGCAGAAATACTATTGTCAAGAAGTTAACTTGGAAACGTTCTAGTCATTTAATCCTTCATTTGGGTAACAATCCATAAGATTAACAAGAATCCATTCACCTTCTGGACTCTGCCAATACCAATTTGCCTCATTGGAACCTTCCACTGTCTGAATTTTTAATTTATTTTTTAAAATTTAATTTAACAATTAGAGTTCATAATTTTCCTATCAATGTTTTTCCGGGATTAACATAATATCTGCAATACTTGTTTAAGAGACGGTTTGGAACCTTAATTTTCTCAATATTCTAATCCTACTAACGGCAATATTTTTTACATTTTTCATTTGAAGATTTGCCTTTTAACATGTTCAGACCCCGAGGGTAAAAAATGGATTTACAAGGAATTAGAATGAAGGTTAAAATATCCCTTTCAGGGAAATAGGAGATAACTAAAAAGATTTCGTTTCCTTCAATTTAGATTCACTAAATTATAACCTTGCAGTAAAAATATGTTCGATAACGGCAATCTGGATTTGGATCATTATCTTCTACGCAGTCATTTCGACGAAAGTATTCACCATTAATCTTAAATAAATGGTTGACCTAAACTAATCATAAAAACAAACAATCATCGCATCCTTTCTACTGCATTGTATCCAAAAGCTAGGTCCAAAGTGTTGTTTTACAATCCTCTTTCCATCCGGTCCTAATGCATAATTTCCTTTTTCATCTACCGCGTATAATTCCATGGGAGTTTGCAAAGTATTTGAATCCCAAATTGATTCACGCACTTCTTTGCAATTATAAGAATCTTGTGAAGGTGCAAGTTCTAAAAATAAATATTTATTTATTGCTCTAGACTTTTAGTTCAGTTAATCTATCAAATAGACCTATTCTTGTGCGATTAAGTTGTATACGAAATTAATCAGACACACAAATATTTAAATAAAACAAATTCCTTAAGTCAGGAGCCATATTATAGGTCCTGTATAGCAGGGATGTGCGCCAAAATTTTCGCGTGGCGCGCCAAACGCCAATTTTTCCAATTTTCAAATCACGCCAAATGCCAAAATCGGCCAAAAACGACGCCAAAACGCCAAACGCCAAAAATTTTATTCTACTAGGGCCCGAAAAATCCGTGTTTATCTCTTTTTAGCGCCGCAGGCGAAAATTTTAAAAATTTTGAAGGCTGCAAGCAAAAAAATTTCATTTTTTTGAAAACACTTCCCCCATTTATTTGAAAAATTCCCATCATTAGGGGTGTATAATTTTGGCGTTTTGGCGCGCCAAAAACTGAAAATCACGCCAAACGCCAGGACGCCAAAATCGGCCAAAAATCACGCCAAAACGCCACGCCAAAACGCCATGGCGCACATCCATGCTGTATAGGTTTATTATTTTTATATTAAAAATATGGTGTTCGTTTTTTGAATTATAATTCTTAAAATGGCATAATTTTTGGGGCATCATTTTGAGTAAAAATTAATTTAATATATTTATAAAATTTCCATGAAATGTTGTACCTTTTTGGTAACTAATGTCATATTCTCCAATATTTCCCTTTTTCATTATTAATACTTCAGTATAATCTTCAGAATTAATAGTTAGAAGTCTGTCAAATTTACAACAAATTCTGGCTCCTAAAATAAATATTTAAAAATATTTTTAAAAACAAACATCCAAACCAGCTGCTGATTTATCTTTGAGATATTTAATTTCAATATAATCATTTTCACAAAGAGTTTTACAGTCAAAACCTTCCAATTTTTCAATTTTTATTGTTATACGTTTTGCTTCGATTTTTTTGATTTTATCATAATTTTGTTTTAACTAAAAATTTAAATTCTATTTAGAGTAAAAATACTATCTATTTTCTGTTTTCTATATTCTCTACCTTAATGGCGAAAAAGCATTTTCCTTTTCCAAATTCTTCCGAGATATATTGTTTTTTAACTTTTGCTGTTAATTTTATAATCCTACAGTTTTCATCTAAACAATATTTATTTTGTTTGAAAAATTTGTATATTTACATTTATATTCAGCACAAAAATATCCATCATATCCTGTAGGACATCGACATTTACAATTTTTTAACGGGTCTGGATACCCACCATTTAGACATTTTCCATAATTTAATTCATATTCTTTTGTATTACATTCAAAATTTATTGATTTGGATAGTGTAGATGTATATGGGTAATCTCGAGTACCTTAATGATATTAGATTTAATACATTAAAATCAGAAAAAAATCTAGAAAGATTACTTAATGAGTAATTACACTTGCTTTCTGTAAGATCCTATTTCAAGCCTTCGAATACCCGAAAAACAACCCGATTACTCAGAGTAAAATCTGCTCTGAAGTTTTGCATCCTTAAAAGAAGGTTGAACTCGGTGTCTTTGCGCGTGTCACGACACTTGCAGATATGACATTTGCAGACCCGACACTTGCAGACCCGACTTTTGCAGACCCGACATTTGCAGATCCCGACACTTGCAGATATGACACTTGCAGATCAGACATTTGCAGATCCGACTTTTGCAGATTAGACCCATTTCGCTCTCTTCATTACCTTACCTATACACCGAGCGAAATCCTGGGATGCCTATCTCTTCGATGATAGAAATAGGATCATGTTACGAGCCCAGAGCCCAGCGACCGTTGACTCCCCGCGAGGCGCGTGCCGCAAAACCCCGCGCCTCGCCGACGCTCCATAGGTCTTCGTTGAACATTTTGAACCTCCGGAAAAAGAGAATCTCCGGAAAAAAGAGTGGTGCCGTTCGACTCAGCTCGTCAAGACGAATTGGTATGGGTCTTATATCAAAACCTTTCCACCGGTATACTATACTATATCCTTTTATTTTTTAGATTTTTTTTTAAATTTAAATTTTTTTTTAAAAATTAATATCTGCAAAAGTCGGGTCTGCAAGTGTCTGATCTGCAAAAGTCATATCTGCAAGTGTCGGTATCTGCAAATGTCGATCTGCAAAAGTCGTCTGCAAATGTCGGGTCTGCAAATGTCATATCTGCAAGTGTCGTATGACCGTCTTTGCGTATTAATATAACACTGTCCCATTGGGTACTTATCCCTTATACCACACCCCCTCAAAGTAGTGTCCAAAATGTCATATATGGGGTAATAAAGGGTGCTGATCACGATTATGGTGTTTATTTCTCAATATAAGAACCCCCTCACCCATAAATTGTCATGGTTCATAATGGTCAAACTTCAAGTTTGGACGCATTTGACTACCACAATGGCAGAAACGTTCAGTATGAAGCAAACCGCAATTTTGAAAAAATTTTGCAGCGTTTGATTCATCAGGACATCCCCCCATTAGTGTGTCGTAATTATAGGGCATTTTTTATTTATTTTTATTATCCAAAATGCTCGCACGAGTAACTTACAGTAAATCCTGTTCAGTAGTTTTATATCTTTAAAGGAAGGCCTATCTCGCTGTCCCATTGTATTTTGGTAAGCATGTTGCAATGCGATGATTGAATATTTACTGTACAAAGAATTGATTTTATTTAAATTTCTTAGTACCTTTTGTCATAATTAAAACTATTATTTGATTTGTAGTGTAGTACTGATCCAAAATCGTAAGGGGTTTTGAAATTTAATGTTTCTTCACGATCAAAATTATGCCGGTAATACTTAAATAAAAAATTTATTATAAATTATTATCTAATGATTCCAATCAAATAATCAAAAAACAACATACAAAAACAACATTAGCATAGTAAATCCAGACGGATTCATTACGATCCATACGACTCTGTTCATGAAGCAGACCCAATGCGTGCATTATTTCATGAACTGTGGTTCCAATCTTAAAATTGTAAATTTACTTACATATAATGTGGTTTTTTTTTCAAAAGAACTAGATAAACCCAATAAAATTAAGCCTTTTAACACATTTTTATTATTCAAAAAATTATTATTTTGACATAATGAATCGAGGCTAGTTAAAACGATTATTTATGTATAATTCTCATTTCTATAAATAAACAAATTATTACGTTGCTACATTCTGGCCAGTGAACATGGACGACATGAGGACGTCTTTTTTCGTATTTTCCAACACCTGATCTGCAACTACCTGAATCATGCACAAACAAAAGAGTGTTTGTATTATTGTATTTGTCTGAGTAAAGATTGACTTTCTCAAATCTAATGCAAGTCTCACTTCTAAAGATCAAAATTGCTACAATTTTTAATTGATAAATTTGTTTATGAAAATACCGTTTATGCTCTAATAATTATATTAGGTAATTATGATTCAACCTTTTGCTAGAAGAGGTATTTATAGATCTGGGGTAATTATTTGAGATGTAATTATCGTTTCAACATATATTTATTTTTCATATTCTCTAATATATGAACAGGGATTTACAGAATATCTTGGTGAACCCTTAAATTTACTACGCCTAAATTTTATCACAAACTGGGGGTTATTTAATCCCGGGATCTAAACCGCCTTCTGTGAATAAAGACAGCAAGCTTGATATTTACTAATGATCTAACAAAATAAAATTTAAAAATTTTTAATTAGTCTAAAAATTACTCAATTATCTCTAGCCCAATATGGATCGTAGTTACCCATTGTTCTTAAAAAATAATAAGTAATAAAATACAAGAATTTAAATTACCAATAGTAGTATTATAAATAGCGTAATATATAGGCATGTCCCACAAAATTGTCATTTCCCTATCGTCTTTCAATAGTTGTCTTTTTAATCGTTTCTGTTCTTCCTTATCTTGCTTAACACAACCTTTGATAGAAGAATTAATATTTTAATAAAAAATAAATTAAATATTTAGTATAAGCAGATATGTGTAATAGTTCGGTTCGTACCAGGGATGGGACGGGTTGAGAAAAAAGTCCGTGTCTCGGGTCGGGTCAGTTAAAAAATTTGACCAAGTAGCCAAATTTTCGGAGTGGTTGGGGGATTAAGAGGGGTATCGTTAAATTTGCAATGATTATGGTGTATTTAAATAGATTAAAATAATAGCAGGTAATTAAAGGGATATAAAGGGATTTGGCAAAGATATCGTATGGGTTTACAAAAATTAAGATAGATAAAGACTACCGGGATCGCTTTAGTATAGGTCCACCGAGATCGGAACTCATAATATACACCTTTCGATTCGTCTCGCCGAGCTAAGTTCAAATATGCAAGAATTTTCTATGGGTCGCAAAAACTCGCAGAGATACAGGCGATTGAAAATCGAAAAACCATAGAGGGACCAAGCACTTTTTTGGGGTAAAAAATTCGAATATGAAAATTATACTCATTCAAAAGAGCTCGTCGAGCTCAGTCGAATGCCACCAAAATTAACGAAATTCGACTTGATTTGGCCGAGTTACAGACCCCCGAAATTTGAAAATTTTTGGGGTCAAAAAATTCGAATATACAAATAATAGCTTATTTAAATAGCGAAAGACGAATGGCGAAAGACGAAACACCAAAAAAGACGAAAATATGGCGAAAGACGAAGGCGAAATAACTGTAATGAGGAAAAATCGCTAGATATCGGCAAAATCAAAGCTTTGGTTAATTACCTACTTTCAAATCTTCTATCAAATTCTCCAAAGTTTGCGTTATCCTTCTTAACCACTAAATTATGGATATCAGAGGATTTAGACTTATTAAGGAGGATATTCAGAGGATGTATATGGAAAAATTCAAATTTAAATTTTTAAATTTTGCTATCATTGGAAATCGACCATCGTTGATTGTGAATATAGGTAACAGATTTTGGGAAATCCCCGGATATCAAATCCGATGTCCGAACCGAAAATTTCGATATCCGGATACGTAACCAGAATTTTAAATAAAATATTGACTTAACCGAATAGAGAAGTCTCCATTTATCAGCGCCGCAGGCGAAAATTTTGAGAATTTTGGAAGATCCTTGAGCAAAAATCCACTGGTGGGTGGATTAAGCGGGATATGTGTGGATTAAGGAGATAATATCTGAGAATATTTTGAAAAAATTTGATATTTGATCAAATTTTTTTCAAATACCTTCAAATATCAAATAATTTGATCAAATATTAGTTTGACGAGTTTTGAAAAAGATCAAATTTTTCAAATATTTTCAAATATCAAATTATTGATTTGATATTTGATTTTGCCGTTTGTCCGATCTCTACGGGTAACCCGCCCATCCCAGGTTCGTACCCCTCTCCTTTTTCCTTCCTAAAAGTATTAACAAATGGTCAGTCAGTGTTAGTTTATAGAACTCGTCGAGCTGTGTCGAATGACACCAAATCAACCCCAGGTCTTAACTTTTGGCCGAGATACCCGTAAATTGAAAAATAACAGGGTGGACCAAGCTTATTTTTGGGCTAAAAGTTCGATTAAACAAATAATAGCACATTTAATGCGTTAGAAATCCTCCATTCCCATTTTATTTACAAAATGGCAGTTTTTAAAATATTACAAAATGGTAAAAATAAGGAAAATGGACAATGTAGAAAGTAGGGAAAATCCTCTATAAATATTGTAAAAGGGTCGCGCTTCTGTCTAGTTACTCTGAGCTTGTTTAGCTAAAGAAAAATATAGTTAAAAAATATATTACATTTACGCTGGTTTTTTATCTTTCGGGCAACATCCTCTGGATATAACACAATATCATCGGATTCAATAAACGTTGTATTCTCACAGCCATCAACTAATCCAGCAACATTGTGAGATTTTAATAAAGTGCTATTTTGTATACTTCGTTTATTTCGAGATTCTGCAGGTACAATTAACCGTTCATCAGTCTGAAATAAATTATTCATAATTAAAGTGATTATATAATAAAGGCGGATCTCATCCCTAGATGCCCCTTATCTAGATAACCCTTGATTTTATATGCCTATGTTTTTCTAATTTTGTTTACTCAGGGTAATATTATTGATGAAATGAGGCACAACAAGACCAATTGCCAAATAAATTCTAAATTGTATTGACAATATAACAATTCAAATTTTTTTTATTTTATAGAGGCTTTAAATAGAATTAAGCCCCGACCCGCGCCCTTATCAACGAGAAACAATTTAAAAATACCGTAAATATACCGTTACGGAGCAACCCTAGTTATAAATAAAATTACTATAGTTTTTGGGCGTGGCTCATCATCACAAGGGCATTGTTTATATAAATCTAAAAGTTCAGCAAATGCCGTTTTCAGTTTATTGTATTCTTCCAGACCAATCTCATCACATTGTGTCAATGGTCGTTTATACTAATAAATATTAGAATTGTTTTTAAATTAAATATTAAATTATTTGAATACAAGATTACAATTGTCTACAAAAAATAAAGGCTTACTGGACAGTCACTTTTATTATTTTAAAAATTATTTCTAAACTCACACAGCTAAATTGTTTATCCAATAACGCATTGTTCAAAGTTAATTCTATTAATCCAGTACATGATTTTTCCGAGGCAATATTTACTTTAAAATGTGTATCTAATAATAATTCTCCGTTCATATTTATGTCGGGGCCTATCAATGCTAACGCGCCTCCCTGTTAAATTTAAAATTATTGTTATCTAGGTTAAAATCCAATTTCTATTAATGATCAATTAATAAAACTAGGTTAATTTTCAATGTGTAAATTGTAAAAATTTGAAGGATAAAAGTTTAGACCCGTTCTTCCAGATAAATTTAAAAAGAACGACATAGAAACATCCAGCTTGAAAGAACGGGCGAAACCTTTCGATTTTTCAATATTTCCCCTTATTTGATGCTGGGTTTTCTATAAATGATATTTCTAAATGATCCTATAGTAAAAGAACAAAGTAACAGAAAATCGAGTCTCTATTATTTTAAACCCGATAATTAAAATCCTTACTGTCTTTGCAATTTCATGAATATTTTGACTTTCAATATTTGAGTGAATATAACGTTCGAAATTATAAACATATCCATTCATTTCGTCTGTTAATATTGCGAAGCTATTTTCAGAATTTCCCAGTTGTAACGAAAGTAATAAAACATGGTTTTCTTCCATGTTTAATAGCCCAAGAATTCTAGGTCCATAATAGCTTTTGATTATACCTTTTACTTTAATTATTTTGCCGAACTCAATTCTGAAAAATGATTTTTTAAACTTGAGATAAAGGAATAGAAAAGAAGTCACGTTTGGTCCGAAAAGGAAAATCCAATGGAAACATTTACACCGAATGTTATCCAATAATCATCAAATGTTTTATTAAAACCAATTCGAGTTGCACTAATTCTAAATTCAATTCCATGCTTTTCTTGCTGGTTATTTGTATTTTTATAGCATGATTTTGCATAATTACTTTTTGGATTGTTTTTTAACTAAAAATTTTGTAAAAGATTAAGTGAATTTTTGTGATACTTGCCTTGTTGCCTAGTTTTGAGACATAACAAAGAGAAATATTGGCCGAATTCCAGCTGAAATATATAAAAAATTTGGATGTTAATTAAATAAATTAAAAATTTTAAGGCATGTGGGCTACTTTTACTCTAATAACTTACTCTATAATTATATTTATATAAAATTTAATAAAACATACTCTCTGATTTGACTTTTATTATCAGTTGGATACTTGCATATCTCATAGAATTTTTTTATTCCAGCATTTCTTTCATCATTAGCTTCTTTATCATTGCAAGCAAGGCTTGACAAGTATGTTCGTATTTCGATACGATTTGTAACAAAATTTTGTTTGTTGGAAAAGGTGTCCTGTGAATAATTAAATATTTATAATTCGATAAAGGGTTTTATGATACTGGCCTCAAATCTTTCTTCAACTCCCATTCCTAATAGAATAAATAAATTACTCGCTCGAATATCTACTTGGTAATTATTGCTTAAACTTTAAAGAGGAATTATTATACTAATGTAAAAATATATAACGAATATAATTCTTACACAAGGTCTATCCAATTCAACGTGCTTTCCATTAAACATGAAGTAAACATAGCAAGGTGGTTCCGGGAATGACAAATATTTCATTTCCTCATCACTATGAATATCCATATCCAAACCAAGAAGAGAAATTGCTTCATTCTTAATTTTATAAAAATTATTTTAATGAACTATAATGCAAAATATTCCGAATTTTACACAGGCTAAGCTTACAAAAGATTCATCTTACACAAAATAAGATAAACCTTAATATCAATATTAAATTTAATTAATTACCCCTTCAGAAATACTTTGAAAATTTATGTTTGTACTGTCATATTTTGTTGGATAATTATTTTTTAAAACCAATTCAATATTAAACTTTGCAGATTGACTATAGTCTTTTTCAGTTCCATTCATAAATATTAATTTAGCAAACATTGTATCGTTAATTCCAAGTTGAATGGTAAATATAGGGAAGATAACATTTTCTATTAGAGGGGATTCCAAAAAACCATTTGTTTTGTTAATTAATCCAGAAATGTTTACAAAATTTTCGAATGCAAAACTGAAAATTTTAAATTTTAATGAAATTTGTAAATTCCAGATGATGAAGCTAAGTTTCCCCTTAGGACTTTACTGAAAATTCTAATGTGTTTACTCTATATGTATCAGGGATCTAGCCGTCCCGATTTCCGAAAATCAGGAATTCCCGACGTTTTTTGGGTCGGGAATCCCGATTCCCGAAAATTGGGAATTGAATTTTTGTCGGGAATTCCCGTTCCCGATTCCCGATTTTTTTTTTGAAAAATCGGGAATTTTCGGTAATTTTTCCACCATATTTCTCAAAATTTTTTTTAATCAATTTGGCGGCTATAAAGGTGAATTTCTGGCTTATGAACACCTTAGGATTAAAAAATTTTCGCCTGTGGCGCTGAAAGGAGAAAATTTGGCTTATTAACCTTCCAAGATTCTCAAAAGTTTTGACTGTGGCGCTGAAGTCAAAGATTCTGGAGGCAAACCTTCGTTCCTTAACCTTATTCAGTCAGCATGATTTAGTTTTAATCCCTCTTACTCCTCTAAATCTCTCGATATATTCTTTAAATCCAAATTCTATAGTTCGAAACCGAACCGACCCCGAACCAGAGCCTAACCGAAACCGAAACAGAAATTTATCGATGCAGGTGGGAGGTGTATAACAGGGGTGTGCCGAAACAGATTTTGAAAACAAAACGTGAAAGATAAAAAGGCGAAACTCAATTTAAAAAGCGAAATATGAAAGATAAAGGGCGGTGTCCAAAAAGAGCAGTGTCCAAAACTTCCAACGAATCCCACTTGATCTTCAATGTCACATACTTGTGAAATCCCCTACAAAGGAAGAAAAAGGAGTAATTTGAGGATAGAAACGAGGTGATATCTTCTTAACTTCAACCCTTATTAATCCTTCCAAATTCTCTGGTATCCCTCGATATCCCTATTAATCCCCCAAATTCCCTCTTAATCATTTCTAATCCCTCGTTACATTTATCCTTTAATTGCACTGACTCTACTTTAATGTTTAGAAATAGCACCCCTCTTGGCCTCAATGTGCAACATCAATCCCAGCCAAAAATAGATATTCCCGAAAATCGGTAATTCCCGATGTTTTTTGGGTCGGGAATCCCGATTCCAGAAAATCGGGAATTGAATTTTTGTCGGGAATTCTCTTTCACGAAAATCGGGAATTGGATTTTTATCGGGAATTGGATTTTTATCGGGAATTGGATTTTTATGTCGGCTAGATCCCTGATATGTATGTAGGCGTTAATAACAAATGAAATATTTTTAAAAGTTCTAGGTTAATTAATAAACCTAAGAGTTTGGTCAGAGAACTTGGGTTGTATTTCTGCCCTCGGCAAATTTTGGCCTTTATTGTTACACGTTACGTTTAACACCTTTTAAAATCTGACAGGGCAGGCCCTTATTAGCTCTCTAATTTTTATATATTGGAGACATAAGTTTCGTCAAAATTTTGGCTACTAAATTACGGAAATTACAAGAGTCATTATAATCATTTATAAATTAAAGACACCTATTATGAGTGTAAGAAAAGCCCAGCTTTGCGACGATTTTATACTTAATATTGTAAGTGTGATTTTTGTTGGATTTCACGAAAGAAACTCGACGAGCACAAACACGCATTTCAACCCCATGTTTGCCCGAATCATTACATTTACTTCCATATCCACTATATGGATTGTTTTGAAGCTGGAATTTCTATATTATAAATTTTCCTGTTTATCTTCCTTAACCTTAATACTGTTATCTGTCTCTTCTCCCAAGTTAAATGGATCCAATTTGGATTTGTAACATATTTGAAAAGCTTTCCACATTCCTCTGAAAAACAAATAATTTAAAAATATTTTTTTAATCTTACTCTTCGCATTCTTTGTTGTAACTTTTATTAATTAGTTTACACTTTTTATCCAATTTATTCCGATGAACCTTTTCATAATTCCCAGGTAGACATCCTAATTCGTAGACATTTGCAAGCAATTGTAAAACATTAGGTTCTTGTTTTGACGTTCGTAAATAGATTTCCTAAAATTTATTTTTTAGTATTCAACCAAAAAATATTTGTTATTATATAAAGACATGATTAGTTTTCTTTTGTTTATAGAATAACTTCACGAAAATTATTAAAAACAACATTACAAAAAAAGAAACTATTAGAATTTTTACGTTAATATATTTTTGTAACTTACAGGTCCAGGTTTTTGTTGTTGTTTTTTCGTACTTTTTACAGTTTCAATTGTTGGAAAAGTTTTAACCTGAGCCGTAAATTGTGAATATAAATTACCATCAATCGGAACTGTTTTAGTTGTTGTCGTCTGTTGAATAAATTATTAAATAATTAGTGTTTAAAACTCCACGGAATTATTAGAAGAGTAATAAATTGGGGTAATTATTGTAACACAATATAATTTGTGTGTGCCTTGATATTTTCGTTTATTAAAGTCGGGAATAAATATAAAATGTTATATCTCAAAATTAAATTACTTTCTTGTCTTGACATTTGTCGACAAACTTCCAAAAAAGCATTCGATTATTTGGCAAAATATTTTCATTTATTCCCAACATAATATCCCATTTCAAGGCAAAGGCTCCCGAGTAGTCATCAAGCAAAGGCTGTGGATTCTGTTTAACATTAAGAAATTGTTGGTCAAGTTTGCTTGATTTCAAGATCATGTCTTAAAATATTTAGAAAATTTCAAAAAGTAAATAGAACATACGTTTTATCGGGTTATTATTTTCCTTATTCATAATAAATTCAAAGAGCTCTAAAGTTTTAATGTTGCGCAAAATGAGTTTGCCTCTGAAAATTTTTAAGATTAAATTTTGTATTTTTTGCTTTAGTATTAATTTTTGAATATATTTTCAACGTCTCAAAATTTTCAATTTAACTAACCCTTTGGGGAAAATGTCAGCATACAGTTCAAGAGACCTTTTTCCTTTCTTAAAAACAATTAAGCCACGCCATTCGGCATCTTCTATTTTTCTTAAACCGTTTGAACGAGATTTGTTGCACAATTCATTTCCATCTTTTCTTGTTAATTCGAAGGCCTTGGTAGGCTTCCAATTACTTTCAGAATTCGATGAAAGCTGACTTGGATAACATAGAAGTATTCTGAAATTTTATCAGAAAAATTAGAAAGAGCTACACAAAATTTAGGCCACCCGATTTCTGCTGACAAAATATCGCTGACCTATCAATAGCTTAAACATTATCTTATAATGTTCAATAAAATATGAAAATCAAGCAGTTAATGAGGAAATTACTTAGTCCCCCATCCCCCTTTCATTGTATTTGTTGTGAGGGGCAGCTTAATTTAAGCGAACTGGTTATAATAAATATTAATTGACGAGATTATTCAACACAAGCCCCATATTTAAAATTTATTTTACCATTATTTCAATTTAAAATTATAATGTTTAAAAATATATTTATTACCCACGACAGCTTGTTACATTTTCAAACGGGATTTTATTATTCCCTTCATCAGAACAATTTGAAAACAAAATAAAAAAACAAAAAAGCAATAAAATGGCTAAAAATGCCTGTAGAGACATTATAACCATTGTTATAAAAATCTAAAAAAAATATTTTTAATATTTAAATTTGACACACCCAAAGGGACTAGAGGGAGGACTACATAATATGAGGAGAATTTGGAAGGTAAAGAGTGCCATAGAGTGGCCATATAATCGTTTATATGACACTATATCTAATTGGAGTTATAACCGGATATATTATTACATACATAAATGTTTTAAAAACTACAAATTTATTTGTTAAAATTATTTAAAAATAAAAAGTAAAAAAATAATAATTATTCTAGCATCAAAATAAAAAATTAAAAATGATAGAAATTTAAAATTATAAAAATTTTAGAAAAAAGGGAATCAACAGTGTGTGTGGCAATTAGCAAAGTGTTGATGACTGTTTTATAAATTAAAAAATTTTCATAACTAGATTATTTAATACATAATAAAGTAAAAATTAATTAGTAGCTAGTTTTTTATTTTAAATTTTAGTTGTAAAATATTTAGTAGTACTTGATAATTAGATGAATAATCCAAACGTTTTTAATTTTATTATTTAATTTCCGAATTTTGCTTATAAAAATAAATTATTTTTTGTGATCAATTGGAAAACTTTCAGGCTAATTTTGTTTAAAAAATATTAGAGTATAACACAAACAAAAAATAAAAATTAAAGTTAAATATAAACAATTTTATTTAAAAATAAAGCCGGCAATTTTATATTTATTAAAATTGTTGATTTGATCAAAATAATGTTAGTTAAATTTATTTATTTGCCAAATTGGCACATGTAAAGAGTAGAGTGTACTGTTACTAAGTTTAATTAAGCAAAAACGATTTCAATTTAAATAATCAAATAAAAATTAATTTTTTAAAACATTTTTTAAGAAATTTAAGAGACAAAAACCTATATTGTTAATTATACATACTATTTGTGTGTATGTATTAAAATAAAAATACTAGTTAAGAAAATAAGTTTATTTTGTTTAACCAATAAATGAAAAATGAGTGATTACTTTAAAAAATGTTTACAATTTTGAATTGTAAAATTTTAAAAAACAAAGTTTATGTAAGACATTCTTATTGTGCCAAATCAATTCTTAGTTCATTCCATTCATTATTCCTTAATAAATTTTCTTATAAAATTCTTTGCTCCATTCCTTGCAATGACGCCCCCCAATAACCGAATAGTTGCTCCACATCTCGTAATATTTTTTTTGAATGAAGTCAAATGAACGACGAGTAGTGCACCAGCGTTCGGTCTGAAAATATTTTTAATTAGTCTCCGTTAACAAATTTAAAACGATTTACTGACTTATGTATATATTGTTTACTAATTTCTAAACTCCTCAAGACCCCAAAATCCTTTAAAATTCAAGCAAAATTTTTTTGAATATCATGTAAATATCTTAAATTAATCTTCTTTTATTTCTAGTTAAATTAGCTCGTTTAGTTTCATATAATTAATCTCTGTTGAAACAAATTCAGATAACCTGATATTCTTCTCGATAGTATCCCCATCTATCACTTTTGCCTCTATCTGCGTTTATAATCTCATAAGTTCGTTTAAATGTTTTTTCACAGTAATTACATTTAAAATCAATCTCAACACATTCATGAGTGTGATCATAGAAACCACCAACTAATGCAGCACCAACAAGCTCAGAAAGTCCTGAAATGAAAATAAAATAAACAATAAACGATTAGATAAAATTCATTTGCTAAGCTCATACCAAATAGGAATAGCTAATTCCTCCCCCTAAATTGTTTACAATTATTTTCCTTTCTTAGAAATTTATTAACGGATTTGCATCAGAGCTTGCTGAAAAATTTTCAAAGTCATCTAATTTTATTTTTGATTTTTTTCACTTTGTTTCGTGAACCTTAAAAAATTGAGAAGCAAAGAAAAAGCGAAACAATAAGCTCACAATTCCCAATAATTCTCATACAAGCATAAACATACCCAAAGTAAAAATTCCACTAAACCAACGAATCGCTTTTTGATCAACCTTTCTACCTTCGTTCATCATTGGCACTTCGATCCATCGAATTTTTGTGGTGTAAAAGTATTCAGTTCCACAATTGCAAATGCTGATATCAAGCCATCTAGCGTGAACATCCGGATCCCAATCATCGTCTTTGCCCATTAGTTAATTAATTTAAACTTGTTTCTAGAGAAAAAATTTGGTACTTGTAATTAATATATATCAAAAAATTCTGATAATAACAACTTATATTTTAGTGTAGATTTAAATATCATTTTACAATATTATATTTATAAAATCAAGACCAAAACTATACACTAAAATCAAGGTTACAATCCGTAGTTACGGCAACACGAAACTTTTTTAATTCCATAAAAACTCCGGTATAATAGAGTTAAGAATATATGTGTTTGGAGAGTTTAAGAGAGATATCAAGGATATACATTTGGGATTATCTCACAATAATTCAAAATCGAGATTGTGAGAATTCCTTTTTCAACGCTGAAGGCGAAAATTTTGAGGAGGAGTGTACTTATATATCTATAGTTGAAGACTTTTATTTAGAAAAGATTATCTTATTAAAATAAAAAAAGTTAAGAATATATGTGTTTAAAAGAGATATATATCCTACAAAATCTCTCCTAACATTTGAATATTAGAGATGTCAAGTCCATGCATTTAGATAATATGATTGACACGTAAAAAATAAGAATAACCTAGATGCTTATTTATATATACACAGACTAATAAGGCGGGAAGTAAATAAAATTGGAATTGTAAAATATAAACATGATTGACATTTATTTGAATATATGAGAGGAAAAGGCGATTAGTTAAAAAGGAATTATTAAATATGATTAGAGAAATGCCAACCAAAACATAATAAAAATAATGATAAAAATGGGAAAATGTTTTTAGGGAAGAAATATATTTGAATATTAGTGAAGTCAAGTCCATGTATTTAGATAATTGCACTGTATTTCCTACACTGTATATAAATAAATTTTTATTCAGTTTTCCTCTATATTTTCTAAAAAATAATTTTAAATTCTTTCCATAAAAATTTAAATTTTGTTTAATAAAATTTAATTTAAAATTTTTTAAAGTTAACTTTAATTATTATACCAAAATTCCATAAAACAACCTCTGTTTCAAATTTATATTTTAGAATGCCTTGTTTTATTTTTAATTTGTTTTAAATTTAAGAATTCAATATCACTTCAATAATTTAAAATATGTTTTAGAAATACTTCAAATTTATTTTGTTTTTTCATGTTTTTCTTCCTCTACTTTTTATCATTGTGGATAGGATTGTCGGTTCTTGGAACTTCTTCGGATATCCTAAAATGAACCTCGGTTCTTCAGTTCGTTTCCGAATAGACAAACATTTGTGAATGCTTTGAATAAATTCAATCTTTTAATTTATTTATTTACAAATAGATTTCTCAAGGGAACCCATTGAGTTCTAGTGGAAACCCTACCTAAGATCGAAAAACCTAATTCAATTATTTTTTCTGATTTGGGTAAAACTCGGTTTATTGTACATATGTTAAACATTTTTTTTTATCATTTTTCCATTTCCTTAGAAAAAACGAAGAAGATTTGCTTTTCGATAGTTAAGAGGTTTGCAAGGAGGTAATCGAGAGCAGTGATGCGGAATCACTGATCGAAAAAAACCGTTTTAGATTCGGATTGTTTTTTAGTTTATTTGTTAATAAGTGTTTAAATATTCGTTAAGATTCTTTTTAAATTTAAATAATTTAAAATAAAAAAATGGCTGAGGAAGGATTATCATCTACTTGCAGTTCTTGTTGTTTATCACAAAATGTAATTGAAAATTTAAAACAACGTATGGAGAAATTGGAGGTTAAAAATTAATTTTTGTTGAATGACTAGAGGATAATCTCACATGTACGACACTTTCACTTTACCGCGTAATTTTTTTGTAAGAAGGTGTCGTACAAGTGAGACCCGACAATATTTAAAAATAAATTATATATTTTAGTTAGAATGGGGAAATAATGATCTATCTCGGGAACTTAGTAATTTAAAACTTGAAAAGGCGAGTTTTACCTAAGGGATATTTTTTAATATTTAATATTTTAAGGAAATCCAAAAACTTAAATTTGAGCAACATGAAAATGAAATTAAATATTTAAAACAAGACATTAAACAATTAAAAGATGAAAATGATTACAAAAACGAGAAAATAAATTTTTTGGAGAAAGAAATTAAAGAGTTACTAATTAAATTTAATATAATTTTTATATAAAAGTGAAGTCAGAAATCCCGGTTTTGGGGCTCATTTTTCTGAAAATGTGAAATAAATAGCTGTTAATTTTTCTTTCTCCCGTTCGTTGGATTGTGGGGTATATGTATTTATGATTGACACGAAAGTCTATCAACTAAATTAAACTAGGTGTATTTTTTTATTTTTATTTCGTGGAAAAAAATAATACATAAATAAAACAAATAAATGATTAAAGTTTGGGAAAATTTTAAATTATTTTTTTAGATTTTTACTTATAACAATTTTTTAGTTAATTCAAAAAACAAATTCTGAAAATGAAAATAAAATTGCAAAAATATATTCTGAAAATGAAAAAGAAATTAATAATTTAAAACAAAATATTAACGAATTAAAAGCTGAAAATAATCTAAAAGAAGAGAAGATCAATTCTTTGCAAGAAGAATTTAGAGAGGTAAATATGAAAATTAAATGAGTAATTTTGTTAAAAATGTTCTAATGAAAATATGTATATAAATATGAAATATACCTATATACACACATTGTACATATAGTATACCTATGTAGAATTCTATTTTTAGGCAAATGATTTATTTAAGAAAAAGTTCGATGATATAGACATTTTAATGAACAATGATAATTCTAAATATGTGGTTTGTTTTTATAATAATTAAATTATCAAATAATTTTTTAAAGAATTTTGTTGAACTTAAAAATAAATGGAGTGAAATTCATCTTTCATGTTGCGAATATAAATGTACAAACAGCTCTAATGGAAAGTGTATCCGAGGAAATGGATTTGGAATTTTAATTAATGATGAAAATATTAAATATGTGTTGAAGAATGGAGGTAAATTGTTGAATTTTATTATTTTATGTAAATCTTTTAAGGCACAAATAGACATGTTTGTGTATATATAGAAAATTCAATCAACAATCCTCATCATTGTTTTAAATATTCTTTATATTATTTTGAAGTTAAATGTATATTTGAAGGAGAATTTAATAAAGGTATAAATCATATGAGTATTTATTTCGATGATTGTAATACTATTTATTCTGCAACGGAAGCTAAAATTAAAAACGAGAAATCTGAATACTTTAAACTTGACAATATTTCTTGGAATAATAATGATATTTATGGTTGTGGAGTAGTATATCCTCCAACTAATATGACGAATGAATGTCCTTATATTTTCTTTACACAAAATGGAAAACAAATTGGTGATTAATTAATGAAAATAATTATTTTTAGAAAAATTAATTTTAAGGTAAAGGTATAATATCAACTAAAATTACTGGCTCATACAGACCATTTGTTGAAACAAGATGTTGTTCAATTGAAGCAAACTTTGGAAATAATTTGAAGACTAAACCATTTAAATATGATATTTTAAAACATTCAATTCTTAAAGAATTTTATTGAAATTTTTTGATTAATTTTGTTTTCTGATTACTTTTCATCGATTTAAATTATCAATCTTTAAGTATTTCTTAAAAACTTTTAAATAAAACGGCCTTTTACGTATATTTCCTTTTATATTTTTAAAAATAAATTTAAATTCTCTCCATAAAATTTAAATTTTGTTTAGGAAAAATTAATTTAATTTTTTTATAAATTTAACTTTTACTTATTTCAACAAAATTCCATAAAACAATAATTTGTATATTTTTAATTTTTGTTTTAGAATGACTTTTTGAAATTTATCATTAAATTAAAAAGAAATTATCAATTTAATTAAGGATATATTTTAAAAAATCCTGATTAGTTTATTTAAAAATTATTAAAAATCCTGCTAATTTATTAAGTTTTTCTTGAAATCATTAAAAGAATTAAAATATATTTTTTAAACTTTATTATCCCTCTTTTTTCTTTCCTCCCAAAATTTTTTTTCAAAATTTCTTTAATGCAGAATTTTTAGTGATTTTGCATTCGGGTTTTTTGTATTGTCTTTAAAAATTTTATTTATTTCCCTTATTTCTCGCTTCTAAAATTTACTCAATTAATTCCTTATCAAAAAAATAATTCTTTCAAAAACATGTCGTTAGTTGAGAATAATAAAGGGGGAATTACAAAATTTTAAAAAAGTTTAAATTTCTTTTACTATTTTTTCTTTTTTAGAATCATCACTTACTAGAATTTAAAAATTCAAATTGTCAACTAATTTTTAATTTCTTTTATAAAACAAAAAGTAAAATGTAATAATAATTGTGTTTAAAAACAATTCTTTAAAAATATTGGCGTTGAGTATTGAAAAAATCCGAATAATAAAAAAATTGTGGTCTAAAAAGTATAATTTTCAGTCCTGTCACACAATATGTATTTAAATTGTTGTTTCACTCAAAAATGATTTTAAAATTACATTTTTAGACCACATTTAAATTTATAAAATTGAAAAAATAATTTAATTTATATCAATTTCTATTGAAATCTTTAAATTTCACCACCCTCACAGCGCAGAACCAAATCAACAATAGTGTTATTTACAATTTTGTAATGGCTGAGTGTATCTAGAATTATTTTAATATTTATTTAATTAATTTATCTTATATTTTATATTATACCTATACATATGTTTTTATATTTCTATTATATTATAATTTTGATTCGGGGTTTTATTTTAAATTCACAAAATTTTTTTATTCTAATATATTTAATATATATAATATGTATATTTAACTTTCTAAACATTTTGTTCAACATAAAATTTCACTTTTGCTTATACATCTAGGCAAAATCTTAAAGATTCATTTAGGTGTGATGATTTAATCTATTATTGACAGATTGAATACCATAGAGGAATAATAAAAATGAGAATACTAGAACGTTTGACCGTTATACGCCATTTAAGTCAAAAACTCCGGCTCGGGCTTTTAAAATTTTGGCTTTAGCTTTGTTAGTTTTTAAATTTAGTTCTTAGTAAAAGCTAAATGAATAATTTTTACCTTTTTAATTTCTTCTACCAAAGAATTTATTTTCTCATATGTATTTCTTCGTAAAATCGAAAATTGAAAGAAAAATAATCTCGAAATTAAAAAAAAGGAAAAATGAAAATCGAAAAAAATTTTAAAATAGAAATAATTTGTAGGTATTTGTTATGCTAGGGCTCATTTGCTACTTCTTAAATTCTAAGTAATTAGAAAAAAGCAGGGACTAGTCAGTAGATCTTGAAATCCAAATCAAAAATAGGTTTGAATCTTTGCTCCGGAGCCGGGAATTTTCGGCTCCGCTCCATGTTGATCCGGTCTACAGACATACAGTTGGTGGTCCAAGGTATAGAGTTTCGGCATAGGGGTCTCCAAGCCTACGTTAATCCATTCAAATTCTCTGATATACCGGAGCCAATGCTTAATTTGAAAGATACTTAAGTCAAAAATCTTCGCTTTTCTGCGCCACGAAAGGCAAAAATGCCGAATAATTTCTATTTTAATTCACAAATTTCAGCGACAAAGCAAAAATGTTGAAAAATTCTAGTTTTACAAAAATATTGAATTTTTAGAAAAATATTTTCACAAAAATTGAAGAAAATTTTTTGGACTTATAAGAAAAATTGACAAAATTTTTGAAAAATTTTAAATTTTTTTCAAAAATTAGAAATAATTTTTGAAAAAAATGGAATTTTCATGAAAAAAGCCCAAAATAGGTGACAAAAAAGTGAAAAAATCATAAAAAATTTAAAAAAATTCCAATTTTGAAAAATTTTTGAATTTTGAGAAAATATTTTTCAAAAAAATTGAAAAAAAATTTTTGGGCTGATAAAAAAATTGATCAAATAATTGAAAATTTTAAATCTTTTTTCAAAAAATTTAGAAAATTTTTTTAAAAAATCGAAATTTTATGAAAAATGCCCAAAATATGTGACAAAAAGTGAAAAAATCACAAAAATATCCAAAATAGGTTACAACCTATTTTAGGTTGCAAAACGCCAAAATAGGTTCAAATAGGTCATAATAACTCCCCGTAAACAAAAGATTTTCAAGAAATAACAACGGATTTGAGCTCAATTCATCAGGACTATTTCGCAGAAAAAATAGGTTATAACCTAAAAATCCGATCCCTAATCATCACTTACTAGAATTTAAAAATTCAAATTGTCAACAAATTTTTAATTTCTTTTATAAAACAAAAAGTAAAATGTAATAATAATTGTGTTTAAAAACAATTCTTTAAGAATATTGGCGTTGAGTATTTAAAAAATTGAGTAATAAAAAAATTGTGGTCTAAAAAGTATAATTTTCAGTCTTGTCACATAATAATACGTATTTAAACTGTGTTTGTTTTAACACAAATGATTAAAAAATAATTATATTTCTAGACCATATTTAAATTTATAAAATTCAAAAAATAATTTAATTTAAATCAATTTCCATTTTTATTTCAGTTCATCATCTATTTACGAAAGTTGATGTATTTCTCGCATAGATTTCAATTTTTCTTTAATTCTTTTTACAACTTCTATCAATTCTATGCTTTCATTTACCTAGAAAAATTAAAAGAAAAATTTTAATATTTTTATATACCTTTTTAAATCCTTTCTCAAAATTATTAATTTTCTTATTATTTTCCTCAAATAATAGTTGAAAATGTTGTTTTAGTTCTTCAATTTTATTTTCATTGACCGAATTTATTTTTTGAATTTTCTAAAATTATTTAAAAAATATTCAAAAATAAATCCAAACTTTATCAATTTCCTTCAATTCATTTTCAAGCAAAAAATTTTTCTCTTTAAGAGTTAAATTCTTCTCCTTCTCTTCAATAAATTTTAATTCAAGATTATTAAAATTAGTTTGAAGTTTAATAAAATCATCGCTTTGATTATGCAACTTTAAAAAGAATTTTTTAATTTTTAAAATTATATAGATATATTTTTTAAAATTTAATTTTAACTCCAAATAAGAATTTGAAATGTGGTTGTTTACCTTTTTAATTTCTTCTTCCAAAAAATAAATTTTCTCATCTTTTTGACTTGAAGAAATATCATTTTCAGCCTTTAATTTTTTATTATTTTCTTCAATTGATTGTTCAAAATTTTGTTTTAAATTCTTAATTGTATTTTCATGTTCTTTTTGAAGTTTTAAATTACTATTCTCCAAAGATAGATAATTAATTTTCGATTCCAACTAAAATAAATTTACTTTTAATTACAGTTGGGCTCACTTTTATGACACCTTACTGCAGAAAAAACTGCACAGTAAGGTGAAAGTCTCGTACAAATGAGGGACGGATCTCACTTGTGTGTCACATCATTAATGTGGAAGTATCTTACAATTGAGGTGTTTCACAGTGAATCCCGTCTCTAGTAATTCAACAAATAAATATCTTAACCTCTAATTCCTTCAAACGTTGTTTTAAACTTTTAATTATATTTTGTGATGAATAACAAGAATCACGAGAAGTGGACAAACCATCAATACTAGATGTTGTTTCCAACGTACTACAACTTTTCTCTGTTAAATTATCCTCTTCAACAAGTGTTTCATCTCCAATTTTATTTTTAACATTATCAGAATTTTCTGTAGAAAATGACCATTCTTCTAATTGTTTTGGTGTTTTCATTTTTTAAAATTATTTTCTGAAAATTAATTAGGAATTTTAATTAACTCTCATTTTATCACAAATTTGGACAAAAATTCAAAAATGTTTAATTCTCAAAAATTTCAAATGAGAAAATTTTAAAATAGGGTTTTCTATTCTAAGTTAAATTAGGTCGATCGCCCTATCACCAAGGGAGATTCTCGAATGTTCACCTTCTAGATCCCTTTCTCGATTAATCAACTTCCCCTTAGAGCCCAAAATACAAGAGCCTAAATTTCCGGGACTTATAACTTAAAAGAAAAGGTTAAAATAACAAGGATGTAAAGAAGAATAAATTATTTAAAACAAAAATATTTATTTAAAAGTTAGTAAATGTTTTTGTTTTTTAAGGTTTATAAAGGTGAATTTACACTAATGTGACCCAGACAATTATAATATATAGACAAGAAATCATTATTCTCCATAAAATATTTGAAAAAAAGTATGTCAACCCAAAATGTAATGAGGCAGAATAACAAAGTAAAATGATATTTTAGGGAAATTAAAGAAATACATATATCATTGTTTAGATTCCCAACCAAAATTAATTCAGAATGCTCCTTCTTTAGTCATTTTGTTAGGATGTTTAATTAAAATATATGAAAAGAACAATTTAAAAAGTAAAATATTTAATTATCTATATCTTACGCGAATAATATTTGGCTTGAATTAGGCTTAAAAACACTCCTAAAAATATTCAAAAATTGGTGTGAGTTCACATGTATTCCCACAAATACAGGATCATGTTCTAAATTACAGAGATGGGTATTCATCTACAGAGATATCTATCGCTATCTATAATTTATCTACACAATAGTATCTATGAACCTTTTTACGGACTAAAAGGAAAATGTTGTCGTTGATTATTTATTTTATTTTTGAGTATAAAAATCTACCATTATTTACTTAATGGAAAGAATCAAAATTTAAAAAATGAATCTGTGTGTAATTAAAGGAAAAGTACGTGATTAGAATAAAAAGAAAAGAGGGTGTGGTCAAAAAAAAGTAAGGAGGCGCGTGCCAAAATGTTTAAATAATGTGTTTAGGAATAATGGGCGGGCATTAGAGCAATCAATTTTTGAAAATCGAAATTGAAGGAAATCAGAAATATCGAAATCAAAAATCTTCAAAATTTTCGGAATCGAAAATCGATAAAAAAAACCTCGAAAAATTAATCGAATAGCGAAAAAGATTCCAATAATTTGATAATAATTTTATATTGTTAAATAAGTGTAGGAAAACTACATAGATTAATTATTCCGCATATCGGTAGATAAAAAACAAAATTAATCAAAACAAATTTTCAATAAAATTTATCAAGAACTTTGTATTTCGTAATATCATAATTAAAAGGTTTAGTTTCCAAATCATTTCCAAAGTTTGCTTTAACAAAACAACATTTTAGCCAAACAAATGGTTTATATGAAGCAGAATTATCCTTTAATAACATAGCCTTACCTTTAAAAAACAATTTTTGAAAAAATAATTTTTTAATTAATTAATTACCAATTTGTTTTCCATTTTGTGTAAAGAAAATATAAGGAAATTTATTCGTCGAATTTGTTGGAGGATAAACTAATCCACAACCAAAAATATCGTTATTATTAAAAATTGTTGAAAGTTTAATAGTTTCACATTTCTCGTTATAAATTGTAGAATTATTAGTATAGTAGTAAATATTTTTGTTTGTACTCAAATTTTGAATCCCAATAAACATCCATTGTTCACGTTTACTTAACCTTCCCTCTAGTTTACATTTAATTTCAAAATAGTGTAAAGAATAATTAAGACAATTTTGTGGTTTGTTGAATGAGTTTTCTGCATAAACCGCAACATATCTATTATATCCTAAAAATATTTCCGATAAAATTCAAAAATTGAAAAATCACCTCCATCCTTCACTACATATTTAATAATTTCATCATTAATTAAATTTCCAAATCCGTTTCCCTCAATACAACTACCTTTGTCTTTATTTTGTATACACTCTTTGTCACAACATTTACTGTATCCTCTATTAATCTCACTCCATTTATTTTTAATTTTAACAAATTTCTTTAAAAAATTATTTAATAATTTATGTGTAATATAAACTAACCGCATATTTATTACTTAAATTATTCACAACTTTAGTCATATTACTTGAACTTTGAGTAAACTCATCACCAAACTCATCAGAACTGTCACTTGCTTTTTCGACAAAAAATTGTTTAATATCATTCAAAGTAGCAGGAACACGGCAACAAGGACAATTTTTTGACTTTAAAAATGATAACAAGTACATAATGTATGTAGTGTAAAAGGAAAAAGGGGCGTGGCTAAAAAAAGCATACCCAAACCATATAAGTTCCACAACTTTAACTCGGGATTTACAACTACAACTATTTATGTAGGGGGAGTGTCAAGGATTTTACATATTTGTTATTCGTAGTCATAACCTTGCTAACATGTGATTAACAATCAAAACTAGACTCGATTACTTACCCAATCTGGGTGTGTAAGCAGACTTAACCAACTACCGTTAGGCATCGAAAATGAGTCTACTGATAAATGCAAGTCAGGGTAGAAGTTGGAAATAATTTTGGTTTGGTTTGAGGATTTAACTAAACAAAGGAAAATATGAAGAAATTACTTGAACAAAAGACTAGCCAGTATTAAAATAAAAAAATAAATTTCCTCACCCCTTCAGAAATCCAACGAGTAATGCAATAGTGATGATATGCATGATTACAATTTTTCAAAATATAAACATTTTCATGATTTAATTGAGATTGGCAAATAATACAACATCCAAATTTGTAAGTAACCTTTTTTAGGTTCTAAATAGGGTAGCTCACGGACGGTTATTAACCGGTAACCCGGTTTTCGGTTTTGACCGGTTTTCGACCCCCGGTTTTCGGTTCCGGTTTTTGATTTACCCCCGGTTTTTGGTTAACCGGGACCGGTTTTTGGACAAATTTTCATCCAGAATATCCCATTAATATGTTGTCACATTCTAACGCTTTTAAATAGATATTCTATAGACTAGGAGTTGAATAATCTACAAATTTCAACAATTCGAGGAATTAAAGGGTATATGGCGAGATAAAGTTGGCTGATTTTGAATATTAGAAGCAGTGCTGGGTATTTGCCATTTGTTGGCTCCGGCTCCGGGCTTACAAAATCTTGGCTCCGGGCTCAGGGCTTATAGAATCTTGGCTCCAGCTCCGGAGCCGGCAATTTTCGGAGCTGCTCCATGTTAGCTCCGGGCTCCGGGTGGAAAATCAATGAATATTTTTCATTGGGGTGATTTTGTTAGATAGGGTGATACAGAGGATAAGAGGGGTATCACAGGGTTAAGCGGAATCTAGGTGGATTAAGGACGATATCGGGGAATTAAGCTGGATTAAGGGGAACTTGGGTGAATAAGAGCTGGTGATCTATCACTCTCTCATTATCACTCGCTTTTTGCGCCGCAGGCGAAAATTTAGAGAATTTTGGAAGATCCTTAAGCCAGATTTTTTCATTTTTTGCGCCGCAGGAAATAATGAACCGACCGTCGGCCCGACTCGAAAAAGGCAACCATATTTAAAAGGACCTTTATCGAGTAAAGTTCATCAACTAAACCACTTAACCACACATCTCAAGTAATAAAACTGAAAGAAATTATATTTATCGAAAAAGAAAAGGAAGGAAATAATTTGGCGAACTATATTTTGGGAGCTAAAATGTCCTAAAAATCACAAAAAATTCCATCTTTAGGGGTGTATCTTTAAAACCGAAACCGGGCGGTTTTGGTCACCGGTTTTCGGTTATCGCCGGTTTTCGACCCCCGGTTTTCGGTTCCGGTTAATTCGCCAAAAACACCGGTTAACGGTTCCGGTTCGGTTAACCGTCCGTGAGCTACCCTAGTTCTAAAGGAAAATTAATTTTAAAAATTCTCAAAATTATTTTTACAAATTTGAGACATGGGTTAAAACAAATAAGAATAAAATAATTTTCAAAATTTTAAATTTAATTATAAACTAACCAAATATTTACGATACATATCCTTTAATTTAACTGTTAACTCATTATTCTTTTTTTCAAATAATTCACTTGCCTTTTTATATAAAATAAATTTTTAAAATTAGTTTTTGAGTTAAAATTATTATTGAGAAATATTTTTAAAAAACAAAATTTCTCAACAAAAAATATTTTTATCCTTACCTTTTTCATTTTCTCTTCCAAAGAATTAATTTTATCGTCTTTTTGTGCTAAACAAGCGTCTTTCTCAGCTTGTAATTTTTGATAATCTTGCCTCATTTCTTCCATTTCCTTTTCATTGTCAAAATTAAGTTTTTGAATTTTCTAAAATTATTTTCAAAAATATTCAAAAAAATCCAAACTTTATCCATTACCTTCAATTCATTTTCAAGAAAAATATTTTTCTTTTCAAGATTTAAATTCTTTTCCTTCTCTTCAACAAATAATTTTTGAAGATTGTTGAAATTGGTTTGAAGTTTAATTAAATCATTATTTTGTTTTTCAATATTTGATAACCCTTCTTCACTCATTTTAGAGAGAATTTCTTAAATAAATTAAAATAATTTAATTAAATTTATAAGAAAAACGAAATTAATCTCTTAATTTAAATATTATTCAAAAAGTTGAATGAATTTTCTTTAATTTTAATTTAAATTAATTTAAAAAACAAATCAGTCTAAAACAAAAATTGAATAAAAAAACAGAAAAGATATTTGTTTTATAAAATTTTGGTAAATTAAAAGTAAAATTTACAAAAATTAATTTTTTCTTAAACAAAAATTTAATTTATATGAAGTTTAAATAGTTAAATTGAATTAAAAAAATATTAAGATTAATATACATATTTATATATTGAAGGGTTTTTGCCCAAAGAAACTTTTGTTTTGAATGTTGAGAAAAAAATTTATTTGTTGAGGGAATATTTTAAATCTAAAATGAAAACGGTCTTAAAATACTTAGAATTAAAAATTAAGATTAAATTAAGAAAAAATAAATGATTAAATTGGTTTAATGTTTTAATCATTTCACACACCCAACACCTTTCGCGTATACGACACCTCTCGTTATATGTCTACTTTTAAACGTAAGGTAAGAGAATGTCCTCAAATAAAACGGGTGGGGGCTAACTCAAGGAATACCAACTCAAGGAACAGACAAATCAAGGAACGACAAGTCAAGGAAAAGACATGTCAAGGAACGACCAATTCATGGAACATACCAACTCAAGGAATAGACAAGTCAAGGAAAAGACAGGTCAAGGAACGACTAACTCAAGGAATGACCAACTCAAGGAATATTTTAAAAATCAGAATACAATTTTTGAAACCCAGAATTTTTCATAATTTTTTTTAAATTCTGTTTTTTAGTGTTCTAATCTGTTTTTAAATTCCTATTTTCTAAAAATATTCAGATTTTTCAAGAGATTTCGATTTTTAAAATATTCCTTGAGTTGGTCATTCCTTGAGTTGGTCGTTCCTTGATTTGTCGTTCCTTGACTTGTCCGTTCCTTGAGTTAGCCCGACACGAAATAAAACGGAGTAGTACCAAAAAGTTTAACGCAAATTTCATCATTCAATTAGAATAAATATAATATATTTTTTTCACAACATACATATTTTATCTCTCATTTAAATTTATTTAAGAAAATTCTCTCTGCAAATAATTCCGTTCATCTTCTAAATTAAAAATATTTTAAATTAATTTTTCTTAACATTTTTAGAAAATTCTAAACATAATTTTAAATTAAATAATATTTAAATAATCGAAAAAAGAAATTTAAATTAAATATTTCCTGTCATTTTATAAAAACTTTGTTTATGTATTTTTTAAGAGTTGTTTTTAATATAAATATGTATTTTTAATTATCCCTCAAAACATTTTTTAAATTTAAAATTTTCCCTCAACAAATATGTAGATTAATCCTTTTCTCCTCTTTTTTCTCAATAGACGAATACATAAACTTTCTTTGAGCAAAAAATCCTTCAATATATAAATAAATTAATTCATTTTTAATTCATTTGCCTTTCATACTTTTAGAAATTATTTTAAATACTCTCCATAAAATTTAAAATCTTGTTTAAAAAAATTTAATTTTTTATAGGTAACCAAAATTCCATAAACAATATTTTTTCAATTTTGTTTATAATAAATTATTTTAAAACTACTACATAATTTAAATAGGTTTTAACTTTATATAACCTGAAAATTATTATAAGAAATTCTTAACTTTGTTCTCACTTTTCTCCCCTCCAAAATTATTTCCCTGAATTTATTTTAGGCAATTTTATTTTCAATTAATTTTATAAATTTTGGTGTATTGTTTCTATCTTTTTTACTTTTAAATACTTAGTGAATTTAACATTTCCGAGTGATCTACTTAAAAATTAAATCTTTGAACCATTAAGGAATTATTATTCTCTATTTATATGTTAGAATTGAAAAACGTAATTAAAAAAATATTTTCTTGATTAGTATATTAATTTTTGAAAATTTAACATTTTTATTTTTTTGTCCAAAATTGTGGCAAAAAGAAAAATTTGTTGTGTAATAGTTAGGTTCGTGCCCCCCCCCTTTTAAAAAAAGTATTAAAAAATGGTCAGTCAATCTTGGTTATAAAACTCGTCGAGCTGTGTCGAATGACACCAAAATCAAACCCTGGTCTTAACTTTGGGCCGAGATACAGACAAAAACCCTTCACAAAGAGAAAGGTTTTCAAAAGCGTCCCACTACTACCATAGGATTACTATCTCATACATAACTTTGTCAAATCCTGTTCAATTTTGTTGATTTTGATGTTATTCGAATCAGCTCGACAAGCTCTTTCGAATGAGCTATTATTTGCTTAATCGAATTTTTGGTCCAAAAAATGAGCCTGGTCCACCCTTTTATTTTTCAACTTTCGGGGATCTGTATCTCGGCCAGAAGCTAAGACCTGGGGTTGATTTTGGTGTCATTCGACACATCTTGAAGAGTTCTATAACCTAAGACTGACTGACCATTTTTTAATACTTTGAGGAAGGAAAAGGGGGGGGGGGGGTACGAACCGAACTATTACCATTTGTTGTATTGATATAATATTTAAAAGTCCTAATTAATTTTCAGAAGATAATTTAAAAAAAATAAATATGAGAACACCAAAACAATTTGAAGAATGGTTAAATTCTGATAATATTAAGAATGATTCAGATAAAATTGGAGATGAGACACTTGTGGAAGAAGATGAAAATTTTACAGAGAAAAGTTGCACTTTGGAAACATCTATTAGTGTTGATGGGTTGTCAACTTCATGTACTTCTTGTTGTTTATCAAAAAATATAATTGAAAGTTTAAAACAACGTTTAAAAGAATTGGAGGTTAAAAATTATTTTTCATTGAATTACTAGAGGTAGATCTCATTTGTGCGACTAATCGTTTAGTATCACCCTCACATTAAGCACAAATTTTCGTTTCGATAGAAACACAAGTGAGATCCAGCTAGACATTGTACGACACTTTCAATTTACCCCTATATTCTTTACCCCCTATACCCCATATATTTTTTTCTGCAAGAAGATGACGTATAGTGATATAAAACTGAATTTTAAAATAAATTAACTATATTTTAGTTGAAATTGAAAAATAATGATTTAACTTTGGAAAATTGTAGCTTAAAATTCCAAAATGCAAGTTTTCTTTATTTCCCATCAAATACTATTTTTAAATATTAATTTTAGAAAATCCAAAAAATAAATTCTGAACGTGAAAATGAAATTAAAAATTTAAAACAATATTTTCAACAATTAATTGAAGAAAGTATTAAGCAATTAAAAGCTGAAAATGATGTTTATTTAAAACAAAAAGATGAGAAAATAAATTTATTGGAAGAGGAAATTAAAAATGTAAATAAAAAATTTTTATTAAATATTTAAATTAATTTTATACAAAAAATACAAAGTTAGCCACATCCATATGACAGAAAAATCAGTTCAGGAATTATTCGAATCGGTCGGAAATTAAAGGAGTTATATTCTTATGCTCAAACAGCTTTTCGGAAATTGAAAAATTCTATCAATTTTTCTGAAAAATATAATTTTAAAAAAATCCCTGTTTGTAATTTATTGTCTCGTTTCGTCCGAAAATTTTGTTTAAGTTCGTTTCTAAGCAAAGTGAAAATGGATTGAAAAAAAATTAAACTCTGTTATTTTATAAAATTTAATATATAATCTTAGAAAATACAAAAAATAAATTGTGACAATAAAAATGAAATTGAAGAAGTAAAACAATATTTTCAAAAATTAATTGAAGAAAATGTTAAAGAATTGAAAGATGAAAATGTTAATAAAGATGAAAAAATTAATTCTTTAGAAGTTGAAATTAAAAAGGTAAATATAAATCTAAATTTTAATAAAACTAATTGTGATCCAAAATCTTTTAATATACTTTCTCAAATTATTTTAAAATGGTAAATATAAAAGAAAATGATTTAATTTAATTATTTGAAACAATTAAAATAAAAAAATATTTTTTAAATTAATTAAACTTATTTAATAAAGGCAAATGATTTGACCGACAAAAAGATTGGCGATTTATTTAATTTCAATAATTTAAATTGTGTGGTTAGTTTATTAAATAATATTGTATTTGTTGAAATTAAAAATAAATGGAAAGATATTGATAGTAGACTCAGTAAATGTTGTGACAATAATTGTATAAATACAAAGAAACCTTTTGGTAAATGTATTAAAGGAAATGGATTTGGAAATATAATTAGTGATGAAAATATTAAATATTTGGTGGGGAATGGAGGTAAATTATTTTGAAGTTTTGGAATTAAAAAAAATTTTTTTAGGCTATGATCAAAATGTTGTAGTTTTTGCAGAAAATCCATTCAAAAAGGCACAAAATTGTCTTAATTATTCTTTATATTATTTTGAATTTAAATGCAAATTTGAAAAAGAATTAAATGGTAGCAGTTTATATATGGAAATTGGTCTTAGAAATTGTAGTACAACCAATCCTATTTACTATTGTGCAAAATATGGTAGAATATATAACGAGAAATATGAATCATTTAAACTTTCATCTTTTACTTGGAACAATAATGATATTTTTGGGTGTGGAATAGTTTATCCTTCAACTAATATGACGAATGAATTTCCTTACGTTTTCTTTACACAAAATGGAAAAGAAATTGGTAATTAATTTAATGAAAATAAACATACAAAAATTATTTTTTAAGGTAAAGGTGTATTATTAAAGGACAATTCCGATTCATATAAACCACGTGTTTGGTTGAACTGTTGTTCTATTGAAGCCAATTTTGGAAATGATTTGGAATCAAACCCATTTAAATATGACGTCTCAGAACATTTAATTCTTAAAGAATTTTATTGAAATTTTGTGATGAATTCTATTTCATCAATTTAAACTATCAATTTTTAAAAACATTATTTTAAGGTGTACATAAAATAAATTTTTTCTTTGGTCGTTTTTTTGTTTACAAAAAGCGCTTTTTTAATTTTATATTTTCCGAACAGTTATGTAATTCGACAATAACTTTTTTTGTATATTTTCTTCATTAGCAATAAATTTTATTTTTTAAATTATTTTTAAAATCTATTCCTCATTATCCAAAGTCTAAAATGAAATGTGCTAATTTTTATGACAAAGGACTGCTTGATTTAAATTAAATTTACTCTCATGGATTTAAAATTATAAATTTCAGTAGGGAAGTTTTAGATCACAAATTGATATTGGGAAAATTCTCAAGTATTTAGTCTACTCTGCTGTTTAAATAAAGGAAATTAAGAAGAATTAAATAAATAAATTTAACATTAGTTTGATCAAATCAACAATTTTATTAAATATAAAATTGCCGGCTTTATTTTTAAATAAAATTAGCCTGAAAGTTTTTCAATTGATCAAAGAAAAATAATTTATTATTATGAGCATAATTCGGAAATTAAATTCAAAAAATTAAAAACGTTTGGATTATTCACCTATTTAACAAATACTACTACATAAATGTTTACTATTAAAATTTAAAATTAAAAAAAATAATTCTAATTAATTTTTACTTTATTTGTAAATTTATATCCTCCATCTACCATCTAGTTATAAAATATTTTTTTGAATTTATAAATTTAGTCATCAACACTTTGTTGATTAACCACACAAACTGTTGACTGCCTTTTTTTAATTTTCAATTTTCTATCATTTTTAGTTTTTCATGTTGGTGCTAGAATAATTATTTATTTTTAAACAATTTTAATAGATAAATTTTTAGTTTTAAAAATCATTTAATTTATATATTCGGTTACAACTTTATTTGATAAAGTGTCACATAAACGATTATATAGCCACCCTACAGAACTGATCTATAATCTAAGATTTTCCAGATCATTATCATAATTTCTTAAAATATAATGGTAAATCCGTCTATGGTCAGTCCCTATAGTGTGTTTATAACTAGATTTAAGTTTAAATATTAAAAATTTTCTTAGATTTTCGTTAAGATGGTTATAGTGACTAAAGGCATTTTTGCTACAATAAAAAATTTAGTTAATTTATTCCATCCAAGTAATAAATTTTAAATTTATAAACTATTTAATCGTTTATCTGTTGAATCATATTTCTGTTGATTTCCTTTTTTTAATTTTATAAATAAATTTATTTATGTGCATACTAATATTAAATTTTCTGTTAACACATATTTTTAGTTTTCATTTAGTTTAGCTTTAGATAAAATATTTTTTTAATTTATTCGTTAGCAATTTTATACTAATAATAAATGAATAAATTTAACCTCTTACTCCCTAATATCACACTAAATATTTGATATAATCCCCCTCTTATTCCCCCATAACACATTTGCTTAAACCTCAAAATCTTTCTTAATTCTCGAAATTTTGATTTTTAAATTATTCTAAAACAGATAATTTTTTAACTCGAATTATTCACTTCAAATTCGACTTTAAATTTGATTTTAGAATTTTTCAATCTCTAAATAAAACATAATAGAATGCCCTTTTTGAAGGTATTTGAAAAATAGAAAACCCGGCCACTCTATTAGATGTAATATGGTATCGTTTCCCATAGTTATAACGAGAATTAAATCTTGGGAATAAAATTATTAAATTTTCAGAAATTACATTGAAAATGGTTATAAGGCCTTTACAGGCATTATTAGCCATTTTAATGGTTTTCTGTGTTCGAATTTTTCTAATAAATTGCTCCATAAACGACAGAATGTTCGAGCCTATAAGTACTGTTAAAGTACTTATGGAGAAGGACATTATTGCTGATAAAATGCCGGTTAATGATGTGGCTGGGTGTAGCGGGTAAATAATTAATTTTAATACATAATTACAAAGGATAACTGCTCAATTTTTTGTCTTCTGGATAAAAATTAATTAAAATTTCAGAATTTTATTCTGCTATCCCAGCCAACTTTCTCCTGATTTGAAAGGAAATAGGAAATTTAACAAGGCCTATGAGCTTACAAAAAAAGGCGAAAGTAAACTCTGCCTCAACGCGTTAAAGGAAACAAAGGAATTTGAAAAGCTTAAAAATATTCCTTGGAACGGTCTGATAATTTTTAAAGAAGGAAAAAATGATATGGAAATATTTGCTGATATTTTCCTCAAAGAGTTAGTTTTTAAATTGGAGCCCAAACTATACATAAGATTTGGGCATAATCCTAAAGTAAAAAAATTGAAAATTTTCGTTTGTTTCTGATTTGTTATGTTAAAAGCTGACTCTGGATTGACAATTGTGATCCCTAATAGCGATGCCCCCTCTAAGATATACTATTGGACCAATAACGTTCAAATTACGGCAGTAAGTGTCGTGATTTTTCTTGAATTAATAAAGGAACTCCTTATATTGGATTTGGGAATTAAGTAAATTGACAGTTCCAATCCTTGTCCATCTTTGTAATCAATTTAATTTACAGCGACTGGATCTACCTACACAATACCACACCATCGGTTCTTCTCAATTACTTGATATGCAAGGATAACTCACAAAAAGGTGAGAGAGACTTTCTAGTTAATTTCGACAAATTTTAAATATTTTTATTTAAGAAAAGATTTTGTCAGCTAGTAAAATTGATAAAGAATTTTTTAATGCTGATAAAAATCCAATGCCTTTGCTTGATGATTATCCCGGTATTTATGCGTTAAAATTGGATATTATGTTGGGGCAACCTAAAGACATCAAGACAAATCCAACTAATCGGCAATTTCTTTGGAAAATGATAAATAGATGTCCTGTTGAAGTGGTATAGTTTAATTAGATTTTTAGTGTTTTAATAATGAATGGAAGTAAATAATTTTGAATTTTGGGAGGGGGGGGCGAATCTTGTGGGACGAAGTAATTAGATAATATTAATGTAAAAAGCTGGTATATCAGTCATAGAACGAAAATAAACTAAGCCTAGCAAGCAAAATCGTAATAAATTATTAGTTAATAAGTAGAGCAATAATTATATGCATATTCAATAACTACCAATTTGAATAAGTTGTAAAATCAGACTAAAAATTTTACCCGGGGTACCAAAAGATATACATAATTACATTGCTTTTTGCCTTTTATTTTTAATTAATCGTCTTCAGGATTTCTATAAACGGAAATTAAACTATGCTCCACATGTTTTGGAGTTAACTGCAAATATTTATGAACTTGGATGTTTGCCACGGAACTTTGAAAAAGTGAATGTTAATGATGCTGATAAAGGATGTAAAACTATTGATAGAAATTATAACGAGGAATGTGAAGAGTAAAAAACTTTAAATTTAATTAGTAACTAATCCTATCAAATTTTAAAGAGAAATGTGGTCAACATTTATAATTTGTTATAACTCTAAATTGGAAGGGGATGATGAACGGATTGAGGTATTTTATCAGGAATTTTTTGATTAAAGATTTGTCAAAAACAGCTTAAAAATAAAGAAAATGGATTAGGAAAAAAGTGTAAAAAACCAAGACAACACGCCATAGAAATGCGTGTTTGTGCTCGTAGGAAATCTTTCGAACGTGACAATGATAAAAATGAATATAAAATTGAATATAATGTTTATTCAAAAATTGGATTTTCATTCACGCATAAAAGGTGATAGTAAAATAATTAATTTTGTTTTTAGGAAGAATTATACTAGTAAGTTAAAATTGAGGGAGAAACTAATCCCTTACCTTAATAACTATAATCCCTTACTATCTCAGTAGATGTTCAGAAAAAACCCTAAACCCTCTAGATCACGCCATAATTACACCTCTGAAGACCTACAAACTTTTGATTAACACAATTTTTTACTTTTTATTTTTTTAAAAGTTTAATCGAGTGATCTGGAGGGATTAAAGGGATAATGAGAGATATTAGATAATGGAATTAGGAATTTCGGCCCAATATTATAATAATTATAACTAAATATTTTTAAGTTTCTCATTTCAAAACTCTGTGACCGTCACTGGACTGATTAATAAAACCAACGGATTTATGGAACCTCCATCAAAAGATAATGCAACTTTTACAGTATTCACAATTAAACTTGGCACAGAAGACACATTCTTTGCTACTTTAACTGGAATAAACGGCAAAAAATTGGATTATGGATCGAGTACAAAATATAGAATTAATTTGTTATTTAGCAAAAGAGATGGGCACAAAGAAAATAGTTTTCAAATGATTGCAGAAGGGGTATCGAATTTTTTGGAATTTATTTTTATGGCACTTTTCTCAACATTAAATACATACTTTTAAAAATATATTTAACTTAATATAAATGAGAAAAGGGACTAGGGTTAGATCTTGTCCTTGCCCAACGAATTTTGGTGAATCCGAGTCGAACTTACCTTCCTATACGTTGTCAAATTTACTGACTGAATTCTCCTGTAACTTTAGAAATTTGATCAAATTTCTAAAACCAAAATGATTAAAAAATTCTTTTAATAATCGTAAATATCTATAATATATTTTTTATTCCATAAAGAATGAAGCAATTTCACTTCTTGGATTAGATATGGAATTGTGGAATTATTTTAGTAGACTTTATGATGAAATGGAATTTCCATCAAAATCTTGTCATTTAACTTTAAAACTTGATGGATATAAATTTCATACTACTAGCCATTGTGTAAGGAATTTGATTTAAAAAACGCAGTATTTGGCTCCCCGACTTTTCGTCAACGGACTTTCCGTCAATGGACTTTCCGTGAATACTTTTCGTCAATGGACGGACTTTTCATCAATAAATGAACGCTTTTAAAAAATCTAGGAAATTAATCGGCCTGTTCAAAGCCACAAATAACTAAATTATGTGCCCAATTTTATATACGATTCTTTATTTCTTCAAATACTCTCGAATAACCATGTATATGTTTTGATGGAGGACATACAAAGACACATGGCATAGCAAAAGAAGTTACCATAATATGCACATTAAGTTACGATAAAAAACAAACAACGTAAACCTATGGGGTATCGGCAAGGCGCTTGTGCAAAACCACGCGCTTCGCGCGTGGTTTTGCCTACCTATCTTTCGTAGCAACACAAAAATAAGTTTCCCCAGCTAAAATTCAGTTGCTCATAACTGTGTCCGGAATTTTCAAATCAGTCTAATTTTCAATCTGACACAATTTAACCAAAAGTTTTACACTTTTACATACATGTATCATCTTCTCTTTCTCTTTAAATTAAAAAAAACATCCATTCATTGACGAAAAGTCCGTTGACGAAAAGTATTGACGGAAAGTCCATTGACGGAAGGTCCTTTGACGAAAATTCGTGCCACCCAGTATTTTTCTTAATGTGTTAATTAGTAACACATTATGGTAATAAAATACTTGACCACAAATGTAATAAACCTCATCAAAAAATACAGGACACATTATTACATAACCTTATTCACGTTAATGATATGAAATAAAGTTGAATGATAGAGAATTAAACAAGGAACAGATATAAATTTTGGGCTTTTGCCCAAAATATTTTCACACGCATTTAAATCTGTATTAGAGCAAAGGATGGTCGCTACTAAAATTCTTGATTATATCTGTTAATTGTCTAATTCACTAACATTCAAGCTTTATTTGATCTCATTAACTTTAATTTGAATAAAGTTATGTAGTAAATAGAGTGTGAGCTACGTTTATATAATCCTGTAGAATAACAAATAAATATTTTACTTTTAACAGGATATGTTTTTCACCAATCAAAATTTTGTTACAAACCGCATTGAAGTATGGGGTTTATTGCTTGATCTAGCATGTAATACTGCCGAAGCAAAAGAGCAACGATTATCAGGCATTGAGGCATCAGAAACATGCAAATATAAATCTGGCAACTTAAATGGAATGAGGGAGTATGTTTTAAAAATAATTAATTTTTGTAGTTATGGGTTAATTTTAACGGCTGCAGCAATATTACGATTTTCAATGATATGTTTGGGTAAAGTGGGGTAAATAAGGGTTAAAGTTTCGAATTGAAAATCGAAATGAATGATGAGTTTTCTTTAGTACTTTATGGATATACCACTCACCCCCCCCCTCTTATATCGAGTCTCAGAGTTTTCCTTAATCTGTACAGAATTGTCAGACTCTTTTAGTTCCTGTGTTATCTTCAAATAAAATCTCGGGTTCGAATGATTACTTTGTATTCCAGGCATTTAACAGGTTATATAAAACCCAACCCCTGGATTTCTAGGCAATAAGGTTAATTGTTAAAAATTAATTCTAGTTGGAACTCGTTCAATTTGACAATTTGCTATTATCATAGATATGGTAAAGAGGTATGATAGTCTAAACTTAGTTTTGTCTATAATCCATAACTGATATTTCAGATAAAAAATAATCCAAAAAGTGACTACGCCCAGGCTTGTAGCAATTATGAAGACGGGGATGACCAACAAAAGCATGGAATTGAATTTAGAATTTATGCTACAAGAATTGGATTTGAAAGATTAGAAGAAGAATATTGGGTTAAAGTTGCTGTTAATGTTGTTGTTGGTTTTTCTTTCACAGAAAAAACGTAATTTATTTAAGAATAGGGCTTTCACATATTTTGGAAGTAAAGTAATTACAAATTGACCTTCGTACATGAGAAATTTAAAATTTACTTATTTCTAGGGACTCACAAAATATGCACGGAAAATCGCAAAATATGCGCATATATATGCACCGAAAAAGTCCCAAATATGCACTGAAATATGCAAAATTTCCCAAAATATGCACTAAATATGCATCAAAAAATGGTGAAAAATTGCTTTAAAAACCAAAATTTTAAGCAAAAAACACTAATTTATCCTATAATTTTGTATTTCAAGAGCACTTATAAAAGATTTTATGGGTTTAAAATTTATGTTAAAATTTTTTTGAAAAAAATTTTCCCGAAAAATCTTTCGAAAAAATTTTGGCTCTATTACACAATATACGTCCAATCAACTATTATGCGTCCAATCAACTTTTATACGTCCAATCAAATTTTATACGTCCGATGAAAATTTATGCGTCCAATCAAATTTTTATACGTCCAATCAAAGTTTATGCGTCCAAATAAATTTTATACTTCCAGTGAAAAAATAAATTGAGAAAAATCAAAATAATTTTTATTTATTGAACGCCTTGCTCAAAAGGGGTTAATAGAAAAACCGTCCCCGTCACCGGATCAAATCTCAAATCCGGTTTAAAAAGGATCCGGATTTGGCAATGGAGCCGGACCGGATCCAGATGGATTTTTATGGATTAATCCGGTTAGGAAAAATCCGGAGATCGAGAAAAAGACAAGGGGTATCCTGAATCTGGAAGAATTTGGCCGAATCCGGCCCGGACACTAATAAAAATGTGTTTGGGCATATAAAATTTGATTGGACGCATAAACTTTTCATTGGACGCATAAATTTTTATTGGACGCATAATCTCTTCATTGGACGTATAAACTTTAATTGGACGTATAAAAGTTGATTGGACGCATAATAGTTGATTGGACGTATATTGTGTAATAGAGCCAAAATTTTTTCGGAAAATTTTTATAAAAAAATTTTTTGTTCAGAAATTTCCAAAATTTTGCCCAATTTTTATTAAAATTTGCCAAAAAATGATGAAATATGGACCAAAATATGCAAAATTTCCCAAAATATGCATAAATATGCAAATATGCACGGGAGGGCCGAAATATGCAAATATATGCATTAAGAACCGGGTCCTAAAGTGCTCGGACCAATGTAAAAACACCATTTTTGGGCTTCCCAGCTCAAGGCATATCCGCATACAAAACATGCATTTGCATGTTTTGTGAGTCCCTACTTATTTCTAATTACTTACAAATGGATTTTTTGATTAAAAAATTAAATGGCCTTTCAAAATTCTCTAAATTTTAGCTTAGATTTGAAAAATTTTCCACCAATGTACTTATAAAACTTTTTGTAATTAAACTTGCATTTTTCCGATTCAAATTACTTAATTGATTAGGCGTGCCAAACTTTGCGGATTTTAATTTGCGGACCCGAATTTTGCGGATTCAAACTTTGTGGCCCAGAAATCTGCGGACTGCAATTGGGTCTATTGGACATAGAAAATTTTAAAAATTTAAGCCTACTGCGTTAAGTGAGATGAATTATGGCTTCTTAGCCTTTGAAAATTTTTTCGTACATAGAAATTATCAAATAATTCAAATTTTTTTACTCAAGTGTCGGGACTAAAAATTTTGGTCCGCAAATAACACGCCCGCAAAGTTCGAGTCCACAACTTCCGGGTCCGCAAATTTAGGGTCCGCAAAGATCGCGCCACGAGTCAATTACTTGAACGAATATCTAAGCAAAATTAGAGATAATCTTAGAAATCTTCATATCATACATTTTTTAGAATTGAGTTTGACAAAACATTCAAATTAACTGGAAAAATTGGAACTCTTTACGCTGAAGAACCCTATCTTGGCTCATTAATTGATCAAGATTATATTTTATTATTTTCAATACAATTGGGAAATAATGGAACAAATTTTGCAATTCTAACTGATGAAATGAATGGAAATGTTTATGATTATGGAAGTTCTGTTATTGCTAATCTTGAACATAAAAACATTAAGGAAATTGTGGAAGAGGTAAATTATCTATATAGTATTTGTATAGTTACATAATTAAAGTTACATAAAGTAATAGTTACATAATTAAATTCCCTGCAATAAAGAGTACTATACCTGGCTTTCATAATACGCTCTTGAGTAAATTAGCAGCTTTTTCGGTTTTTCTCTTTGATTTTTTATAGTTTTTTTAAATTAGTCAAGATGCTAAATTGCACGATGTAGTAGTTGTTGTGTTTTATTAATCAAAATATAAAATTCTTATAACATCAGGGTGGTGCAATTGCAATGATAGGACCTGACATGAATTTGCAAGGAAAACTTATGTTTGCTACAAACTTTGAATTTTTATCAGTATCAAAACATGCATGCACTGGTACTGTCGACTTAAAGCTAAACAGTGAGCTACTTGAGAGACAACTTAGCTGTGTGAGTTTTAAAGACTTATTGTAGATAATAGGTATAGAAATTGAGAATTAAATTTATCTTTTCGTCAAGCACCTAGGTAAGAATTTTAAATCTTACTTTTAAAAGAACCTTCAAAACATTCATATATTAAGCGTTTAATCGTAAATATCATCAATTCTATTATTGGCCTTATTGGCCACACAGAATAATTTTTTTTAATTCCTACATATTTTTAGGGTACTTTTCTGTTTTGCCACACCCCACCCATATATTCGCAGGATATATTTTCTATTTTTCCTTAATTCGTACAGAAAGGTCAGTTTTCTTTCTTCCTCAATTTCACTTAATTTTCCCTGTGGACTCAATCTTCCGTGCTCACTCAATTTTCCAAAATGTTGATTTCAATTTGATGACATTGGAAAGAAAAATTAATCTTTTCTTTGTTTGTGTCTCTCATTAAACATGCCAGAGGGAAAATTGAGTGAAATTGAGGAAGAAAGAAGACTAACCTTTCTGTACAATTAAGGAAAAATCGAAAATATATCCTGCGAATATATGGGTGGGGTGTGGCAAAACAGAAAAGTACCATTTTTAGTACAAACGTCCACCAACTCAATGTGATCAAATGGGACTAGAGGAATACAAAAAGTATAATAATTCTTACTATGAACTTTTGGAATTGTATGAAAAGTGCAATTGTGATAGAGAGCCGCGTCCGGCATCCATAGTTAACAGACAAAATTATTTACCTCAAAAAATGAAAAATTTCAGCCTGAGGAACGATTAATTATACGTCCTGAAGTTAGAGGTAAACGAAGTTTAAAAGACGACCCTTTGTTAGGAACTCGTGATGCGGATGGTTTGGTTTACGGGTGTGAAGATTCGGTTGATCTTGTTTTTGATGATGTTGAGATGTATCCTGAGGAAATAGCACTAAAGATAGAAAGTCAGCGTGAATGTAAGTTTGAAAAATTTCGCACATCTTGAGCAGTATAAACTAACTAATATGTAATAGAATCCTTTAATTTATATTAGAGTAGCACGAGGTCGAGGCCTCGCCGAGGCCGAGGTCCTCGGCGATTTTTCAACCTCGACCTCGATTTTGTTGACCTCGGGCCTCGGAACCTCGTCTCGGTCCTCGCCCTGAATCTCGGTCGAGGACCGAGGCTAAATATACACCCCTAAGAATCGCTTTTTCTGTAAAAAATTGAAGTAATATGGTGACTTGCCTTCCAAAATTCTCAAAATTTTCGCCTGCGGCGCAGAAAAATGAAGATTTGTGGCTTCATGACCTTCCAAAATCTCAAAATTTTCGCCTGCGGCGCTGAAAAGGGAAGGCTCTTTTTTTAATGAAAAGGGAAGGGTAGTGTTTTTCCCCTAAATACCCTTAATCCTATTAATCCCCTATATACACTCTATCCCCTCAAATCCATGATAACCTCCTTAATCTGCTTACATTAAATTAATCCATTCAAGTCCCCTTATACTCTCCTTTGACCCCCCCCATATACGTCTAAACCTAGTCTACTAAATAATCAAATAGTATCGAAAGACCAAGGAGTCATATCTCTACCTTTTTCAGCGCCGCAGGCGAAAATTTTTAGAATATTGGAAGTCAAGTGCCAAATTTCTCCCTTTTTAAAGCGCCGCAGGCAAAAATTTTGTGAATTTTAGGAGCCCAAGAAGCCAGATTTTTTCAATTTTAAAAATAAAATGTGGAAATCAAAAAAGTTCAATTCTTAAGAGTGTAAGTTTTTAAAAGCTCAAAAAAGTAAAGACCAAGACTACACCCCAAGACCAAAACCAAAAAAGCCCAGGAGTCTTGGACATCTCTATGGGCAGCCTACTTGGTATGAATCAGATGTAAAATAATAATTTGATAAGCATTAAGCAAATATTTGAAAAATTTACTAAATTTAACTAGATTTTGAAATGTTATAAAATTTTTTCAAAACCTCGGTTTTCCTCGGTCCTCGACCTCGGTCTCGGGTCAAAATTAGCCCCTCGACCTCGATCTCGGCTTTTCCTGCCTCGGTGATCCTCGGTCTCGGTTTTTTCAAAAAACCTCGACCTCGTGCTACTCTAATTTATATCTAAAGGTTGTAAAGCAACTGCAAGAGGAAAATCTCGTCGAAAACGTCAACTTAATTTTTCTAAGAAGGCCTTGTGGGAAATGCCCATATTTTATACTTTTCTTGCAAATGGAGGTTTTGAGTTTAAAAAATATTTTATCAAATTTTTAAGAGAGAGCATGGATTGAAAATGTAAGAAGGGCTCTGAATGAATTACGGTAAAAATTTATTTACAAATTCTGACAAGTTTATTTTTTGAATTTCACTAAACGTGAAATTAAAAGACTAACAAAATTAAAACACAGTTTAAATTAAAACAATAAACTTGAAATTATCATTGAGTCTCAACTAAATAGAAATCTTTATATTAGATATTGAATTATTAGCTGTTAAAGGCCGAAGTCTCTTTGTACAAGGGTATATACTGGAGAGAACATTCTTCAGTTCTGCAAGCTAACATTATTAAATAAAAATTGTTTGCCAATTTAGAAATCGCACATGCATACAATTTAAAGAAGTCGACACAAAACATTACCTTAAATTTTTGTATAAAGGTGGTTGTAAATCACCTATTGGGAATTGGAGTGGACCTATTGATGTTAAAGTTTCATGGCGTGGTTGTGCGTCGGTGATAAATTTATTTAATAACCTTTGCACAAATGTTATACGTTATCGGCCATATAAGCAGAGAAAAAGCAAATTTGAGAATGTTAATATACGGTTCATTCGAATGAGCTAGAACTAAGTTGGTTTAGGGTTGGGCGACGTTGAATTGACAACTCAAAACCAGGTTACAGACTCACGAAAATTGAATATGAAGGGAGACAAAACTAAATTTTTGATAAAAAATTGATAAAATAAAATTAAATTGATAAACCATAAAAACAAAAAATTTTCCGCAGCTTTTCTTTCTTGATTTTCATAATTATACACTCGCTGTGTTATGTATGTAGTAGAGTATAAAAACCACAGTCACTATAGTGCATTTAGTGTTTAACGTTCCCTTGTTTAAATTCTTGGATTGTGAAACCAGATTAGGTGTATAATTAATAAGGTTCATTTTTAAGGTTGGACAAATAATTCACGAAGTTATGCACGCATTGGGTTTGATGCATGAACATAAACGTGTGGATCGTAATAAATTTGCTTGGATTAACTACGATAACGTTAAAAAAGTATTTGATCTAATATTAATTAGCAAAATACACGGGGTCTAAGGCCCGGAAAATCCACTTTGAGCTTTAACGTAATAAATTTGCTTGGATTTATTACATATAACATTTGATTCGTCCACATTAGGGGTTGACCCCGAATCCTGAGGGCACGTTTTTCGGGGAGCGTTGAAGGATAACTGACAGAATAACACTCACAATTTATTGCATGTCATCCTCTAACGCTCCCCGAAAAAAGTGCCCTCAGGATCCGGGGCAAACCATAATCTATATTAGTGTTATTCATTTGCGATTTTTCGAGATCGAGATTATCGAAAAATCTCGATCTCGAAAAAATCTCGATTTTTCCAAAAATTGATCGAGACGAGATCGAGATCGATAATCTCGAAAAATCTCGATATCGAAAAATCTCGGTCCAAAATTTTCGAGATTATCGCGATATTTCGATATTTTTTATCCCATTCAAAACCCCTTCGATATGTACACTATTCGATTCGTCTCGACGAGATGAGTCGAACGGTATCACTCTCTATTCACGGAAACACCTTTAAACCGAGATATAGGACCTTAAATACCGAACGGGAGAAAACACATTTTTTGGTGTGAAAAATTCAATTTTTTGAATGATAGCTCTTTCGAAAGGGCTATTCAAGCTGAGTCGAATGACACTAAAATCAACTAAATCCGACTTGATTGGACCGAGATATAGGCATAAATTTGAGACTAACTCTCAAAAAAGGGGTACCTTGCTCCTATAACTTAAAAAATACTTGTCCAAAAATTCTAAAATTTTTACAGACCCATAAAAACACCCTAAAGAACCTTCATATAAAATTTGGTAATTTTACCATTTTTTAGAACCGAGCTAGAGCTCATGGTAACTTAACTTACCACGAACTATAACAGGGTCTGAGATTACCACTCGTTAGGGGTTAAATGACCAAAAAGTCGTTTTCTTATGATACCGGTTAACCACGACCTCTCGGTAGGGGTTAAATGACCAGGTCATTTGACCATGAACCACGGGTTTTTCTTATGATACCAATTTTACCGCCCGGTAAGGGTTAAATAACCACGAACCACGTTCATATGATACGGGCCCAGGTGTTGGAGTTCTACGTGGAGCGAATTTTTTTGCCAAAATTTATAAATACTGATCACGAAAAATCTTTTTTAAAAATATCGAAATATCGAAAAATCTCGCGATATTTCTGACTTGACTGATACGAGATCGAGATCGATAATCTCGAAAAATCTCGATATCGAAAAATCTCGATTTTTTCAAAAATTGATCGAGACGAGATCGAGATCGATAATCTCGAAAAAAATCTCGCGATATCTCGAAAAATATCGTCGATATATCGTCTCGTGAATAACACTAATCTATATAGGTATAAGGGTGAAAAAGTATATTTGTTGCCTTAGTATCTAACTCAATAGAGCACCCTTTCATTATTTAATCTGGGGGTGGAGGTCTTCTTTGTTGATCATCTTCCCCGGTTGATGGAACAACTTTCACTTTTGTTTGTTGTAACTTCCGAGTTCCGAGGGCTTTTCACTCAAAGGGCTTTTCCTATATCATCATACTTCCATACTTCCGACACCTCCGACTTCGGTCAGCTTCGTCAATTTCAGACCAAACCATGTTTGAACAACTTCCCCAATCATTGGGACTAGAGTTGGCCGGTATCGGGATTTCGAAAAAAACCCGGGATCGGGATTTAGGAATGGTGATCCCGATCCCGGATCCCGACACGGGATCGGGATTGGCCGAAATCGGGATCGGGATTTGGACTGGAGATCCCGGTCCCGATCCCGAATCGGGACCGGGATTAAAAACTCGGGATCGGGATTTACTAAAAAATTTTAAAAACTTATAAATTTTTATTTTCTTCACAAACGACTCAATATAATTCTAAAATTTCCACTGCGGTGCTGAAATATTGAGTTAAAGTCTCATAGACGCATGATTTACTTTCCGGTTCAGGGTATTAAGGGGGGATAAGGTAATGGGGGGGAGGATAAATGGGATTGGGCTTTTGATTTTTAAAAAATTTGCACCTTTTGAAAAGTTTGGCACCTTGGCCTTCCAAATTTTGAAAAATTTTGAAGGCCAAGGTGCCAGATTTCCTCCCTTTTAAGCGCCGCAGGCAATAATTTTTAATTTTGGAAGGCCAAGGGCATTTAAGTCTAAACGTTCAAGTCTATACATTTAAGTGCGTTACGTTCAAATGTGGATGATTAAGAACTGAGATTGTGGGATTAAGTGATATATTCATGTCCCTCGTAAACCCTCGATTCTCTTCAAATCTAACTTAATTACTGCAAATCCACGATATCCTTCTATGCTCCAAATCCACCTATACTCCCCTCAACCCCTCTTGATCGCTCGATATCACACCAAGTCACTCAATATTTTGTCAAAGTTTTAAAGACAGCTTTGTTTAAATTTGTTCCTTTTCTGCGCCGCAGGCGAAAATTTTGAGAATTTTGGATGTCAGGATGCCAAATTTCTTCCATTTTCTGCGCCGCAGGCGAAAATTTTTCTTAATTTCATGCCTCCCTGTTAACTTTATTTCACAAACTTCTAGTCAATTTATAAAATCGGGATTTGCATCGGGATCTGATGCACATCCCGATCCCGATCCCGATCCCGGATCCCGGCTCGGGATTAAAAATGGCCGGGATCGGGATATATATTTCGGGACCGGGATCAGAAAAACGGGATCGGGATTTGAAAAACCCGGGATAATCCCGCCCGATCCCGACCGGGATCCCGATCCCGGCCAACTCTAATTGGAACAACCTCCCCTCGTCGGAACAATAACCCCATTGTTGGAAAAATATTCCACGGAGTGTGGAGGTTGAGCAGTGTAGGTTGGCCTGCTCCAAATCTGGGGATTTGGTGGGGTTAATGTATATTTGGAGGATTAAGGTGGATATCGGGGATAATTTTGTTTGCGGGATAAATGTGGGTTTAAATATTATCGTGGGAATTTGCAGGATTAAGAGACAAATCGGTAATTTGGGTCGATTAAGGGATAGGTTATGAAGATAAATTCATTTATTAGCGCCGCAGGCGAAAATTTTAAATTTTGAATGTTTTAGGAGCCAGAATCGAGCAAAAAGTCAGAATATTTTATAAAATTTACTAGAAATTGGACCCGGGCCGGGCCCGGGGTTTTCAGATGCGACTCGGGCCGGGCTTCCGGGCTAAAAACCTCGAAAACCCGGAAACCCGGAAAAACCGGATTTTATCAAAATACCCGGTTTCCGGGCTACCGGGCCCGGAAAACCCGGTCCCGGGCCCGGCCCGGGTTCGAGCTTTATACATATTATACCGGTGGTAAAGCTTCGATACAAAACATAACATTTGATTCGTCTATACATGCTGATTAGAATGGTACCACTCTTTTTACGGAGATGCATGTGGACTGATATAAAGGATTCAGCTGTATGCTTGCTGCATCTCGTATGAGTTAATGGTTTCTGGGTTCTGGACTCAGTAACATAAGCATTCATTTTTACCCAGCCCTAAAATGCCGACCTCGCTCTCAAATAAATTATCATTTACATAAACAATTTTGACATAATCCGATTATCTTTTCCTTCCTTCTTTCTCCTTTCACTGACAGAAACGAGTCTAGGTATGTCGTGATTCACCGGTCAGAATCAATGCTATAGCCTAGTGATGCTCGGGAGAAGAAAAAACCCGGGAAACGGGAGTCGGGTCGGGAAATGACCTCGGGAGTCGGGATCGGGAGTCGGGAATTAGCAATAAAAAATTTTCCAAAAATTCCAAAAAATTTTGGCGCCTTCGGCGCCAAAAATTCCGATTTTTTGCATCACAGGCAAAAATATTGAAAATTTTGGAAGGTAAAGAAGCCAGACATCTTCCTTACTAGCGCCGCAGGCGAAAATTTTGAGAATTTTTAGGTCAAGAAGTCAGATTTCTTCCATTTTTTGTGCCGCAGCCAAAAATTTTGACTCTCATTGGAGTGAAATAGAAAGGGGTCTTGAACGATCTTTAAGGGTAACTTAAGAGTTTACTTCCCCAATTATTTGGAAAGATAAGCCAACAGCCTGTCCAAAAAACCTGGTAAACGCAGAGATAATCAGTATCTTAAGTCCTTAGAATCCACCATTGGAGTGAAATAGAGGAAAAGAGAGTGAAACAGAAAAATATTTTTACGTTCAATTTTGGTGGAATTTTGGTGAACTAGCCACATATCTTATCATATCCCTCTATAGTATTAACTAGTGTTCGGGTATACCGCGGTATTTTTTTCCGGTATACCGATGTCAATGTCGCTTTGTGGATTGATGTCAATGTCGCTTTGTGGAATAGGCCCCTGGCCTTCCGGAACTTGGGTGTTCCTCGTGGCCTAAATAAATTCTCAAAATTTAAGCTAGCGGAGCGAAAAGAGAGGGATAGAGCTACGGATCTCATGATCCGTAGCCTCTCACTCGTATCCGCATAACCTACACAAAGCCCCGAAATAATATTATCCATTCATTTTCCACCCGGAGCCAGCATTGATCATGGGCGTATCATGGAATCTTGTCGGATTAAGAGGGATATAGGCGGATTAAGAAAATAAATGGGATTTGGATGATGATCCCCTGTATCACTGTTAAATAAAACTTTACCATTTTTAAATTACAAATATTTATTGTTAAGATTTTAAAAATAGAATAAAAAAAATTTTATTAAATTTTTTAAAAAAATACCGAATACCGGCCGGTATACCGAAAATATTGAGAAAAAAAAATATATTGACCCCCTGTGCAACATTAATCATCCATTGATATCTCTCTTTATTACTGCAAATCCTCGTTATCTCTTCAAATTCACCATAATCCTAGTAAATCACCGAAATCTTCTATACTACAACTCCACAGATTCTTCAATTTTCAGCGCCGCAGGCGAAAATTTTGAGGAATTTGGAAGATCCTTAAGCCAAAAATCTTCCCTTTTCAGCGCCGCAGGCGAAAATTTTGGGAATTTTGGAAGACCAAGAAGCCAGATTTCTTCATTTTTTATAAATGAAAATATAATTTTGTCAGAAAAATCCATTCTTAGGGGTGTAAAAATTTCCCGACTTGGTCGGGAATTGACATCGGGAGTCGGGGTCGGGATCGGGAGGCCAAAAACTCGGGAAATTTCCCGAGTCGGGTGTCGGGAGTCGGGATACCCGAGCATCACTACTATAGCCTAATTAAATTTAATTTATAAATTAAGTGGGCTTGGGGTCAATTCGATCGGGACAATACATTAGATTTTGGAACACCTTACGATTTTGGATCAATAATGCAATACGGTTCGAAGGACTTTTATCTCGACGAGAGGTAAATTCAACTATGTAAAAATTAAAGAATCATTTAGTAAATATACAATTCTTGCATTGCAACATGCTTATCAAAATTCGATGGGACAGGGAGTTGAGCCTTCTTTCAAGGATGCAAAACTTCTCAACAGACTTTATTGTATGAAATAATTAAATTTTAGAAGATATAGCTTTTAGTTTAAAAAATTCTTCAAAAATTGAAACGGACTTTAATCTATAGTTTATTTCACTATTCAGGTTGATTTTAGTACTACTACTTCAACAATATTCTTTAACTTTTATTTTTTAATATTAGAAAATAAGTCTAAAATCTCTTAGTAAATATATGTAGTAGTACAATTGCATTACAACTCGTGTCGGGACAGAACATGGAACGGACAAGACAAGGAACGACAAAACACGGTCGGACAAAACATGGAAAAGACAAAACACGGAACGACCAAAATACGGACTATACCAAAACACGGATCAGACAAAACAAGGTCTTTCCATAACACGGAACGGACAGAACACGGAATGACCAAAATACGGAATACTTTTAAATTCTTATTTTTTTAAAAATATGATTTTATTTAAATCAGAATATTGTTAAAAATCAGAATATTTTTTTAAATCAAATTTATTTAAATCAGAATATTTAAAAAAACAGAATTTAAAAATAATTCTGAAAAATTTAAAAAATATTCTCTGGACCGTGTTTTGGTCGTTCCGTGATTTGTCCATTCCGTGTTTTGGTAATACCTTGTTTTGTCTTTGCCGTGTTTTGGTATGGTCCGTATTTTGGTCGTTCCTTGTTTTGTCTTTTCCATGTTTTGTCGTTCCATGTTCTGTCCGTTCCGTGTTTTGGCATTCCTTGTTCTGCCCCTCACCCTTACAACTTGCTTATCAAAATTCAAATCTAATCTTTTAAGGTACTAGTGAATATCCACATGATACATCTACATTACCTAAATCAATAAATTTTGGGTGTGATGTAAACGAATATGAATTAAATAATGGAAGATGTCGAAATGGTGGCTATCCAGATCCGTTAAAAAATTGTAAATGTCGATGTCCTGACGGATATGGTGGAAATAAGTGTGATAAATATGAATGTAACATATTTTATCCAAAAATTATTAAAAATAAAAATTGTTTTAGATGCTAACTGTAAGGTTATAGAATTAAAAGCAAAGGTTAAAAAACAATATATCTCAACAGAATTTGGGCACGGAAAATGCTTTTTCGCCATTAAGGTGAAGAATGAAAACAGAAAATATTATAGATAGTTTTATTCTTAACGGAATAAATTTAAATTTCCAGTTACAACAAAATGATGATAAAATCGATAAAATCGGAGCAAAACGTATAACAATAAAAATTGAAAAATTGGAAGGTTTTAAATGTAAAATTCTTTGTGAAAATAATTATATAGAAATTAAATATCGCAAAGATAAATCAGCAACTGGTTTGGATTTTGTGATTTAAAAATACCTTTAACTATTTGTTTTAGGAGCCAGAATTTGTTGTATTGATTATAAACGACTTCTAACTATTAATTCTGAAGATGATACTGAAGTATTAATAATGAAAAGGGGAAATATTGGAGAATTCGACATTAGTTACCAAAAAGGTGAATTATTTCATGAAAAAAGTTATAAACGAATATTATTATTGCACTTATCGGTTTTGCGGACTTATAATCAGGCATTTATTTATTTAAGTATGTATGTAAATGAAGACAAAAGGGTTAAATTTGAATATAAAAACATTCAAACACCGTTTAAGCAACCCCCGAATGCCTACCTTTTTGCCAAAACCCGACCCGAATGGCTATATACTTTCAACTGGATACATCAACCCCAAAAAATTTTAATGTAACCCAAACATTATATAGTGATTCTAGTCCAAATGAAGGAAATAGGTACTAAAATTTCTTTTTTGGTTTAGCTGAACGAATAGTGGTCGAGTCTAAGACGTCAAATCATTATCGAAAATGTCGGAATGGTGGGTATCCAGATCCATTAAAAAATTTACTCTCAAAACTTAAAACAGTTTTATTTCTCTTTCCGCAAAAGGTTTTAATTCTTTTTAAATATTGAAATACTTTTTAGAACTTGCACCATCTCAAGCAGCTTCGAATTGTATAGAAGTGCGTAAATCTATTTACAATCCTATGTACTTGCAACATTACCGAGTAATATTGAAAAAAAAGATTGAATTACCTCCAACTTATGGACCCAGATTTTGCTTAGCTTGCAATAGAAATAGAAGCATGATAGTTTGTTTTAGTCGAGATTATTAAATTATTTAAGCATTTAAGATTAATGGTATACACTTTCGTCGAAATGACTGTGTTGAAGATAAAAACCCAGATCCAAAATGCTATTATCTAACGTGTTTTTACTGCAAGGTAATCAATCAAAAATTCAGTTTTTTATTTTGACATTTAGAGGGGATCATATAAAATAATAAAGATTCTCCTTTAGAGAAGGAATAGTAACTGTTTGATTGAATTTTTAATTGTATTAAATATTAAAAAAATTTTTGCTGAATAATATAGAAAATTTAAATCAAAATTTGATAAGTATTTCTGTTAATAGTTATTCAGAAATATGTTGAAAGAAAATCTTTGATTAATTAAAATAGCAAATCTACATAAATATAAATTTAAAATTCAGACTGTGGAAAATTACAACACACCAAATTGGTATTGGGAGAATCCTGAAGGTGAATGGATATATGTTACTAGTATTGGTTGTTACCTAACAGAAGAATTAAATAGAGCAAATCCGAGAAACTTTAATTAATTTTATTTTAATGTACATATATTATTTAATGTAAATATTATTATTTTATTATGTACTATGTTAATCAATAATAAACATGATGAATGCTAAAAAATAAAAAAAAACAAGATAATAGACAAGCTTGTTTAACAAGCTTGTTAAAGCTTGTTAAAAAACATATTTATTCAAATGTAAAAAATTAATAGGTAATTTGAAGTAACAATATATTAAACACAAAAATGTCATTAAATAAATCTTTTAATTGGTTATGAATGAATGATTAAATTTGTATCTATGTTATTATTACAGTGTCTTATTGTTAGACATAATATACTTAATAATTACTAAAAATAAAAAAATAATTTTTACGCACCAATTATTTTACTTCTTTTAAAAATTCAAAATTTTAATTTCATAATTACGTAAATTTGTAAAGCTAAATATTTAATATTTTATAATTTTCAAATTTTAATAAATTTTTTATTCTTAAACACTTTTAATAATTTTATTATTAAATATTATATTTAAAATTAGAAATATAAAAATGTCCAATTCTTCATTTAATTTAATTTTATCAAATAACACCACAACTAGTCCTAGTATTATTTCAACATCCCCAGCAGTTAGAGTATATTGGATAAACACTACTAAACCATTTCAATTAATTTATGTATTTATTGTTATGATACCATTAATTATAGCTCAGTTGATTATACTTATTTTACTCTCAAAACTTATTTTCTTAGTTAAATGGTAAATAATATGTATCAGGGGTGCATCTCGTTCACAAAATACGAGACACGAGATACGAGACGAGATGCACCCCTGATATGTGTTGTTGATGTTTTTTAAAATTAAAATTGGAAAATATTTATTAAAATTTTCTTTAAAAAATATTTAAAAAAAGTTGGGCCCTAATCAAGTTTTCTAATGAACTTTTATGAGTCCCAATGAATTATTATACGTCCAATAAATTTTTTATGATAATAGTTTCGACATTGAATATCACACGCAAAAACTGATTAGCCGTAAAAGGTCGCTGTCTCATCTATGACTAGATTTCATAGGACTTATACATAAAAGTTCTTTTGTCTCATACTTGAATAGAGCAAAACTTTGTTTTAAGTAAATCTTTTGCATTTAAATTGAATTTTTCAATGTGGACATATTTTTTGTTTCATTTATTCTGCACTTTTACTTGTTTGGCCTATCCAATTTGTGAATTCCAATTTGTGAATATGGCAATTAAATTATTATGCATGTGCCCCAATTGCAACTTTTATTCTTATGTTGGATCGTTATTTGATTCTTTGGTCTAACGCTAGAAATTTTAATAAATACTTTGAAACACTATTTAAATGGATGGGACTTTGTTGTTTGATACTTTGCTACTTAATAAGTTTAATACTTTATTTGAATGAACTTCCATTAAATAGAAGTAATTAAAAATTTAAATGTGATTTAAGCTATAAAATATATTTAAGAATATTATTACTTAAATTATACTATGAACTAATTTTATTTTAAAAGAAATCTTGATCCTGTACTTTGTATAGATTGTATCCTACTTCTTAATAATTTAAAAAAAAATTTGAATTATATACAAATGAACTCTTCGAGTTGAGGCGAATGTGACAAAATAACTTAAATTGGTTGAATTCAAGCTAAATTATTAACGATTAAAGCTCTCTCAAAGGGATGACTAGACAACAATCTAATCACCTAGATTATATTATAATATAATAAAGTTTTGATATAATAAAGTTATTTTAGTCTCATTATATTGTATACGATATTCATGCTGTGGAAAAATTGTATCGATGGGAGATGGAATTGAACCATCACGGAAAGAGCCCAAACCGAAAGCACAACCGACTGTGCCACCATCCTCCCCGATGATGGGTTATTTATTTTCATTTATATTCTTCTGCAAGTGCGGACACAACACATAAGATTAAACTCGAAAAGCATTTTCGAATAAACTATCATTTGAATTAATTGGATAAAGTCTATATAAGTATCATAATTTAATAGAAACTTATAATTTAATTTTTAAAGCAGCTACACAGACTTGTCGTTATGTAGATTAAGGATGGCGGTTCCTGGGAAATCTCCGGATATCCGGAACCGGAACCGATACCCGAACCGAAAATTTCGGGTATCCGGAACCGGAACCGGTATCCGAACCGAAGATTTCGGATATCCGGAACCGGAACCGATATCCGAACCGAAAATTTCGGGTATCCGGAACCGGAACCGAAATTTTTATTTTCAAAATTTTCGCCTGCGGCGCTGTAAAGTTGAGTCCCAATGGGTGATATAAAGGGATTAAAATCAATATGAATGGATTTGGGGAATTATTGATGTAATTTAGATTAGAGTTGCGCCCCGACCCCGTTCCCCGATCCCCGTCCCCGCTCCCGAACGATTTTTTCAGACTTCTCCCCGCCCCGTTCCCCGCCCCGAAACAATTCAAAAACCCCGTCCCCCGACCCGAAAAACTTTCGGGGTTGTCGGGAAAAACTTTCGGGGTTGACCCCGTACCCCGACATACCCGCCCCCGAGCGTTCGGGGCCCAACCCTAATTTAGATTAACAGTGTTGTTTATTTGAGGAATGAGTGATTTTGGTGAATTAATAGAGACATAGATATTGGTGGATTAAGAGCTGGAGGTTTGTAATGACGAGAGATATAGAGCGATTTATTGATCTACCTATATCTTTCGTGGATTTATTGATATTAGGATTTACATTATTGATATATCCCCTTTGATATTATAATTATTATTGATATATCCTCTCTACTCCCATCATCCTTGATCCCTCTATATGACATCCAAATACATCAACATTTACTTAAACTTGTAAACAATGAATTTTTACAAGTGCTTACAACTCTTCCCTTTTAGCGCCGCAGGCGAAAATTTTGAGAATTATGGTAAGCCAAGGCTCCAGATTTCTTCCTCTTTTGCGCCGCAGGCGAAAATTTTGAGAATTATGGAGGTCCATAAGCCAGATTTCTTCCATTTTTGCGCCGCAGGCGAAAATTTTAAGAATTTTGTAGGTCCTTAAGTCAGTTTTCTTCGATTTTTCAGCGCCGCAGGCGAAAATTTTGAGAATTTTGGAAGATTCCTAAGTCAGGATTCTTCCCTTTTCAGCGCCGCAGGCGAAAATTTTGAAAAGTTTAAAAGACCATTGAGCAAGATTTCTTCCTTTTTCCCTAGTTCTAGGAACCGAACCGAAAATTTCGGATATCCGGAACCGGAACCGGTATCCGAACCGAAACTTTCGGATATCCGGAACCGGAACCGGTATCCGAACCGAAGATTTCGGATATCCGGATCCGGAACCGGTATCCGAACCGAAAATTTCCGGATATCCGAGGTTTTTTCGGTTCCGGATACCCGGAACCGCCAACCTTAATGTAGATTGCTTAATGACTGTTTATCAAAATAGATTTCAACTTTTTATTAAAAATATGTTTGGATTTGCATATCTTATTTGTTGTATTTTTTTCTTTTGGTCTTTAAAACATTTTGCAAGTCAATCACAAAGTTCAGCTAGAATTTTGGTTGAAATTATCTTTTAATAAAGTTATAAATTATTTTTAGAAAAATCGTATGGTCAAATTTGCAATTTACATGGAAATTCTTTTTGAAGTTATACCTGGAGCTTTTTCAATATTTTTAAATCTTTTAAGTTTTTGTATCCATTAATAATATAATTTATTTAAAAATTATTTTATTTTTAAAGAATTTTCAGGTTACAGTTATACTTGCTGTTCCTATAGCTAATGAAATGGCAATTACTTTATGTACTATAGTAAGTTATTTAATTAATTATATTTAATATTTTTCCCTTTTCTATTACATTAAATAAAATATTTATATTATCTTATTTCTTATTAGAGTTTTCTTAGCGTTTAATAAATTAAGAAACTTAATATTAAGTAAATCCAATTTTACTTAAAATATTATATTTTAGGATGCTTCAATTTGTAGTATTTATTACACATATATATTTGGTCAGAAATCTCCAATAAATATAAAGCCACCTGTAATTACTATAAGCAGATCGAGGATAATTCCGAAGAATATCAGCGCTCAGATTTAATTAAAATACATACTAAAGTTAAACCTATGAATAATAAAATGAAAGAATCGTTAAATAATACAAAAGATTATTCAAGTAAACTTTTAATTAACAAAATTAAAATAAAGTAAATGATTTTAAAGTGTATTCTTTATTTAAATTTATGTTTAACGGGATCAGAATCCCGACAAATTTGCAAAATTCAATCCCGATCCCAGTAATGTATAGTAACATTTTTAAATATTTTTAGCCAAAAATGTTTTAAGAAGGGACCCTGAAATGGTTGATAATAAATTTTAAATAAGATTTTTAAAAGGAAAAGTAAATCAGCTGAGCTATAGCTATTTCTCTCCTTTAGCTAGTGCAAAAGCAAAAGCGAACCAGCATCTTCACTAGAACGGACTGATTGTTAGCCATATATGATTTACAGAATTTAAAAAAAAAGTTATAAAAATAAATTTATTTGTGATAAACTAATTTATTTTATCAAGAAAAAAAAAGTTAAACAAATGATAATTGACAAAAAAATTCGCTTTTAGTAGGTTCAACAGAAAAAATATCTAAAAATTGATAACTTAAATTATAAACTCTTAATTTCAACGATGATTTAAATATTAAATAAGATTTTAAACTCTAAATTTTAATTCTATAACTAATTCTATCTAGTTCTAATCTTACATCTCTTTCTGCATCCAATTAATATCTCTTATAGCATAATTTAAGCATAGTTTGATAAAAGCAGGTTTTAGCAGCATTGTCATCTTTAAGCATTGCTATTTGATCAATAACTTTTATATACAATTACAAATGCGTTTTCCCTTTAATAAAATATTTGATAGATTTGTTTGTATTTATACATTTATTAACAGAAAAGTTGTCTTCATTTTCAACTTCCCACTCATATTTGACATTAAAAAACTTCTTTTAAAAATAATTTACTAATATTTTGGTCATAATTATAAACTAAACGAGAAACCAGATTTATTAATAATATTTTGATAAATAAAAAATTACTAAACTATTAGGATACAGAAATCAGTTTTAAATTTAATTATTAAAAATTATTTAAATAAAATACATTTAAAAATAAATAAAATAATAAAAAATTTATTATATAAAATCTAAAAAATTTATAAAATAATAGAATTAAAAAATAATTTATTAATAATATTTTGATAAATAAAAAATTACTAAACTATTAGGATACAGAAATTAGTTTTAAATTTAATTATTAAAAATTATTTAAATAAAATACATTTAAAAATAAATAAAATAATAAAAAATTTATTATATAAAATCTAAAAAATTTATAAAATAATAGAATTAAAAAATAATTTATTAATAATATTTTGATAAATAAAAAATTACTAAACTATTAGGATACAGAAATCAGTTTTAAATTTAATTATTAAAAATTATTTAAATAAAATACATTTAAAAATAAATAAAATAATAAAAAATTTATTATATAAAATCTAAAAAATTTATAAAATAATAGAATTAAAAAATAATTTATTAATAATATTTTGATAAATAAAAAATTACTAAACTATTAGGATACAGAAATTAGTTTTAAATTTAATTATTAAAAATTATTTAAATAAAATACATTTAAAAATAAATAAAATAATAAAAAATTTATTATATAAAATCTAAAAAATTTATAAAATAATAGAATTAAAAAATAATTTATTAATAATATTTTGATAAATAAAAAATTACTAAACTATTAGGATACAGAAATTAGTTTTAAATTTAATTATTAAAAATTATTTAAATAAAATACATTTAAAAATAAATAAAATAATAAAAAATTTATTATATAAAATCTAAAAAATTTATAAAATAATAGAATTAAAAAATAATTTATTAATAATATTTTGATAAATAAAAAATTACTAAACTATTAGGATACAGAAATTAGTTTTAAATTTAATTATTAAAAATTATTTAAATAAAATACATCTATTATTTTATAAATTCTTTAGATTTTATATAATAAATTTTTTATTATTTTATTTATTTTTAAATGTATTTTATTTAAATAATTTTTAATATATTTTATTTAAATAATAATAGTTAAAATCTGCAATCAAAATTTTTTATCAAAGTTAAATTGGAAAAATTCATAAAAATCAAATAAATGAAAAAAACATATAGAAATATATAAGAAAATATGTCAGAAAAGATTATGGCAAAAAATTATGAAAAATTATTAAAAAAATTTCGAAAAATTTTTTAAATATGAAAAATTAATAGAGAATTATTTTTTTATTAATTTTTCATCATTTCTTGCCATAATCTTTTCTTACATATTTTCTTATATATTTCTATATATGTTTTTTCATTTATTTGATTTTTATGAATTTTTCCAATTTAACTTTGATAAAAGATTTTGATTGCAGATTTTAACTTCTATATTTAAGTCAATTTTTTCTCTTCTAATTTTTCATATTTAAAAATTTTTTTCGAAATTTTTTTATTAATTTTTCATAATTTTTTGCTATAATCTTACTTAAGTATTGCAAGATCTCTTTATTTAAATTAATTATTTAATATTATTTCAACTCACGCTATCATGAAAGGAAAAAGTACAATTAAAATAAAGACGATTATCAGTAGGGATCGGATTTTTAGGTTATAACCTATTTTTTCTACGAAATAGTCCTGATGAATTGAGCTCAAATCCGTTGTTATTTCTTGAAAATCTTTTGTTTACGGGGAGTTATTATGACCTATTTGAACCTATTTTGGCGTTTTGCAACCTAAAATAGGTTCTAACCTATTTTGGCTGTTTTTGTGATTTTTCACTTTTTTGTCACCTATTTTGGGTATCTTTCGTAAAATTTCTATTTTTTAACAAAAATTTTCTAAATCTTTGAAAGAAATTTCGAAAATTTTTCAATAATTTGGTCAATTTTTTTATCAGCCCAAAAATTTTTCTTCAATTTTTTGAGAAATATTTTCCTCAAAATTTAAAAATTTTTCACTACTGGATTTTTAAATTCTTGCTTTGGCGCTTAAATTTATGAAATAAAATTGAAATTATTTGGCATTATTGACTCTTGCCCAATATGACGACCTTTTTTTGCAACCTATTTCTTTATTTTTACGACCTATTTGCCTATTTTTGTCACCTATATTAGCATTTTATACAACCTATTTAGGTGCCTATTTTAAGGTTTTTACAACCTAAAAATCCGATCCCTAATTATCAGAAATTATTAAAAGGATTAACCCAACAAAATCGATAGAGAAAAAAAGTTATCAGAAATTATTGAAAATCAATATTTAAATCCTTTACAAAACTCCTCTTGACGCCATAAATCGTTTAACGAAATCAATCTTTTTATCTGTTTGTCCTGAAGCAATAGACTTATCACCAAATTTATTTCCTAGTCCCATAACTGTTTTTGAACCAACAGATTGACTTGTCCATTTTTCTAAGTTATCCCCATTGGGATCATATTTACGAATAAAATTAACAATATAATTTGACATTTTATCAGCTAGAGCACGTTCTGAAGGACTAGCATTTTTAGAAATTGTATTGAGAAAATATGGAAGTTCTGATCCATGATCACAACCAGTTGTCTTTTCAGTACCTGTAATAATTTAATTTGATAAAAAAATTTGTTTGACTGTTTGAACATATAAACTAAATATTAGAGTTCCACGGGAAGTTCCGGTGTTTTTTGGTTCCGATTCCAGGCAAACCGGAACTAAAATTCGATCAGTTTCTCGTCAAAATTTCGGTTCCGGTGAGACACTACTAAATAAGTAATGGGAATATTAAAAAAAAATTTTATTTAAATTTTTTAAATTAAAAAAATTACCAGGCGGAGCATGATCGTATAGGTATTGATATAATCCTTTTGAGCATCCTTTTATCCAAAGCTGCCCCCACATATTTTGAGAAATCGTAAAATATTCTCTAGGTGCGTTGTTTGCCTGTGATGCTAAAATTTTATTATTATTTAAATATAGATAAAATCAATTTACTAGCAGAAGAATCATCAGATGCAGGATAAAGCTGTAAATAATCATTTGCAAGGCTACCATATTGACTAATTGCATCTTGTTTAAATTTTGACAAAGAAACTTTTTTTGTTGGAGATGAACCATATTCTTCAGAATTAAAACCTATAAAATTGAAATTAATTTTTTTTATTTAATTTAAAAAAAATAAATAGGTATATACCTATAACTTCGGAGTCAAAGAAGCCAGATTTCTCCCCTTTTTAGCGCTGGAGGAATCCATCAAATTGATAAAAAAAATTCGCTGGAACCCGTAACGGGATTTTTTCTAAGATCGAATGGGGCAGGATCAAACTCTAGGTATATATAAGGTGGACTCAATCATCAAGACTCAGTTAACTGCTCCGGTTTTGGAAGGCCAATAAAGAATTCATCACTTTTCAGCGCTGCAGGCGAAAATTTTTGAAATTTCAGAAGACCACGGGTCAAAAATCTTCCTTTTTTATAAAAAATACAAAACGGGAAAATTAGAACCGGATCAAATCACAACTCAGGTGTAAAAAATTTGCCGGATACGGATCAAGATTTGGCAATGGAGCCGGACAGGATCCGGCCGGATTTTCTGGATTAAACCGGTCCGGAAAAAACTGGAGATTGCGAAAAAAACTCGGCTTATGGATCCGGACTCCGGAAAACTCCGGTCGGATCTGGTCCGGTGCCGCTCACTACCTATAAGCATATAAAATTGATTTTGTTTTTTCTGTTCCATTAATTGCTTAATTGGGCCTGGAATTACATATCCATCTTGAACTGGTGCAAAGAAGAATCCACTCCATTTATTTTGAAACTGAAAATTTTATTAATAAAATTAAATTTTTGACATTAGACAAAAAGAGTAATTTTCTACTAATTGACGAAATGGTCATTTAAAAAAATGCTTTAAAAATTTAGTTTAAAAATATATTAAATCAGGACAATTTTTAAAACATTTTAAACATATTTTTCGATTTATTTATTAGTTATAAATAAAATAATTTACTAAAATATCGTACAATTTTTTCTGTTGGTAATGCACGTAGCTGACTGGCAGTAGCATCTTTTCCTAAAAATGATAGATGAGCAATACCATTTTTTTCTGCATCTTGGATTGAAGAAGGATTAACCCAACAAAGTTTCGGATCATTTGGATAAAAAGCTCCAGCACTTTCAATTGTTACTGCTTTCATTAAATCTTTTGTAAGAGGGGAAAAAGCCAAATAATATATTGACATTCCGCCTAGAATAAATGTGTAAAGAGATAAAATATAAAATTATCTTTAAGGATCAAATATACAAAGCAAATTAATATCGTATTTATTCTACTTTAATGGCCCCTCCATTTGAATGGCTCTCCAATTGAATGGCCCTTTTTTGGGGGTATCGAAAAATAGAATGGCGGCCATTCTATTAGAATAAATACGGTATGTTCCTCCCACTCTACTTTTTATGTTTCTCTCACATAATAAAGTGTTACTTTCAATTTACTAAATGTTCCTCCCACACTACTTAATTTTGTCTGCTTTTAAATTAATATACCAGCAGATTGTCCACCAACAGTAATTTTTTCTGGATCTCCTCCAAAATTAGCAATATTATTTTTAACCCATTTAATTGCAAATATTTGATCCAAAAGACCATAATTTCCATGAATTTTTGGATTTTCTTTACTTAATGCTGGATGTGCCAAAAATCCAAATGGGCCAAGTCGATAGTTAATTGATACAAAAACTATTCCTTTACTTGCTAAACCTTCACCACTCCAAGGTCCTGAAGCAGCAGAACCAATAGTAAAAGCCCCACCATGTATCCAGATATATACTGGACTTAGCTTATCAGTTTTTCCAATTGAAGAGGTTGCTTTAATAAAGGAAATATATTTAATTGGTAATTTTGAATTTCGTACCACCCCCCCCTCTCTCTTTTTTCTTTCTCAAGGTATTAAAAATGTTCAGTCTTCAGAAGAAAGTAGAGCACAACGAGCTGTGGTGTCGAATGGCTCGGTTCTGAGTTAAGACCGTGGGTTGTTTTTGGTGTCTTATAACACAGCTCGTCGTGCTCTATATTCTTCTGAAGACTGACCAGTTTTAACACCTTGAGAAATAAAAAAGAGCGAGGGGGGGGTACGAGCGGGGGGGGGGGTACCTTTTAATTTAAAATTTTTATTTTTACTTGTAAAAATATTCAAAAAGAGACAATCTTCTGATCCAGAAAAACCATTATTATTCTTAGGTTGAGCACATGAAGAACCAAAATCTGTGGTTATTTTAATTCCTTTCCATTTTGGAACTGGTTGTGGTTCTTTCCATCTTAATGCTGAGGCATAAGGAATGCCTTTGAATAATTTTTGTTTTAATTTTATAAATTTATTTTTTCAACCTTTAAAAATAGCAATATTATTATCTCCTTTATATCCCTTAACAGCTCCACTTTCAGTACATGCTACAGGCGCCCCATCCCCTGAGCTTTTAATGTCACATTGTTGAAGCTTAACTGCCAAAGTAATTTTAGAGAGTACTCCAAATATAACAATAAATGAATAAAAAAATGAAAAAATTATCATTGATTATTAAATTTAATTTTTTAAATAAATGAATGTCTCTTTCATTCAGACTCTTTTTATAAATAATATTTTAACAAATTGCCAACATTATATTACCAAATTTATTCAGGTGAATTAGTTTTAAATTTTTTAAATTAAAAAAAATTTTTTTTTAATTTTTTAAAAATTTTTTTCAATAGCGTAAGTTAAATATAATTAATATTTAAATTTATTTAAATGTTTGCACAAATATTTTAAGAATTGCCAACATTAAATTACCAGCTTTATTCAATTTAAACTTTAAATCGTTTGGATTAATTTTTAATTTTTTTTAATTTTTAAAAATTTTTTTAAATTAAAAAAAATTTAAATTAAAAAAATTAAAAAAAAATTTTTTTTTCAATAGCGAAAGTTAAATTTACTAATTAATATTTAAATTAATTTAAATGTTTGCACAAATGTTTTAAAATAATGTCCCGTTAAATGAAATATTTTAAAAAGATTTTTAATGTTTTTTGGTTATTGATTTTTTATAAATTAATTAAATCGTTAAAGAAATATTTAAGAGAAAAAAAAATAATTTCTTAATTTTTTAAAAATTAAACCAAAAAAATTAACAAATATGTAACAGGATAATAGGTACTCATTTGTAGATAAATTAATATTTTTTTAATTTTTTAAATTAAACGCGCATATATCCGTCTATTTAATTACGCAGTTTTAAAATGGCAAATCTTAACAATTTACAATGTGGCATTGTCCAACCTTTAATTTCTATTTATCATTACAGTGGCTTCAATCATATTCCTAAAATCATATATCCAAACTTCTTATGATCTATTTCAACTATTTCAAAAATGTTTAATATATTTTCAGTCTCGGGCCTCGGCCACGACCGTCCCTATTTAATAACCGTACCCGAAATTTTTACCAACCCGATACCCGTGACCCGAATGAAAAGCTCCAACCCGATACCCGAAACCCGTACTCGAAAATTTTTTGTACCCGCGGCAACCTACTGAGGACGATAACAATGTTGAATTTTTTTATTTATTTTCAAGCCACCTTTAACTAAAAATCACTTATATGTATTTATTTATTCATTTATTTATTGTTTTAGAGATACCAAAAGATAATAAATTCATTTACTTTCATAATTTAATAAAATAGCTTAAAAAATTAATTTTAATTATTATAAGAAATTAGAAAAAGATTTCTTATAATAATTAGAAAATTTTTTTCGTTTCTAAAATTAAAAAAAATTTTTATTAAATTAAATTTTATTAATTTAGACAATTAAGGCTGTGTTGAACAAATAAATTAATTTTATTTAAAATTATTTAATCCTCTAAATAAATAAATCACATGCTTTAATAACTCATGACACTTAATTAAAACAAAAATTAAAACTTATTTATTTATACTTTGTTGAGATAAAATATAGTATTTAAATAATTAATTTTTATTTTAAATTATATTAATTAAAATTACTTTTGCTTCTATTCCGCCCATAGCTGAAACAAAGCAAAATCCAAATAAATATCCAGCATTTCAGTAATTTGCCTCCTTTTTGAGATTTTTATTAAATTAATTAATTAATTAAATAAATTTTTTAGGTACTCTTGTGTTATCTCCCCCCATTTTATTTTGTTTCTTCTTACCTTTTTCTTTCTCCATAAAAGGCAATCTCATCAACATACTTTTAAAAATTATGGCGATAAGTACCCAGCTCTAGTTTTAAGGACCAATGTTCTTTATTGTATTTATGTATGGTAACTCTGGATGAATAGGGCCCCATTTTCCCTTAAAATATTCTAGTAATACTGTGAACGTATTATAAATAGAAGTGCTGGTACATACAACGACGTTAGGAAGGGATCTCTAATTTCAAAATATGGTAACTCACGACAAAGATTCAATTTGACCCATGTGTATTTTTTGAGAAAGGAAAAGGTAAGAGAAGAAATAAAATGGGGGGGAGATAAAACAAGAGTACCATTTTTTATTAAATAAATTTAGAATAATAAATATTATTTAATTTTTTTAATTAAAAAATGAATAAAATTATCCTTTTCTTCTTTATTATTTTGGTTATTTTTTTAAATGAAGCTAATTCAAAATGTTCTGGCAACGGCCGAGGTAATATTTATAATTTTTTTATTAAAATTAATCTTTTGTTATTTTTAATATCAAATTAATTTGTGTGTCAATCTGGCTGAAATTAACCAAAATTTTAATATTTTAAATTTTTGGGATTGGAAGGATTAAAGGGCTAAATCTCTAAACCCCTTACCTTATAAGCTTATAAAATATTTTTTGTTTAAATTTCTGATGAAATCAGAATTTTGACACACCGATGTACCGCGAGCCAATGTACCGCCGAGCTATAACTTTGTTCGAAATTGTCGAATCCGTGGAGTCCTGGTATGTTTCGATGCGGCTCGACCAGCTGAATCTAATCATACCAGAGCGCCTCGGATTTTACAATTTTGAACAAAGTTATAGCTCGGCGGTACATTGGGCTCGCAGTACACTGGCCTGCTCCCCAGAATTTTTATTTTATTTTTAGGTTGTGAATATAGTGAAGATTGTTGCTCATTTAACTGTTGCAATGCTGGAGGATGCGGTGGGCACCAACCTTTTACATGTATCGGGTAGGTTTAATAAAATTATTTAAAATTTAAATAATATTAAATAATAAATTAAACTTTACTAAAAATCAAAATAAAATATTTTTAATAAAATTAGGCAGAAGGACTCAAAATCCTCTTATAACCCAGATATCACCAAAAATATCCCCAGATATCCTTTTAAATCCCTTCAAATCCTCTGATCTTCCCGATATCTCTTACGTAAAAATTTTTTATGTGAAAATCCCGAAATCTCGCGGGATCCCGCTAAATTTTTGAACGGTACTCGATTGGTACTTTTACCCGGACATGTTTTCGATTCGAAAACCGTCTTGAGAAATTTTCTAAAACTTGACGCGATATATTTTTCTTGACCCGCCCGAACTCTGTTGGGCACTCTTTTAATTTAATTTAAAATTTTTAATAGTATTTTATTATTTTTCATTAAGAGACTAGATAAAAGCCAAACGAGGCAACTGATAAAAGTTGCTATATGTAGAAAGAGACAAACAATGGAAATTTTAAAATGAATTAAATAAAATATTTTTGTGATAAAATAAATTTGGGTACTTTTAATTTAAATTTATTGGGATAAAGCAATAATTAATAAAATTTTTAAAATTTTGATTATTTAAATTATTCATTTTATGTTGATCAAAATATAATTATTTTAAAAAATAATTTATTTTTCATTATTATTTTTTTTTCTTATTTTTTCATTCCCCCAAAATTTCTCTCGGTTCCTGTAAGTTATCTTTGGGGACACGGTATACACTTCTTGGCTTTTTATATCTTCAAATATGTAAATATGTAGAATATGCATTTTCTTTATAGCTTCATTCACATACAAAAAACCCCTCTATTTTTTACATCGCGTCCTTTTCGATTGGATTTTTTGACCCACTTTTCCTTCAATTTATGTATATTTTTATATTTATATATTTTTATATTTTGGCTTGCATTTTTGTTTATTCGATAAATATGTATATGGGTGAGGGTCAAAACAAGCGTTCCGTGTATATTGGGCGTTCTGTGTTTTGGCAAAACCGTGTTTTGTCCGACTGTGTTTGTCGTTCCGTGTAGTATCCGTTCCGCGTTTTAGCTCGGCATGAAATATATTTGGGAATCAATATTTTTGAGTTTAGTTGAGGTTTTCTATTGGTATTAAAGCATTTTACCAACCTTTTATAATTAAAAAAGTTGAAATTCTCCACAATTTTATAAACGGGATCAACCCAGAGTATCGACACCCAAAGTATCGAATGACCCAAAGTATCGACACCCAGAATGACGAATTACCCAAAGTATCGAAAATTTTTAAATTTTATAACAAAACATTGGGAGGTTATCTTAATGCCGGAACAAACTTCAATTCGTTGAATTTATCAGTGAGTGATCAGTGACTAAGTGATCAATAGTGTGAGTGATCAACCTAGTAAGTGATCAACCAAGAGTGATCAATCAGGTGAGTGATCAACAGTCTGTTTAGAAACAAAATAATCTTCGGAAATCCGATATACAAAGTCGGAAAAAGTTAAGAAATATCGAAATCGAAAATATTTTTAAAAATTTTCGAAGAAGAAAACCGAGTGATGATCAACCGTAAGAGTGATCAATATTGAATGACCCAAAGTTTCGAATGACTCAAGATTAAGTGATCAATCAAATTTTTCAATTGATCTATCTGTTGATCAGTTGAAAAATTTGATCAAAATAAGCTTCCCCGTCATTAGAAAAACTTCCCAATGTTTTATAATAAAATTTAAAAATTTTCGATACTTTGGGTAATTCGTCATTCTGGGTTTCGATACTTTGGGTCATTCGATACTTTGGGTGTCGATACTCTGGGTGTCGATACTTTGGGTGTCGATACTCTGGGGTGGACTCGATTAAATTATTTAGACAAATTTGGTAGAAAATTAATTAATTGAATGGTATGTATTTTTTGATAGATTAAGTTTACTGATAAGAAAGTAAAAGTATAAAATGAATGTTTTTGTGATGGGAAAGTATATTGAATGAAAAATAGAAAATAAAATTTTCTTTATTTAAATAAAAATTAATGTAAACCAGCAAATTACTTAAATTATTACATCAGTTTCTAGTTAATTTCTAGGATTGGAAGTAAAAAAGGTTCCTTTTGATTAATTTGGACTGTCTGGATAATTTACTCCCTCTGTTTATTTTTGATTAGGGGAGAAAGGGCAATATAAAGAAAAAGGTCAATCTTACTTAATATGTATATGCCAAAGATTTTTAAACAAAAAATAAAAGAAAAGTACATGTCTATAAAATTGACCTACTATTTTTAAGAATTTATACATAATTAAATTCAAAAAATTATATTAAACATATATACCGTAAAACTAAACATTTTAAAAATAAAGGGACTTTTATTTCGAAATTTAAATGTGTATTTAATTTTTTATTTAATTTACTTGTTATTTTTACGGCTTACTTTAGTCGAAATGTAAAGTCCAAATTATGTATATGTATGAATGAAAAAACCAAAAAATTAAGTGTATTAGAATATGGGTGGAATATTCAAAAATATGGATAAAAATATTGGAAAAATCTCTAAATATGGACGAAATATGAATAAAAAAAGTTTAATTTTTACTCGATATTAAAATTACAAATAAAAAAATTTCCAACTTTTGTGGTGAGAATGACTTGTATTGTTTTTTAAATCATTTTACTATGTAATTTCCGAAGAATTTATATTCAAATAAGATTACCTCTATCTTACTTTATAGTTTATTGTGTATTTTTAAACTGTTTAGAATTAAGTCTGGCCATCCTATCTAAAAAATTGATGTCTAACATTCAATGAGGAACTATTTATTTGTATTTAAAAACGGGATCAACCCAGAGTATCGACACCCAAAGTATCGACACCCAGAGTATCGTCACCCAAAGTATCGAATGACCCAAAGTATCGAAACCCAGAATGACGAATTACCCAAAGTTATGAAAATTTTTAAATTTTATAACAAAACATTGGGAGGTTATCTTAATGCCGGAACAAACTTCAATTCGTTGAATTTATCAGTGAGTGATCAGTGACTAAGTGATCAATAGTGTGAGTGATCAACCTAGTAAGTGATCAACCAAGAGTGATCAATCAGGTGAGTGATCAACAGTCTGTTTAGAAACAAAATAATCTTCGGAAATCCGATATACAAAGTCGGAAAAAGTTAAGAAATATCGAAATCGAAAATATTTTTAAAAATTTTCGAAGAAGAAAACCGAGTGATGATCAACCGTAAGAGTGATCAATATTGAATGACCCAAAGTTTCGAATGACTCAAGATTAAGTGATCAATCAAATTTTTCAATTGATCTATCTGTTGATCAGTTGAAAAATTTGATCAAAATAAGCTTCCCCGTCATTAGAAAAACTTCCCAATGTTTTATAATAAAATTTAAAAATTTTCGATACTTTGGGTAATTCGTCATTCTGGGTTTCGATACTTTGGGTCATTCGATACTTTGGGTGTCGATACTCTGGGGTGGACTCTTATAAACATATGTACATATAGTATTTTCTCTAATTGAGCGGCCGTCTCCAATAGAGCGGCCCTTTGAGAGAGTATTGAAAAATGGAGCGACCGGCCGCTTTATTAGAGAAAATACGGTAGTTAAATTATTAATTTATTCAGACTTTATCGAACATCAGAAACTAAGCAAAATGACTAGAGAATCTGATTGGATTTTGGTTGAAGAGATAAGTGATCTTAATAAACTTGAAACTAATTTTGACAATCTTCAAATAAAATTTAAAGAAGAGAAGGAAAAAACTGTTAATTTAGAAAATGAATTGAAGGAAATGAATAAAGTTTGGTTACTTTTACCTATCTAATTTTTATTTAAATTTTAGAAAATCCAAAAAATAAATTCTGACCATAAAAATGAAATTGAAGAAATTAAACAAAATTTTCAAAAATTAATTGAAGAAAATGACGTTTGTTTAAAACAAAAAGACGAAAAAATTAATTCTTTGGAGGAAAGTATTAAAAAAGTAATCAGATTACCGGATTTCCTCTAAAATAATCCGATGGCTTTATTTCTTTTCGATCGACCTCTAGAAGGGGGCTATTTTAGATGGTCGGGTTTTTTGGAGGGTCGGGTTTTTTGGAAAGAGGGGTTATTTCTTCGATGGCTAATTTTTTGAACTAAAGTATTTAGGGGTTAAGTGGAAGATCAGTGGATTTGAACGGATATCAGATTATAGGAGGATTAAGGCTATATGAGGCGTTTAATTACCAAAATCCTTCCTAATCCCAAACCCCCCCCCCCAATATCCCTCTACATCCTAAATTAGGATGTAGAGGGATATTGGGATGTAGAGGGATATTAGGATGTAGAGAGATATTCCTAATATCCACGTTAATATTAGGGGTTAAACAATATCCTCGTTAACCGATCAGAATTCCCTTATATACGCCAATATACCTCCAATACCTCTTGATCTCTTGATTCACACAACTATCCACTGATATTCAATTTAATCCTTATAATCCCCTGATATCCCTCTTAATCTTAATGAAATATAAGACTCAACTATGTCATGATTTGAAAAATACAATATTAAAAATAGTTAAATATTTTATGAGGGGGGTCTATTTTAGAGGAAATACGGTATAAATTAAAAGATGTTTTAATTAATTTTTATAAAAAGGCAAATGACTTATTTGAGAAAAAGATTGGCGATTTAACAATTAAATTGAATGATATAACATGTAAAGAACTTGTGGTTAGTTTATAATTAATAGTGACCGGCACCGGATCCGACCAGATTTTTCGGAGTCCGGGTCCCAAATCCGGTTTTTTTAGATTTCCGGACTAAAACCGGACCGGATTAATCAGGAAAAATCCGGCCGGATCCGGTCCGGTTCAAGTTACAAATCCGGGTCAGGCAAAATCCATTTTGCCGGTCACTAATAATTAAAATTAAATTATTTTATTTCAAAGAATTTTATTAAAATAAAAAATAAATGGAGTGAAATTGCTAGCTTTTGGAAATGTTGTGATATTAGTTGTATAAATACATACAACCCTATTGGTAATTGTATTGAAGGAAATGGATTTGCTAATATAGTTAATGATGAGAATATTAAATATGTTGTGGGGAAAGGAGGTAGATTAACTGAATTTTATTTTAAAAAATATTTTTGGTACTTTATTAATATCCAACCCCCCACCCCTTTTTGAGTCTCAGATCAATTTTCCTTCTTTACTATCAAACATATTTTCTTCAAACATTACAGGTAAAAGGCAAGTATTATGAAGGAAAAAATAGACGGGAACCGCAAAAATGTCTAACGGTAAGATTTAACGGTAATTCTTGGGTTCGTACTCCCCCCCTTTTTTTACTTCCTCAAAGTATTAAAAATGGTCAGTGAGTCTTAGGTTATAGAACTCGTCGAGCTGTGTCGAATGACACCGAAATCAACTCCCGGTCTTAATTTTGGGCCGAGATACAGGCAAAAAACCATGGTTTGCACAGGCGTCTCACCGACTACAATTGGATTACTTTATGTCATAACTTTTTCAAATCTTGTTCAATTACGTTGATTTTGATGTCATACAAATCAGCACGACAAGCTCTTTCGAATGAGCTATTATTTGCTTAATCGAATTTTTAGCCCAAAAAATGAGCTTGGTCCACCCTTTTATTTTTTCAATTTTCGGGGGTCTGTATCTCGGCCCAAAGTTAAGACCGGTGGTTGATTTTGGTGTCATTCGACACAGCTCGACGAGTTCTATAACCTAAGACTGACTGACCATTTTTTATACTTTGAGTAAGGTAAAAGGAGGGGGGGTACGAACGCAAGAATTACCGATTTAACATTTATAAAGAAGGAAATTTGACTGTTCCGAGGCAGGAAAAATAAAAAGGAAAATTAATCTGAGACTCAAATAGGGGTATTATTTTGAAATTAAATGTAAATTTGAAAGCAACTTGAATAAATCATGGATTAATTTTGGACTTCAAAATTGTAGTACACACAAATATATTGGAGTTATTCCTAAAAATAATCCTAGAATAGTAATCGGCAAAGATGGTTTTAAACTCGAGAATATTTCTTTTAACAATAACGATACTTTTGGGTGTGGATTAGTTTATCCTCCAGCTAAAAAAATAAATGAAGAATTTCCGTATATTTTCTTTACACAAAATGGAAAACAAATTGGTAAATATTTAATTAAAACGGCTGTACGACAACTGCGGATACGCAATTGCGGACGCGACGATTGCGGATGGAACAATTCCGGACGACAACTGCGGACGACAATTACGGATAAAACCTTTTTTATAAATCTAAAATTTTTAAAATTTTTCAGTCTCGCATCAGTTTAGAAATGGTTCGGAAACCATCAGAAGTCGAGAACTAACCGCCGGGACTAAAAAACAGGATATAATTTCAATCATTAAAAAAATTTTTAATCCGCAATTGTCAAATCCGGAATTATCGTCCGCATTTGTCGTCCGTAATTGTAATATCTGCAATCGTCGTCCGCAATCGTTGCATCCGCACGTGCGTATCCGCAATTGTCGTAACACCATTAAAAATACTCAATTAAAATTGATTTTTAAAGGTAAAGGTATATTGACAGATAACAACTTTGTCTCATATAAACAATATATTGCATTGACATGATGTTGCTCAATTGAAGCAAATTTTGGAAGTGATTTGGGAAATAATCCATTTAAATACGACATCTCGAAACATGAAATTCTTAAAGAATTTTATTGAAAAATAATTTTGTTGATTTAATTTCTTTCAAGTTAAATTATAAACTTTTTTAATTATTTAAGTGTCTTTGGACATGTTTTTTTATTTAGATCATTTTTGTCCATAAAAATGGCTTTTGAATTTAGCCAACAATTACAAACAAATTATTTTAGTACTCTGTATTTTTTGTTTATTTCGTGTCAGGCTAAAACGCAGAACGGATAAGACATGGAATGACAAACAGAGATTTTTAATCGTGTTTTGTCCGTTCCGTGTTATGAAAAGACGTGTTTTGTTGTCGGCGTCCGTGTTTTGGAATTCCTTGTTTTGCCCCTCACCCATCCCTTTTAGCTTTAGTAACATTAATGCATAAAAAAGTTGAACTGTAGAAAAAATTAGAAAAATATTGAAATTTTTCTTAAAAATGGGTTCTTCATAATTACATTTACTTAGATTTTTTGTTTTCCGTCATCAGGAAAGATCTACAAAAATTCCTACAAACATATATAGTATTGAGATTATAAAAAATATAAAGTAAAGCTTTTTCAAATGAATAATCCTTAAAAAAATCGAAATATTTTTCAAAATATTTAAAATCTAAATCGAAAGAAGAATAGCACCGAAACCCGAAAAATTAAAAATTTAAAATAATGTTTGTTGATTATGTTCATGCTCAACCTTTTTTTATTAGTGCTTATAGTTATGAATTAAATACCCTGGACGAGAAAAGGAATATAGGAGAGTAAATGAAATAAAAATGAAAAAAATTGCTTTGAGAATTTTAGAAAACAAAGAAACTGGAATTCATACTTTTTATACATAAAAGATATTTTATACAAAGTAATTTTTGAAAAATTATTAAAATCGAAAGGCAAAAAATCATGAAAAAAAATCAAAAATTAGCATATTATTAGGGCTCGGCTCCGTAAAAAATTTTTGTCCCCTAATTCTCGCTAATTAGGTCCCTAAAAATTAGCTCCGTAAAAATTTTTGTCCCCTAATTCTCGCTAATTAGGTCCCTAAAAATTAGCTCCGTAAAAATTTTTGTCCCCTAATTCTCGCTAATTAGGTCCCTAAAAATTAGCTCCGTAAAAAATTTTTGTCCCCTAATTCTCGCTAATTAGGTCCCTAAAAATTAGCTCCGTAAAAAATTTTTGTCCCCTAATTCTCGCTAATTAGGTCCCTAAAAATTAGCTCCGTAATAAATTTTCGTCCCCTAATTCTCGCTAATTAGGTCCCTAAAAATTAGCTCCGTAAAAAATTTTTGTCCCCTAATTCTCGCTAATTAGGTCCCTAAAAATTAGCTCCGTAAAAAATTTTTGTCCCCTAATTCTCGCTAATTAGGTCCCTAAAAATTAGCTCCGTAAAAAATTTTTGTCCCCTAATTCTCGCTAATTAGGTCCCTAAAAATTAGCTCCGTAAAAAATTTTTGTCCCCTAATTCTCGCTAATTAGGTCCCTAATTTCTGTCCTCTATTTTTCCTTAATTCGGTCCCGTAAATATCCCTAATTATTTAAGGCAAATATTAGCTATTTAAGGCAAATATTAGCTAAATTCTGATAATGTTCGCCATCGACACGTAGTTGAAGCCAGATAAATCGCTTATACATTCCAGATAATCCTATTGAGATTGATTGGGATACTAGATCTTCATTCGCAGCAATTTCAACTTGTTCTTGTTTCATTTCCTGATAATTAAAATTTGCACCAGATAATCGCGCTGCATATTAAAAGTCACAATACCTGATAATTAAAATTTGCACCAGATAATCGCGCTGCATATTAAAAGTCACAATACCACTGTTTAATTAGATTTTTAAAAGGGAGCCTTATTGACGAAAAGGACTTATGACCAAACTGCCCATTGTCGAAACTACTCTGTCGAAAAGGACGTGTAAAGAAACTGATTCTAACAAAAATGTCCTTTGACATACCTAAAGGTCGTCTACTAAACCCGATAAGGACAATAAATTATTTAAATTATTAAATAAAAATTTTTGGGGGTTCCAAATTTTCAAAAATTTTGAAAAAAAATTTAGACTAATCATACTAGCCAATATTTTTCAATAAAAATTTAAAAAATTACTTTCACAATTTTCCACCAATATTTAATTTCAATTTCATCCTTTCTTCTTAATCATTTGAAGATATAAATGTAGAAGACGAAAAAAAAATTTTTTTTGATGTTTTCATTCTACTTTTTACCACAATTTTTATTATTAATAATATCTTTTAGATTCTGTTGATCTAATAATAATTTTTCTTTCAATAAAAATCTTAAATTAATTTAAAACATTTATAAGAGTTTTAAAAAAATTAAAAGAGAAAATTAAAAATTTTCTAGTTAATTGAGAAAATTATAGAAAAATTGTTAAATTTATATGGAGAAGAATATAAGCAAATATTTACAAAAAAAGCAGCCGCGCCAGTTGGCGCCACCAACCTAGTACCAGTTGGTGGCTATTTATTAGCCGCACACATTTTTCGCACACATTTTTCTCTGACACGCACGCATTTTTCTTTTTCATTTATTAAAAGGACCACACGCATTTTTAATTTAAAACCCGTTTAAACGCAAAGAATATTATCTTAGATTATTTAAAGGAAAAAAATAAAAAATATCTTTAATAAAAAATAAATATCAAATAAATAAAACAAAAGGGAAATAGCTTTAATTTTACTTCTCTCTCCCTCTTTATTTAAGAGCTTTCAATGAAGCAGAAAAAATTCTAAAACCCCTATTTCCCGTTGATTTTCGAGATTCGAGATCTCGATGAAAAAGTTATTTAGAGACTTCGTTCTTTTTGCCTTTCTACTCAATATCAATGAAAATGCTCACAGAAATTTTTGCAAAATTTTTAAAGCATTTCTAATATAAAAAATAAAATTTTTAAAAAGTGTTCATATAATTTCTTAACACCTATTTTTATGAAAAATTGGAATATAAAATTTTCTCGGCAAAATAAACTTAAGATATTTTGGATATATTGTATAAATTACATTTAATAACTATTGTAACAATTACAACTCGATAAACCTTCAGGAACCAAGGGAAACAAGAAAAATTTGAGTGTTCATATAATTTCTTAACACACCATAAGACTAGGACCACACAAGTTGGATGGAAAAAGAAAAGGAAAAAAGAGAGAATGTGCTTATTTTCCGCACACAAGCATGAATAAAAAAAATTTTTTTCTAAAATTTCATTAACCGAATTTTACCACACACATTGTTGTTTATGTTTATTTATTTATTGAGCTAGCGCATTTGCGCGATTATAGCGATGAAAAAACAAAAGTACTAATACAAATTAAATTAATTGCAAATAATTAAATCTGACGTGTTTGTTTATTCTTCAAGAAATGTATTTTATGAAATAATATTATAAAAAATAATATTTTAAAATAAGAATTTTGTGTATTAAAATTAATAAAAAATATCTATGCGTAAACAAATAAAAGTAATTGTTTAAAAAATAAAATTTAAAAAATTAAATTAAAAATTAAATTTAATTAAAAATTAAATTAATTAAAAAATTAAATTTAAAAAATAAAAAAATATTTGTTTAAAAAATAAACAAATAAATAAAACTATATCAATGAAATCTATCTTGATTTGACAAAATATAACCAACTGAATGTTCACTGGAAAAACTGTTTTTGTACTACTGCGGAGCTGCTCTCATATTTGTACTAGTGTTCGGCAAAAGGATTTTTTCAATAACAATACGAGAAGTACCGTAAGTACTAGTATTGAATGAGTACCGAAAATTCCAAAAATTTATTATTACCGTACCGATACTAGTAGACCTAAAGGTACTGAGTCGGTAGTCTCTCTCAACTCGAAACTCTCTCTCAAATCGAAAATATTTATTAATTTTTTATAATTAAAATAAAAATATCCCCAAATATGTATTTAATAAAAAATAACAAAAAGCAAGCCAAAATTTTTTAAAAATATAAACTAAGGGAAAGAAGGTTGTAGGATCCAAAAGAAAAGGAAGCAATTAAAAAATAGATCTTTTGTTTAGGAATTCCTTGAGTGTAGAATGTTAAGTAGAAGATAAATAAATTAAAGTGAATGTACATATAAATAAATAATGAGTAATACCCAAAAAAAATTTTTTTGAGCTTCTCACCATTTTTGAGCTTCTCTCATCAAGCCATATCCGCATAAAAAACATGCATTTGCATGTTTTTTCCAGCCCTACATATAAGCGATTTTTAGTTAAATGTGGCTTGAAAATAAATAAAACAATTCAATATTGTTATCGTCTTCAGTAGGGTTGCCGCGTGTACAAAGTATTTTTGGGCACGGGTATCGGATTGGAGCTTTTCATTCGGGTTTCGGGTTGGTAAAAATTTCAGGACGGGTTTGAAATTTCAGGTACGGTTATTAAATAGGGACGGTCGTGGCAGAAGGCCCAAGACTGAAAATATATTAAACATTTTTAAAATAGTTGAAATAGATCATAAGAAGTCTGGATATATGATTTTAGGAATATGATTGAAGCCACTGTAATGATAAATAGAAATTAGAGGTTGGACAATGCCACATTGTAAATTATTAAGATTTGCCATTTTAAACTGCGTAATTAGCTAGTCAGATATATGCGTGTTTAATTTTTTGCGTAACGTACGTACGTACGTTACGTACAAAATGATTTTTAAAACATTTATGCAAACATTTAAATAAATTTAAATATTAATTATATTTAACTTAAGCATTAAAAAAATTTTTTTTAATTTAAAAAATTAAATACTAATTTTAAAATTAAAAATTAAATTCAGAATTAAAAATCATTTTTTAAAACATTTATGCAAACATTTAAATAAATTTAAGTTTTAATTATATTTAACTTAAGCTATTGAAAAAAAAATTAAAAAAATTTTTTTTTAATTTTAAAAATTAATCCACACGATTTAAAGTTTAAGCTGAATAAATTTGGTAATTTAATGTTGGCAATTTGTTAAAATATTATTTATAAGCGTCTGAATGAAAAACACATTCATTTATTTAAAAAATTAAATTTTAATAATCAATGATAATTTTTTCATTTATTTATTTATTTATTATTATATTTGGAGTACTCTCTAAAATTACTTTGGCAGTTAAGCTTCAACAATGTGTTATTCAAAGCTCAGGGGATGGGGCGCCTGTAGCATGTACTGAAAGTGGGGCTGTTAAGGGATATAAAGGAGATAATAATATTGCTATTTTTAAAGGTTGAAAAAATAAATTTATAAAATTAAAACTAAAAATTATTCTAAAGGCATTCCTTATGCCTCAGCACAAAGATGGAAAGAACCACAACCAGCACCAAAATGGAAAGGAATTAAAATAACCACAGATTTTGGTTCCTCATGTGCTCAACCTACGAATAATAATGGTTTTTCTGGATCAGAAGATTGTCTCTTTTTGAATATTTTTACAAGTAAAAATAAAAATTTGAAATTAAAAATATGTATTTTCTTTATTAAAGCAATCTCTTCAATTGGAAAAACTGATAAGCTAAGTCCAGTATATATTTGGATACATGGTGGGGCTTTTACTATTGGTTCTTCCATTCCATCTGCTGCAGGACCTTGGAGTGGTGAAGGTTTAGCAAGTAAAGGAATAGTTTTTGTATCAATTAACTATCGACTTGGACCATTTGGATTTTTGGCACATCCAGCATTAAGTAAAGAAAATCCAAAAATTCATGGAAATTATGGTCTTTTGGATCAAATATTTGCAATTAAATGGGTTAAAAATAATATTGCCAATTTTGGAGGAGATCCAGAAAGAATTACTGTTGGTGGACAATCTGCTGGTATATTAATTTAAAAGTAAACAAAATTAAGTAGTGTGGGAGGAACATTTAGTAAATTGAAAGTAACACTTTAGTATTGTGAGAGAAACATAAAAAGTAGAGTGCGAGGAACATACCGTATTTATTCTAATAGAATGGCCGCCATTCTATTTTTCGATACCCCCAAAAAAGGGCCATTCAAATGGACAGCCATTCAAATGGAGGGACCATTCAAGTAGAATAAATACGGTATTAATTTGCTTTGTATATTTAATCCTTAAAGATAATTTTATATTTTAATCCCTTTACACATTTATTCTAGGTGGAATGTCAATATATTATTTGGCCTTTTCCCCTCTTACAAATGATTTAATTAAAGCAGTAACAATTGAAAGTGCTGGAGCTTTTTATCCAAATGATCCGAAACTTTGTTGGGTTAATCCTTCTTCAATCCAAGATGCAGAAAAAAATGGTATTGCTCATCTATCATTTTTAGGAAAAGATGCTACTGCCAGTCAGCTACGTGCATTATCAACAGAACAAATTGTATGATTCGTTATTAGTAAAAAATTACTCATTTTGTCTAATGTCAAAAATTTAATTTTATTAATAAAATTTTCAGTTTCAAAATAAATGGAGTGGATTCTTCTTTCAACCAGTTCAAGATGGATATGTAATCCCAGGCCCAATTAAACAATTAATGGAACAGAAAAAACAAAATCAATTTTATATGCTTATAGGTATATACATACATTCATCGACATAAAGATAGGGGCAAGAGTATTGAAATGAAAATTAACTATTTTCTCAATCAAAAAATATTTCTAAGCGGTTTTGTGGTAAATACTCACAAAAATATGCTTTATCAAATGGGTTTGTTAAATTTTTTCAGAAAAATTTTTACGAGGATATGGGATTTGGTATATCCGGTAGATCCGGATTATCTCGGCCAATTTTTATTTTCATGAAAAACACAGAAACATGTAAACTGAAATACAAATAGAGCTTTTGATTGCTATATAGAACGTATTTTTTGACCGAGAAAATAGTTAATTTTCATTTCAGTTACTCTTGCCCCTATCTTTATGTCGATGACAGTATTTATTTTTTTAAATTAAATTAAACAAAATTAATTTCAATTTTATAGGTTTTAATTCTGAGGAATATGGTGGTTCATCTCCAACAAAAAAAGTTTCTTTGTCAAAATTTAAACAAGATGCAATTACTCAATATGATAGTCTTGCAAATGATTATTTACAGCTTTATCCTGCATCTGATGATTCTTCTGCTAGTAAATTGATTTTATTTATATTTAAATAAAATATTAACAAAATTTTAGCATTATTCGCAAACAACGCACCTAGAGAATATTTTATGATTTCTCAAAATATGTGGGGGCAGCTTTGGATAAAAGGATGTTCAAAAGGATTATATCAATACCTATACGATCATGCTCCGCCTGGTAATTTTTTTAATTTAAAAAATTTAAATAAAATTTTTTAATATTCCCATTACATATTTAGTACATTTGTTTAGCCAATCAAACAAATTTTTTATCAAATTAAATTATTACAGGTACTGAAAACACAACTGGTTGTAATCATGGATCAGAACTTCCATATTTTCTCAATACAATTTCTAAAAATGCTAGTCCTTCAGAACGTGCTCTAGCTGATAAAATGTCAAGTTATATTGTTAATTTTATTAGTAAATATGATCCCAATGGGGACAACTTAGAAAAATGGTCAAGTCAATCTGTTGGTTCAAAAACAGTTATGGGACTAGGAAATAAATTTGGTGATAAGTCTATTGCTTCAGGACAAACAGATAAAAAGATTGATTTCGTTAAACGATTTATGGCGTCAAGAGGAGTTTTGTAAAGAATTTAAACATTAATTTTTAATAATTTCTGATAATTTTTTTCTCTTTCGATTTTGTTGGGTTAATCCTTCCAATAATTTCTGATAATTGTCTTTATTTTAATTACACTTTTTCCTTTCATGATAGCGTAAATTGAAATAATATTAAATATAATTAATTTAAATAAAGAGATCTTGCAATACTTAAGTAAGATTAAGGCAAAAAATGATAAAAATTAATAAAAAAATTTCGAAAAAAAATTTTAAAAATGAAAAATTAGAAGAGAAAAAATTGACTTAAATATAAAAGTTAAAATCTGCAATCAAAATCTTTTGTCAAAGTTAAATTGGAAAAATTCATAAAAATCAAATAAATGGAAAAAATATATAAAAAAATATGTAAGAAAATATGTAAGAAAAGATTATGGCAAGAAATGATGAAAAATTGATAAAAAAATAATTCTCTTCTAATTTTTCATATTTAAAAAAGTTTTCGGAATTTTTTTTATTAATTTTTCATAATTTTTTGCCATAATCTTTTCTTACCTATTTTCTTATATATTTCTATATGATTTTTTCATTTATTTGATTTTTATGAATTTTTCCAATTTAACTTTGATAAAAGATTTTGATTGCAGATTTTAACTTTTATTATTTGAATAAAATATATTAGAAATTATTTTAATAAAAATACATTTGAAAATAAAATTTGCTATATAAAATCTAAAAAAATTTATAAAATATTATAATTAAAAAATAATTTATAAATAATATGTATTTTGATAAATAAAAAATAACTAAAATATTAGGATTTAAAAATTAATTATAAATTTTATTATTAAAAATTATTTGAATAAAATAAATTTAAAGATAAATAAAAGTATATCAAAATATTATTATAAATTTTTTATAATTTTATTTATTTTTAAATGTATTTTTATTTAAATAATTTTTAATAATTAAACCAGGGTTCCGATCGACAAAATGCCTATCAAAAGTATAAAAATCTCGATTTAAAAGTACATAGGGAGAAAATTTCCAAATAAAAAGTACACTCTAAATTAAATTAGAAAATATTTATTCATGCTCAAATCTTTTATATTTCTCTCCTAAATGAATCTTTTCTAATAATTTCTTGTTTCCACTGAGCATTTTGTGCATTTCAATGCATGACATGTCAAAATTTGTAGACACAAGAAGTAAAGCCCTGACAGTTTTAACCTCAAGCAAATTTCTTTCTTTCGTCCATTGAATACTTGCCATTGAGAAGATGCGTTCTATAAATGCATTTGAAACTGGGATCGTTCTTTAAATTTTCTATAACCAACGGGCTAAGAACGCCTAAAACAATACTCGAATGTTTATAAATTTTTACAATTTTTTAAACCTTTAATAATCGCTGCTGTTTTATCTTGCGCGCAACCGTACTTTTTTGCCACATCTGAAGCAGGAAATATCACTTTAAAAAGAGACGAAGCACAGTCAGTCGAAGCAAATGATTGATGGTGCTTCGCAACATGATATGCCCAGGTTCCTACAATTTAAGATTAGTTACTAGTATTTAATGAAATAGATACCTTCTGCGGCTGCAACTTGCATATCTATTGTACCCAGAACTGCCTTATTCCTTACAAAACTTCTCATTGTCTCATTCTTCATTTTTTCCTCTTCAATTTCCTTATGTTTCTTTTTGTCTTGATGCTGCGTGATGGCAGAAACTCCCATTGACTCAATGTTATAATCTTTCTGACAAAATAAGCAGAAAAAATAGCCATCGCCTTTTCTGCTTTTTTTTACAAAATTATATTGCTTCTCCCAATCGGGATTGAATGAATTTCTACGTTTTAAGCTCATCTGAAATAGATAACAAATAAAAATTATTGTATAAATAATAATAAAAGAAAAATATTTAAAGAAATAACTGTTCAATATTAGAGAAAAAAACAAATATTTACACTTTGCCAAGAATATTTTTAAATTTTTTATTTAACATTCATTTTCAATCCAAAATGTTGATTTAAAAGTACATACTTTCAAAAAAGTACAAATTCAATTTCGTAAGTATGGAGGTCGATTTAAAAGTACAATACTTTTAAAAAAGTACGAATCGGAACCCTGAATTAAACTTATAATAATTAAACTTTCCTTAGCAATTAGTTTAAAAATGGGTCACAGAACTTTTAGGAAGGTGTTCACGCGTATCAAAAAGAGGAAGGAGTCATGAGTATCAAAAAGAAATATGCATTATTCACATACGTTACGTTACGCTCGATTCATACGGATGTCTGGCGTTTTGCGACACATGCATTGATAAAGGCTATCTGAAATTGTGAAAAAAAGATGCATTGATAAGATTATTGATCATTTAGAATATGGGAAAATGAATTTGATGGCTTGTCTTACCAGCAAATTCTGTTATTTTTTAGCATTCATCATGTTTATTATTCATTAACGTACATAAACTAATAATTACATTAAAATAAAATTAATTAAAGTTTCTCGGATTATATTTATCTAATCCTTCAGTTGGGTAACAACCAATACTAGTAACATATATCCATTCACCTTCAGGATTCTCCCTAATTTATTAGTTGAATTTTCTGAAGCAAAACTTTTAGTTGAATATTTTATTAGTTGAATATTTATTTGTTGAATTATTAGTTGAATATTTATTAGTTGAAATTGAATTATTAGTTGGATATTTCTGAAGCAAAACTTTTCTTATCGAATTGAATTTTTATTCTAATTTCTTAGTTAACTAATTGAATATTTCTGAAGCAAAACTTTTCTTATCGAATTGAATTTTTATTCTAATTTCTTAGTTAACTAATTGAATATTTCTGAAGCAAAACTTTTCTTATCGAATTGAATTTTTATTCTAATTTCTTAGTTAACTAATTGAATATTTCTGAAGCAAAACTTTTCTTATCGAATTGAATTTTTATTCTAATTTCTTAGTTAACTAATTGAATATTTCTGAAGCAAAACTTTTCTTATCGAATTGAATTTTTATTCTAATTTCTTAGTTAACTAATTGAATATTTCTGAAGCAAAACTTTTCTTATCGAATTGAATGCTGAACTCTAGTTTTGACTAAAAATAAATTTAAATTTCGAGCTTAATTACATTTTTCATGCATATTTTCGTACATATTTATTTTGTTACATTTTCATCCATAAAAGTCATTTCTACTAATCAAGAAGAAATTATACCTAAACATGGTTGAATGTCACTAAATTTTTAACAAATTTATTAAAACTTATTCATCAATAAAATAAATAAAATAGAAAAAGACGATTTTGTGAATAAGAAAATTGATCTTTAAATTGATAATTTAAATTGAAAAAGAATAATGAATGAAAAAATTAATAAAAAAATTTCAATAAAATTCTTTAAGAATTGAGTGTTTTGAAATGTCATATTTAAAAGGTTTTGACTCCAAATCATTTCCAAAATTTGTTTCAATTGAACAACAATTCAGCCAAACAAATGGTTTATAAATGTCAGAAATTTTAGACCCCTTAGATAGGTGTAAAATTTTTCTTTTATACTCGACAAATAGCCAATAAAATTTGCTATAAGCTACAGAAGGACCCATCCTTCTAAAAAATTTGTCCGGACCAGCGTTCAGGCTAGAATAACTTCTGCCCAGAAATAGCCTAAAAATGCACTATTTTTGGTCAGCAGATTTTCAGGCATCAGCGCCGCCACGGATAAATTTTTTAGGAACATGGTTCCTTTTGTATCTTGTAGCAAATTTTATTGGCTATTTGAAGAGTATAAAATAAAATTTCCAGACCTACCCTAAGGGGTCGAAAATTTTTTTGAAGTACTATACCCCCATTTTCAGTTGAAAACTGAGGTTTGATATCTCTGTGATGAAGATAGTTTTTGACATCGTTCTTTTTCTATTTAGAATACCTATCGATAGAAACGTTCACAGAAATTTTTGGAGAATTTTAGCTGCCTTTTAACTGTATCTATCTCAATTGGAGCTATCATTTTGACGCACCACAAAAACATGTATTTCCATTTTTCTAACATTCTTACTGAAATATTTTTTTTATTTTGAATGTTTTTGTGCTTCTTTTCTTAGAAACAATATTAGAAAAAAAATATGAAAAATTTAGAGCACTAGTTCGTAAATAAAAACCGAAAATCTAGGTGGATCTATCATTTTGACGCGGAGTGTATATACCTATTTGTTTTCCGTTTTGTGTAAAGAAAACATAAGGAAATTTATAACCCATTTTATCAGTTGGCGGATAAACTAATCCACAACCAAAAATATCATTATTATTCCATGAAATATTTTCAAGTTTGAATGATTGAAATGCTTCAGAATTCTCGTTATAAATTGTAGCAAACTTAGAAGAATATCCAATATTTTTATTTATAGTACAATTTTTAAAACCAATATTCATATATGGTTTGTCACTATTAAATTCTCTTTCGATTTTACATTTAACTTCAAAATAATATAAAGAATAATTTAGAGAATTTTCTGGATTTTCAAATGAATTTTCTGCATAAATATATACACATTTATCACAACCTAAAAATATTTTTAAAAATCCAAAATTAAAAAATTTACTACCTATCCATTCCAAACAGTTAATATATTTAATATTTTCATCATTAATTAAATTTACAACTCCATTTCCTTTAATACAATTGCCAATAGGATTGTTTGTATTTATACAATTGTTTTTACAACAGTTGCATCTACTATTAATTTCATTCCATTTATTTTTAATTTTAACAAAATTCTTTTTGAATATTTAATTTTAGTAATTTCATTTGAATTATAAACTTACAACAAAGTTATGACAATTCAAATTATTTAATTTAAATAAATCACCAATCTTTTTCTCAAATAAATCATATGCCTTTTTATAAAATTAATTTAAAAAATATTTTTAATTTAAAATTTCATAAATTTTTCCTATACAAAGATAGTAAAGTCAGTATCTACATTGTAAATACACCCTCAAGACTAAAGATGCCCTTACAAACGAGGTGTACTTCCTTCCGATTCCATATTTTAAAAATCGGAAGAAGACACCAATCACTTATTTACAGGGTGACAAAAAAGTAACTGCACAGTATTTATTTTGCCATAACTTTTTTTCTCATCAAAAAATTTTTTTAATTTTTATCTTATTTTGTAGCCAATTCAATTCTCTTTCAGGGCCTTTAGGCCTTGTTCCATTAATGAACCCTTTTCTAAATGATTTATCGTTCGCAAAATCTCAACTCCTCCCAAAGTTCAAAAAAGCACTGTCGAAAAAATTTTAAAAAATTCTGGTATGAAATTTTCTGGGAAAATTTTTCCTAAATCTTATTTAATGAAGTAGGCATAAATGTCGACTTTATAAAAAGTAGAAGAATTCGATCAGTAATTACACTCGATAACGCGAGCATGGACAAATTCCGAGTATATCCCAATCCACGGGTTACACTGAGATAAGGCGCCATGGAAATTGTTTTGGCTGGAGTCTCGATTCGTTTTATTGCTTATAATGAACTAGGACTAGTGCCCTATAATCTCAGAAAAATTCAACATTTTACGAAATAAATGAAAAAAGTTAGGACCCAGAGTTGCAAGTACCCTCTGAGGCAGTTCGCACGTCAAGTGACACTTTTTTCACCCGAAAAAATTTTTATGAACAAGACATTTCCGAATCGTAAAAATGACTGATATTGGGCCTCTAAACCTCCTCTTTCTTATACAGTTGTTAAGTATTCACATCACCCTTAGGTCGAAATGATATGAGCTGTTATTTGCAAAACAATCAAAATCTCTTGATTTTCGTGAACCCAAGGGTCAAAATATATAAAAACTTTTATCTACGGGAAATCTTTAATGGTACTTTGGAGCCTTGGGTCAGAAGCAACTTTTGGTATAGGGACTGGATCTTTCAGCAGAATTCATCACCTGTGCATAAGACAAAAGTAATGCATGGTTGTTGCACAGCTAATTACCCGGTATTAAACTGTCTCAGATATGGCTACCGTACTCCCTGGATTTGAATCTTTGGATTTTTCTTTTAGGTCAATTTTAGAGGCAAGGGTCTGCTCTTAATAACCAAAAAGTTTTGAGTCGCTTCGATAATCACTCGGTCGGGAATGGAAGGAAATCTCGCCCGAGTAGGTGCGAACTTTTCCCCAAAATTGTTCCACGCGCCTTCGACTCTGTATCGAAGCAAGGGGTGCGTACTTCAAAAATTCTTGATAATATATGTTCCTTATTTAATTCTTTATTATTTAAGCTTTGTTTGATCTCATTATCTTAAAAATGAATAGAGTTATAACAAAAATATGGTGTGCAGTTACTTTCTTGTCACCCTGTATAGGGAAAGTTCCAATTTTCTAATGAAAATTAATTATTATTCACCTTTAAATACATAATAATAATAATTTAAAATAATTGTACACCCTGTTAACTAATGATTCGCACCCCCCCCCCTTGTTCTGGGTTTTTCAAGTTGAAATTGGTTAACAGTGTATTTACCTTTTTAATTTGTTCCTCCAAAGAACTAATTTTTTCGTTTTTTTGATCATTTTCCTCATCTAATTTTTGAAAGTTTTGTTTAATTTCTTCAATTTCATTTTTATGTTCAGAATCTATTTTTTGAATTTTCTAAAAATTATTTAAAAAATATTTTTTTTAATATCCAAGCTTTATCCATTTCCTTCAATTCATTTTCAAGAAAATTATTTTTTCTTTTAAGATTAGCGGTCTTTTCCTTCTCTTCAACAAATTCTTTTTGAAGATTTTCAAAATTAGTTTCAAGTTTTTTAAAATCATTTTTCTCTTTTTCAACCAAAATCCAATCAGAATTTGGTGATAATCCTTCTTCAGTCATTTTTAGAAGATCCGGATGTTTAATAAAATTAAAATAATAATTTAAGTTAATTTGCAAAATTGTGGAGAATTCAAACTTATTTTTTCAATTATTAAAGAAAAATATAAAAATTATTAGGCCGACCCTCGTTAAGTGATAAACTCGAAGAATCAGTTCTGATTATTCATTAAAAAGCTTGATAAATATAACTTGAGAAATTTAAAAAATACAAAATTATTGTCCTATTAAGTTATAACTGTTTAATGAAGGTAATTTAAAAAAATATAAAAATTGTCCAAAAAAACAAAAAAAGCAAGCTAAAATATTCGAATATAAACAGAGAAAGAAGAAAAGTAGGTCAAAAAACTCAATTGAAAAGCAAGCCAAGTAGAAAATAAAGGGGTCACATTAGGTGTGTTTAAATATTTTTTGCCCAAAGGCGGTCAATAAAAAATTTTGTTTTTAGAGAAAACTAATTTATTTATTAAATAAAATCTAAAATCTTCTCTGTCAATTTTTGCAAATGAGGGATTAGATCCTTGGTTTTACTGATGTTTGATTCACTGACTAGGGTTGTCGGTTTCAAACCGAACCGAAAAACCGAAGATTTTCGGTTCGGTTTCTTGGTTCGGTTTCGGTTAGCCGAAGGCTTCGGTTCGGTTTTTCGGTCTGGTTCGGTTTGAAACCGAAGAATTTGGTGAAACCGACAACGCTAATTGTGACTATTTAAAAATTTGATCGATTTAGCAAAACGCGTATAAAGTCCGAGACCAATACCGAGATTCTCGGCTTTTTTCCAATATCGGTCTCGGTTTTTTCATTCTCGCTCTCGAAACCGATACCAAGATTCTCGGTAAATTGTGGTACGAATAAGATCAGAAAATAATTTTCAATTCTATATTTGTTTAAGGTATCTATTTGTATTTAAATATTTAAGAGCAATATCCATGTTTTTTTCACCGCTAATTAACTTTCCTTCAAATTTACATTTAATTTCAAAATAATATAAGGAATTAAAACGGCTTTTTGGTTTTTTGAATGAATTTTCTGCATGAATATAATAAGGATGCTCATACTCTAAAAATATTTATAAAAAAATTAAAATTCCAAAAATTCACTAATGCACGTCCCCCCAAACAATTAATATAGGTATTTAATATCTTCAGCATTAATTAAATTTACATATCCATTTCCTTTACTTTATATATTTTATGACTGATAAGATTTGTATGGAAAATCAATCAATATGAAATAAATAATAAGAAAATAAGAAACTATAACTTGCCTTTTCTATTATTTTACTTTATATATTTTATGACTTATAAGATTTGTATGGAAAATCAATTAATATGAAATAAATACTAAGAAAATAAGATACTATAACTTGCCGGTTCTATTATTTTACTTTATATATTTTATGACTGATAAGCCTTTTTAAAAAATCTAATGTCGCCAAAAGCCTTTTTTAAATTAATATTATTTTCAAGTTACTATTATAACTAGTGTTATAAATAAATAAATATAGAAAACTAAGCCTTTTTAAAATGATATTATTTTCAAAATTCAGAATAGAAACTAGTGTCATAAATAAATAAATATAGAAAACTAAGCCTTTTTAAAATAATATTATTTTCTAAATTCCTATTAGAAACTAGTGTTATAAATAATAAATATAGTAAAATAAGCTTGTTTAAAATAACTATAATTTAGACTATAATATTAAAAACTATTTAAATCATCAGTTTTTTTTACTATTTAAATCATCATTTTTTATTCAAAATGTTCGACCAAATTACGTCAGTTATTCTAGGCAACAATGAAATCAGAATCTTCAAATCGAATAGGTCAAAACTTACTGTTGCAGTTACAAATTACCGTGGACCTATTATCAGAGCGAATTTTAATTTTGGTCAGCTTTTGTTTTTTTATCGTCAAAACTTTTATTAAAATTTGTCTTTATTCCTATTTGAAATATTTTTTAAACCCTAACTTTTTAGTTACCGAGGCATCAGACGACTCTGGTATTCCACATATGTTGGAGCACTGCATATTTTATGGTTGCCAACTGCATAACGGAAAGGGGATTCTTGACATTGCCAGCAACCTCAGTAAGTTTATATTAAAATATGTTAAGGTTTTAATAAAATATTGCAATTTTTAAAATATTGCAATCAGCACCTTTATATAAAAATAATCCAAACAATCTTTTTATTATTAAAGATTATGTTGTCGACACAAATGCGTCAACAACACAAGATAGCACCAGTTATTATTTCGATTGTGCTAACTTCACGGGCTTTATTAATGCGTTTAAATTATTCTTTGAGCATCTAATGTCGCCATTGTTAGAGGTTATTATTCAATATTATGATATGCGTGTAAATAATTAACTCAATATTTAACAAATTAAACCATAATAAATATAACTAATGGAGTAAATAATTAATGAATTTATTTAGATAAACAATTACAAAACAGAAGTCCATTCAATTGACGGCGCTGGACTCGATATTGGCGTTTTATACAGTGAAATTTCAGGAGTGGAAAGAAATTTTAGAAGAATTGTTAACAACAGAACTAGGAAAATGTTGTATGGAGATAGTTCTGTCTACTCTTATAATACAGGTGGCCTTCTGAATGAAATAAGAAGTGGATGTCATGTTGAAAAAATAATTGACTTCCACAACAGATATTATCATTTGGACAACCTTGTAAGATTTATTGATTAATGTATTACGCATTATTTCCTAGAATATTAAAGTTTTTTAAGATTAATCAGAAATTATTTGTATAAATCTTATTAAAACTATTACTAAAACATTATATGTCTAAAAATTTCATAGAATATTTTCTTATGCTTCAATAAAAAATTTTAATGATAAAAATATTCTGAAAAATAAATTAATATATAAAAATTAATAAATAATTGATATAATTAGGAAAACATTCTAAATGTTTTATTTCTAAAATTAAATTTTTCAGTTTGTTATAATATCTGGTGAGATTAATAATGAAATTGAAATTATACTTGATGCTTTATCTTTTGAAGTTGAAGACCACCACCTTTGAAGACCACCACCAATTATACAACATTTACAAGAAAATAAAACAGAATTTGTTGATGTTCATTGCGACGACGCAATATTAGGTAAGATTTTAACTATACAAATTAAACTGATAAGTAACATTAGCTATCAGTCTATCCTTAATTTTAGTAACAGAATGATAAGAATTATTAATTTAAATAAACTTGAATTAAGCTTAGTATGGGCCTTTGTTTTGTCTATAATATAAAATTCATCATATGTAGGGCTAGTTAAATGGCATGGTTGCCCATCTACTATGCAAATGAAATAATCCTGGGAAAATGATTGAAATTCAAATATTAACAGAATATCTTGAAGAAAATGTAATTGATCTACATTTCGTTTTTGAGAACCTTGCAACAGGCTTATTTCTTAACTATTGAGATGCAATCACCATCATTATATGAATATTATAAAAGGTTCTTGCAGCTTAAAGAAAAGTACCTTGTTTGAAATATGCCAAATTATCGGGATCGAATAGGATATTTATTGGAAAATATACATCTGGACATATTAAAATAGTACTAAGATGCGCAAAACAATTGGTTTCATGGGAATGTTTATGTCCTATTTGTCTACTGTTGGTTCTGTTCCTTGACAAGATAATATTTTATATAATCTAAAATCTTTTTGATAAATAAAAATATGTTTGCAAAATATTTTTAAAATAAGACAATAAATTCACACCAGAAGTGCACGAAAATTTTTCGTTTCGTGTTTCATAGATTTTCCTGGATTTTTTGACGGTTTTCGTTCGTATTTCATTTGAAAATCATTTTTTTCTATTCTTTCGTTTCGTATTTCATTAAAAATTTATTTTCGTTTATTTTTCTTTTCGTAACATGCCATTTTAGGAGAAAATATATTCAAAAATATTCAATATTTTTCGACAATTTTTTACTATTTTGTCGTATTTTTCAGCCAAAAATTGAAAATTTTTCTCCCATCAACAGAAAATTCAAAAAATTTCCTTCGCCGTTGAATTTTATTCTATTCACCTTCGGTGCATATGTACTAGGACCCGGAAGGTACCATGCTACAGCCGTATTTTTCGTTATTTAACTTTTTTAGCTTTCTCTGATTTATTATTTAAATTATTTATACATTTTAAATTTTAAATTATGATTTTATTTAATATATATATTTAAACGTTTTTGGTTTAGTACTTTTTTTTGTTTTTGCGTTGATATTTTTTTAAAGTTTTGTTTTTATTACTTGTATATTTATTTATACCTTGTGTTTGCTCCTATATAGATTTTGATCTATAATTTTTAAACTATAATATTTTCTTAAATAAAAATTGTTACTATCGCATTATCTCGTGTATGCGGCACAATACGATAAAATCGAGGTATTACCGAAAATTTTTCCGACATTACTCCAGATACCCTATGTTCAAAAACCAAATTTCCTTTTACATCAAAAGGAAATGAAACGTATTTACCGAAAGGGGGTTAATGTTATGAGAAAAAAGGGAGATAAAAATGGGGCCGATAAAGGAAAGTTTTAATGTTTATTCAAAGAAAGAGGATGCCTTTAAATAAACAGATGTCCAACTATTTTTTCTATTCGAATAATAAAAGAATTGTTCCGGTGAAAACTGTGCCAAGTGAACGGGTATGAAAATCGAAGATTAAATCATTCCAAACATTTCTACTTTAGTTATTTTTGTGTATAAAAATTTTTCATAAGTATATAGGTTTTAAGTTTACAAACTTCAAGTTTGTTATTTTTATTTTTGTTTTATTTAAGTTTCATATAAAACTTTTAACAAGTTTTATTTACATTTGTTTACAACTTTTTTATAAACAACTTCACTATAATACTGGGGATGCTTTTGCTTTTGTCAAAGTAAAGAATAAATTTCAAATTAATACAGAAAAAATAAAATAAAGGAAAAATTGACCATTCTGTTCACACATATTAAGAAAGAATAGAATGAAAAAAAAGGAAAATAAAAATGAGGGCAGATAATAGGAAAGCAGGGGGAATCTTTCCGATTTCCGACTAACTGTTT